>JAODJW010000019.1:19073770-19093125 GCA_026777045.1 Hyperopisus bebe
CCCAAGCGCATAGTGAGGGTCTGCTGGGAACATCTGGCAGAGGCTCCTGTTCACTGGAGCTTTAACTCGCACCTCCGTCAGAATTCCAACTGCATACCGGGGGAGGTTGGGGGCATTGAGTCAGAATTAACACTGTTCCGGACCTCCATTGTGGACGCGGCCGTACAGAGCTGTGGCTGCAGGGTGGTCGGTGCCAGTCGTGGCGGTAACCCTCGTACCCGATGGTGGACAGCAGAGGTGATGGGGGTTGTCAAGCCGAAGAAGGAGGCCTACCAGGAATTATTAGCCCGGGGGTCTCCAGAGGCAGTAGACAGGTACTGTGACTGCGTTCCTAGTGTTTTCAGTTTTGTTAATAAGGCCTGTTTTGTCTTGTGAGCAAGTTGGTCATCCACCTTCCTTCCTGCCTGCACTATGCCTCACCCCCATGCCAGAACCTCCTGAATCCTTGACATTCAGAGATATGGACAGTGTAGCAGCTGTGCGTATTTGCAGAGGCATTAGCTTTTGTTTTCTCAGCATCAATCTTTGAAATAGGCAGATTCCTCCTGAAAGTACTTGAGGCCTGCAAATGCTGTTTTACAGGCTCCTTCTGTTGACTTTGGCCTTGCCGCTGAAGTAGTCAGTGCATCTCTACAGGCTCTGAGGAAGATGTGAGATGATGACTCGCTGACTTTTTGAGAGACCTCAAAACCCCTGTTCCCGCGACTAAATGAAAAAGAATGAGTTCACCACTTAGTGTTTTACCCACTGTAGGTCACACTAAACCTCAGAGTCCTAGCCAGGCTCAACATTCTGGAGAGTCATTGTGGAGAAGGAGACCTGGTTCTCCAGAGGCAATCTTGATCTGATGATGGCAGTGAATTGCCTTCTCCCTCTTCCTCTTTTCTGGATGCTGCCTTCTTAAGCCCCCTGCAGAAGTTGGCAGGTGCTTTCTAATGAAATCTGTGTTGCAAAAGCCGTGTTAGAAAAGAAGTTCATTTCTGCTGTTGCAGACCTCTCCACCATTTGCGAACACCTTCAAGAGTTTAAGGAAGCTTTCCTTCAGCTCCATCATCTCTATGTAACTACTATTGTGATCAGAGTTTCATCTGCCGCATGTAAGAGTTCTTTCTTCACTTTGTTGTGTGTCCTAACACCCTTCCGATGCACGATGTTACAATAGAGAAGGGAAAAACTGGTGATTCTGGCTCACAAGAAGACCGTAACAGGTGGACTAGATATGGATGAATTTGTTAGGGTTTTTGCACAATGAAATAGAAGACTGATCCTACAATAGAGGATGCATAATTAGATATGATTAATGAGTCACTGAAAAATGAAAATAGGGAAGAAAAAAAACCTTAAAAAGGAAATAAAATAAACCCAAACATTGAGAATATTATGGGTGTGGGGTCAAAATACTATGCATTAGTGGGTTGAAAAATATTAACTATGGTTTACTTTAGGGTTTTTTTGTTTTTAAAAAAAAAAAAAAAACATAAAACAGAACACTTTATAGCTTAATGTGCACTGTCCATGTCAAATAAACCATAAATAAAATAAAATTAAAGAAACTGTAGCCCGCTTACACCGACAGCCCGAGAGAGAGACTGGCACACGTGCATTTCCTGTGCACGACATAACGTCTTTTTTGTCACCATCATGTCACACGTGCCCCAATTAAAGGGCTTTTTCTCAGTGTAGAGAAGATTCGACTTCTGAATTGCAATTCCAGGGAAGTGCACTGATGGAATGATCGACATCTCGCCCGATATGTGGCCGGAGGTTAGCAAGAAATTATGTTTCAATTTCCTTAATTGTTTCCCTTTGCAACGTACAGTACGTGGTAATGGGAGGAATACCCACTACCCAGAGGCTGCACCCACCTGACGGAATGTACTGTTAATTTACACCCGCATTAATGTGCTTATTCATAACAATCGGCGGTTATCTCGGTTATCTCACGCGCATGTGGCGTCACTCACGGCTCGCGCATTTAAAGACAAAAACAAAACCGAATGCTTTTAAAATAACAAAACGAGGCAGCAGGACAATGAGCGACGTGACGCATATATTTCTGTTACACATGACACGAGTATGAATGCAATGGTGCAATTAAAACAAATTGTATGCACGCCTGTCATTGAATAACACTAGTTTGGGTACTTCAGGAATTCACACGTCATGCAGGATCCTCTCTCATATGTCAGTCAGAAATATTGTGATTTTGATCCATGTTTGTCTTATGCCTCGCTCCTGCCCTCATTTGGAAGCCCTGTATAATCCAGGGCTGCTAACTCGCATGCATCTGGCGTGACATTCACGCTTTCACGAAAGAAACATTACAGCCACTTTATATTATTCTATTATAAACCTAAAATTAGCTACATCAAAAGCGTCGGGGTACTTTGCAAACCATGCAGACTATTTACAAGCAGGCCCAGTTCTAGACTCCAGAGATGTTGGTGTGGATAGTGTTATATCTGTATGTTTAATAAACATAAAATGTAAATGTGCCAGAATTAGCCAAAAATGCTATTTTACATCTGTTGTCCACGGACCGATGGTAACAGGTCAAAGACATAATAAAAAGAAACAAGATAGCTTACATAAAATATACATACATACATACATACATTAGATATACATAGATCATGAAGTAAATAAAAACACACATAAAACATACAGTAAGAGAAGGGTCAGTAAATATGGGAATAAAAGATTATTATTATTATTATTATTATTATTATTAATAATAATAATAATAATAATAATAATAATAGTTTCTTGAACAATCGTCTTTAATAATCACCACCACGGCAACAGAGTACCTTCCAACTTTTCAGCCGCTCTCCACCGTTCCTCTCTAAAAACTGTCCACCTGTGTACCAGGGCAGATAGGAACTAATAATACGGTTAACCAAGGGAACATAATGAACCTAATTATGTAACACATGTAAATATAACCGAAATAATAAGGTGGTGTAACTGATAATAAATAAAATAATAATAATAATACTTAAATCTGATCATTCAACATAACATTGTAATGGGAAATAAATATATAATCTTAATAAAATTACTGCAAAGCATAATAATAATATATAACATAAATCAATGGCATACACTTAATTAAAATAATCCAAAAAATAATGTGTACAGTATTGCCCTCTGTTTTGATCTCAATCCAACTTAGTTATCTGAAAATTAGTTCCATAAACTGGAATCAGTTTTAAAACAATATATTGAAGAATGTCATTACAATTATAACAATATGCATGGTTATAGCTACTGAATTCCTGTGCCCAATGCTCACCGGGTTCGGGTTATGATAAGCGGTTAGAAAATTCATGTTTGGTTGGGTATTGCCTTTAGTGTTTGTACAAGACCATCAACCCCAAGATACAGAATCGTCCCTTAATTGAAATTATACTACATAGGCCTACGTTTTCTTTTGGTTTTATAATACACAAAACTTAATAGAACACAATACGTTATGTTGTGCAATGTTCTATTTAAAAAGTAACTTTTTTAAAAATTATTGATGTCGCATATTTGAAATGATTCAATTAAACACACTGAACGATTATATTACTACAGAACTAAGGTCCGAAATTATTGCATATTGTTGAATCAGAAGGAAAAAAAAATCATTCACCCCCTTGTATTTTAATGGTTTGGTCCGGGCGTGACATCATCCCAAGGCTTGGACTTCGATGCCTGACTCTTGTTTTTCTATGTTATTGGCAACGTTTTTATATAATACGTTATATTAATATAACAGTCCTTTACTCTTTTATTAATTTGGATCTCAGTGTGAAATATCTGCAAAAATGAAATGGATGTTTAAAGAGGACCATTCCCTGGGTAAGTGTGTTTGTTTATTACATCACAGCTGGAGAAAATGTTCATATTGTTGGAACCAAGGATTTTATTTCCGAAATGTCCGCCACTGTTTTGTGCGTTTGGTGTCATGTGTCTGGCTTCTGTGTTATTGCATTTAACTGCGATGGTGACTTTCAAAACACGATCGCCGAGCAACATGTTTACATTTTATTGGGTTATAAATAAATACACGTCTCGTGACATGAAATTGTTAAAATCGCGATCTTTGGTAACTGTGAATATGCGTATATATCATCTCGATCAAAAACCAAAACCGGTTAAATCGATGTGAAATTATGAGCAGCTCAACGCCGGTTGTCCCCGGACCGGAACAGTTTGTCATGACGTACTGTTGACAATATCTGGCCATCTACAAAAACCGATACTGTAAAAAGGAATTACGTCAGAAGGTTATTCCTGTATTTCCCATATGCAATAAATGTATAATAAAAGTGAAAATCAAATTAGCTTTTCTTCAGCAACGCTGGCTCTTTTATCACAGAGAATATCCGCACACGACGTACTTGATATCAACGTACTAAACGTGTACATCTGCCCAGTGCCTCGATTCTTAAAAAGTACAAATAAAAAGAAAATACAATAAGGGATGTGTACATATACAGGTTTCACATCTCTGAGAACTACTTCTGAATGGTGGAGCGGGGGTTGGGTAGGGGAAAAATGAATATATCTGTATTTTGTTTCACAAAGGACACTATATGATGATAGAGGAAAATGCTTCTATATAAGGATCTTCCTTTTTGGAGCTGAGCAGTGTGTCTAAGTAAAGAAATTAAAAATCAATGATAGACTAGACATAGACATCAATTAAAATAATTAAAAGCATGTTCTACACATTGTATCCAATGCTGTGGCCCTAGCTTGAATTGTTTGGATCAATATGTCCTTGTGAAAGGCACAGACATTTTTCTGTAAATAGTTCTCGAATCTGGGCTAATTAAACTAAAGGCTGGGGAATCCCTGTGGACCCTGCACTTCTGGTGAGGCTAACATTGAACCACGATTCCCACTTCTTGCCTATACAAACTACCTATTGCTGAAATGGCACTGATGCTCATGTAATGTATAGAACACAGAAGTAAACACTAATGAAACAAACAAACAAACAAAAAAACACAAGCGAAGATGCTGATTGCGAAGTATCGTACGAAAGCATGCAACACGCTGTGGCTGTAATTGCCAGTTGTCCTTCCTTGATCAATAAAAATGTGTCTGTCCTCTAACACCAAAAGGTGGGAAAAAAATCAATCAACACATCAGTTCACGTTATACACAACGTGGTGTTGGTACACCGTCTGTACCCATTTCATTCAGATATGTAAAACATTCAAGCGGCGAACTTGCCTTCAATTGCTGATAGTGATCAGTGAGTCGACCTGAGTCACCTAACAAATAATTTAAATGCACATTATCGTTTCAGCAAGTAAATATGCTGGCAGGCCTTGATGCACCTCATTGATTAGCAGTTCACAGGAACATTAGCAATTGATGTTGCAGTCATATTGAAATGACCATCCAGATTTGCGTGTTACCACATCGATGCATAACTGGAGTTACCTCTGCAGGCCAAACTGCAAGCGTTTCACGTTAATGCTGGGGAATCTTGGGCGGTGACCATTTTTGATGGGTTGGCAGGATGGCTGTGATGGCACAAGGTCGCTGTACCTGAACGTGTCTGAGGTGTGTGTGGGCCTGGGTTTGCAGCTGCAGGGTACTCTGGGTGTACGAGGAAAAAGATGTCCTGCTTCTTCCATATTTACTTTCATTTTGTGTTTTTTTTTTTGCCAAGGGATGCTTGTTGGTTTTATACGTCTAGCTACTGTTATCAAAACTAGTATACACGATAACAGCATAGAGGGATGCAAGACGAGTCTTTAAGGCGGCTATATGAACCAATCAGAGATCTCGCATTGTGTTTGTTTTCGATACGATTAATCACTAAATGAATGAAATCCTTTCACATCCAGCTCTTCCAGGATCTTACCTGTAAAACCTGAATAAATGCTATAACATTGCCAAATCTAATACACATTTATTTCAACAGCTCTACTTAGCAAATGCATTGTTTGAATTTAAGTGGGTCATATATGAAGCAGCTGACTGTCAGCTAATTATATGCACTGTAAACTGAACCCTCATGTCTAGAGAGCTTCTATTCGTGGGACTGCATGTCATTTAATGCCATGCCTCATTGTATATAATATGGAAAAACATCATCCAATAAAGTTTATTATTAGTCCTCATTTATCAGCTTTATGGTTCATTATAATAATCGTAACTCCCACTGACTCATCCCTCTGTATCTATTCTCTGTGACAGATCACCGGTGTGTGGAATCGGCCAAAATTCGCAACAAATACCCGGACAGGGTCCCGGTGAGTGAATACTTGTGTCCGCCTGTCTGGGAGGTGGGGGTGCATTCTTTGCTTCAGACTCATCCCGAAACGATAACTGGTATTTGTGCTCTGGCATTAATAATGTGTACACATCTATTCAGATGGGAATATAGCCAGGGGCATCAAACCTATGACATCATCTAAATACAAGGATGTCTGTAGGGCGTATTTAGCTAGCACGCTTTTGTAGGCACAACATTGTAGGCAGAGCATTGTACACACGGCATCACTAACTTCTGTGTAAAATTAATTACGATTTTAGTTATTTATGCCTGTGATGGAAAGGCCACCAGTTCCATGATTGGTCGAGTGATTTCAAGTACAGGCCCTTAAACAAGGCTCTTAAACCCTTAGCTTCAGGGACCATGTGAGCCTGTTTCTCAACTGTACGACGCTTTGGATAAAAGCGCCTGCTAAATAAAGACATCGACATTATATGCTATATATAGCCATGTCAATATCTACTAATGCAAAGGAATAGCGAAGAATACACAACAGGCAGCACGAAGACAACCTTCATATGGGCCGAGGAGAGCGCCTGTATTCATGTTTTCCTGTGAAATGTCCCTGCACCCATGTCCACACCTTTCAGGTCATCGTGGAGAAAGTGTCCGGTTCACAGATCGTGGACATCGACAAGCGGAAGTACCTGGTTCCGTCTGACATCACCGTGGCCCAGTTCATGTGGATCATTAGGAAACGTATCCAGCTGCCATCTGAGAAGGCCATCTTCCTGTTCGTCGATAAGACTGTCCCTCAGTCCAGGTCAGACCCCGACACCCATCCGTCAGCAGCTGTCCCTTATTTTATGACGTTCATACGGTGATACATTAACTTCTGTGACTTTATTCAAAAATGTGTATGATCGTTTTATCTTTGTAGCAGTAGCTAACACTGCTGCATTATACAACATTAACGTATGGGAGCTTTTGCATTAGCCAGTGGTATTTTTGCTTTTGTTTAACTAGTCAGAGGGAGTTCTAGAATGACCTGGTTGTCATGGCACCAGTCTCTTGGTATGCCATTGTCACAGTGACTGGGCCCTTGACCCTGCCTTGCTCATAACACACCTGTCGAACCACTTTGAAACCTAAATACGATACGGTTAATCCCAGCGTCCAAGCTAAAGCAGATCCACATGAGGTAGACATTAATAATTAATATGTATTTTAGAGTCACTGCAACAATTCATACTGGGACTGAAGCTGAAATTCTTAGTGCCAGTTTGGAATCACTTACATTGGGGAATAATTCAAATGTAGACTGTTACAAATATGCCATGGCAGTGTAACCGTGTCATTTCCTGACCCCCGATTTGTAGTGACTTCCAGATGAATTTGGAACCAAACCTAAGCAACTGTGTTCCATATACTGGTATCTTATAGAAGATCACCAGGTCCAGGTGGCCCAGAGTAGACAATCCCAAACTCAACCTCTAAAGTGCAACCACATAATTCTTGATGACAGTACTGAGTGTGTAGTCAGTACACGATTCTTTATATAGGCAGTTAATCTTTGGGGGCAGCGTGTGGCTCAGTGGGCTAAGCCTGGGTGCCTGTAATCAGAAGGTCGCTGGCTCAAACCCAGCCTCAGCAGGTCCTTGAGCAAGGCCCTTAACCCCCAGCTCCCTGGGGACTGCTATGGGTGGCTGCCCTTTGCAGACAACTTACTCTACAAAGAGCAAGCTGAGGGAGGCGTAAAGACAATTTCCCCATGGGGACAATAAAGTAATTATTATTTAAACCTCCATGGTCTGGGATTTAGTCCTGCTATAAAGTTTACAACCTGGCTTGTGTAAACGAAGGTGAGCAATTTATGAATGGTTGTGTGGGTACGTGTGGACCGCTCACACACACACTCACATAATATGTGTGACCCCCCCCCTCATCTCCTGCAGCCTAACAATGGGACAACTGTATGAGAAAGAGAAGGACGAGGATGGCTTTTTGTACGTAGCGTACAGCGGCGAGAATACATTCGGCTTCTAGACGACACCTTCACATCTGCCATGCTGCTTCCCCACCCAACGCATACAATCACATCCGCACCCAACAGCCCCCACCCCCCCAGGCTTCATCAAACATAAACTGACATGTGAAAAACAGAGAAATCATAATGCGTTTGTATCTCGGCTTTTCTCTGCTGTATTAAAGATGTATACATTAAAATTTGATAATTTATCTTTAGCTGAGATGAACAAAACACAGGATGCTGTTCTCGTTTTTCCAGTTAGCGGTTTTGTAGAAATATCAGAAGCATCGGTATTTTTAAAATTTCTTTATTAACCTTTATTTTATTTTATTTTTTTTTTGGAGTTATATGAATATATTTAACATTAAGTTATAACTGAAAGGTAAGGTACTTGAAAGAATTAACCAATAAAATAAATAGAAAAACAGCCTGTCTGTTTCTTATAAACAAAAACTGCATGCAAGACTCTGAATCGCACGTGTGGCCCAGAGCAATGGCTTCTTTAGGGCTCAGATGCATGCTGTCCCTGCGCTTTTCACTTGAACTGCAACAGGTGTCGGGGACTGCGCGGCCACTGCGGGAACGCCTGCGTGCGCAGCTGCAGCCAGGCCTGCTGGTAGGTCTGCGCAGCTTGCTTGTAGTCGCCATAGGTCAGAAGCTCCTTTGCCCTGTTGGGACAGTCTGCCATCAGGCATGGCCGTCCACACCCCGCGGCCGAGCAGAAAATAAAGGGCCCTCTGTGGAAATATATCAAACACATGCTTCTTTCCCCACTCAGTCTCCAAGCTCCAAACCTGCTCTTCATCAGCCTGGTCAAATATCCTCACTTCTCTCCTAGCCAAGGATCCATTTCCTGTTTGTGAGCCCCAGATGATGTGTAAGGGTGTGGGTTGGTGTAATGTCTGTGGGCCCCTGTGTGAGGGTGTGTGGAATCAACGAAATTTCCTCCATGAGGCCTGACTTGGGGAAACAGTTTTTGCTCAAGCGAGCCGGCAGATGCAATTTTAACAGTAACAATCTGCAAGAATGATGTCTGAGCTCGCAGGCTGACTAACAGAGCTCAAAGCGATCAATATGTCAGACTTAGAGCGGCAAACGATCAGTCTTTCTGGATCAACGCAACCTTGATTGTCTCATCAACGTCATCAAAACGGGCAGGTGAGCTTGCCGGCCATGGGGGACGGGGGGGGGGGCTTCTGAATCCCAAACGAGGGGGAAGGAAAGAATCATGTTGCAAGTATTTTAGAGCGAGACAGAAAGGCTCTGTTCTTAAAGGCACAAGAGATTAGCCCATTCATCAGCATAACAGACAATCAAATACAGAATGCAGGTTCTGTACATGAAACCCCTATGTCCATTGTTAGCAGTGTTTGACCTAGCGAAGCATTCCTTTCATACTGAGGCTCTCACCTGAGAGATTCTGGGAGCTGGGTGTCCGCAGTAGCAGCCTGGAGTGCCAAGAAAGACCGGAAGACTTCAGCCTTACAGATGAGAGACCTGAAGAGAGCAAAAAAGATGACCCACTTTACTAAGAGGATAGGGGTGTGTGTTGAAATATGTCAACTTTGTTCAAAGTCTGAATAAAAGACTTCTGAAGTTCAGACTTGGTGTTTTAACTTCCTCAACAAAACTGTGCAAAACTGAAAATGAACAAATAACAAAAAAACACCAACTATGCAGCGGTAAATTATAGCCGTGAAATATGTAGGAGAAAAACTCTTAAGAGTATTTTGAGTTCATTCTGAACTTGAAAGAAAGTGACACCAAAAACATCTCCTAACCTGCCATCTAAGATATAAAGGGGTCTCCTAACCTGCCATCTAAGATATAAAGGGGTCTCCTCACCTGCCATCTAAGATATAAAGGGGACTCCTCACCTGACTTCGGTGAGTATTACTCTACTAGCAACAACCGGGTTGACGTTTGATATTTATATGTGTGTCCCATTCAGCTTGTCTTATCCTTTTCATGTGTGAGTGCAGAGAAGGTGATATTAAGAAATTTGACATCCATCCTCAGCATCAGTGTCTGCCTGCTCATTACTAGATACACCATTATGGTCTAGGACCAAGAGAAGTAGCCCCTAAGATCAGATATCTCACTGAAGGATACAACAGCGTCCCTAGAGGTATGACTGCACTAGCATGAAAAATACACAGTGAAAATGGGTCTGTCGGGATATAGTATATTGGTATATCGCGGTAGTATGCATACTGGATATTCCGAACTATCTTCATCCAGCAATTGTTTTTCTCTCCCACCAAGATACCAGGATAATAAGGCTTTTGAACATACTGGATAGCAAGATATGTGAGCAGCTTTCTAGCTAGCGATGCGTAATAGACAGGTATTGATGTAACTGGTCCGCAAGTATTTCTCCCACTAGGTTTCGAACTAGGGGTGTAAGGGTACACAAAAATCACGGATCGGTGGTGCCTCAGTTCGGTACGTTTTCGGTACAGCGGGGTAAAAGAAACAAAACAAATTGCTTCTTTTTTTCTTTATTTCTTTAAACAGTGGTTTACTGAACAAAGTATGACTGAAATAAAAAGCCTCTCAATACTGCTGCAACCCACTAAAACTAAAATTTACTTAAAAATAAATCAAAAGAAATATTGTTCCAAGTAAATAAAAATAAAATAAATATCCATTAAGGTGCACATTTAGAAAATTAGCTGCACCTGATCTGTACTGTATTCACATTAGCAGAGTTCAGCTTCATATTTGATTCACTAAAAAAATGCAAAGCATAACAAAATTAACATCCATTATGGTGTGGCATTTTTAGAAATACCTGGGCGGTAGTTGTATTCACATTAACGACTTTCACTTCATATTGACATACCCCTGCATGCATAGTGGTGTGGTTTGATCCGCCCCTTTTTGATTGGTGCTCGGGGAACCAGAAACACACAAAGGTTCTGCGTTTGCTGCTTTTGTTTGGTTCATATGCGTACCGAACCGAAATATCCGTACCGAAAATTCTCGGTTCGAATACAATTATTAACCAACTACACATTCTACACTTCAAGTTAGTGATATTTATTATATACAAAGTATTTCCTTTAGCATTCTCTACAAGACCACACTAAATGTTTGACGTTGAAAACACACAACAACCAATAATACCACAACAAACAATAATGCATGAGACTGAACCCTTTGCTCTTGAATGGAAAAGCATTAGCTTCGGTATGTCTTAGTACTAAAAGACCTTTTTAACAGGGACGTTTGTATCCTGTTGACGTGGCATAAAAATGCATGCTACCACCAGTTTTTAAATGCGTATTTTAATACCAATATTAATAATTAATACCCTAAGTCCATGATTTTTCCAGGATTTTCATGACTGTACGAACCCTAGTTTTTTTTATTAAAAAATTTTCTTGTGTGCATCTCTGCTGTCATAACAAGCAATCACTGGTGCATTTAACCCTTTGTATTGCTTATGTGTTGCAGATATGTCAATCCCTGCTTATAATGTGTATCAGAATTAAGCTTTTAGTCGAGTATTCAAGCCCCATCTGAACGCTTACTACCAGTCGGTTAGCATCCGTCTCTTGTGATACTTTTTTTGCACAAACATCTGGCAATCAAAAAGGACAGGGTGCCCAGAGACAGCTACAGTAATGAAGTGTCATCCTTGCCCATGCCAAGCCAGATTGGTTTACTTAAGCAAATTTGCAGGTCAAAGTTCATTTAATTCACAAATTCTCTCCGCCACTGGAAGCGGATTTTCTGCTTGTAGCATCGAGCGGCTAGAACTGGATATTTTTTGTGCTAGTGTGTCTGTATCGTTATTCTAAAATAGCACCCTTCCTTTGTGTTTGTGTTTATTAGAGCAGAGTAAAAAAGTCATATAAAAAAGGTGTGTGAGGTATGAACGTGTCAAACAGTATCTGTATCGGCCTACGAATCGCCACATATCACCTGCTGCACACTAGCAGTTACACTGAACCTGGCACACTGTGGAAGGACAAGGTCTCAAGAGCAGGGGATTATAAGGAGCTCATGTGCATTTAAGAAGTTAGCATCCGTTCAAATGATACGAGGAAAAGCATCTAGTACGAGAAGCCTCTGGCTGAGGAGGACCTCCAGACAGAGAACATGATGTCTCACAGTCACCCATGCAGTCAATAGACTAATTATAGTGGGTGTCACCTGGGTCTCACACAATGAAAAATGGGGTAGAAGGTAGGAAATCTGCTGCAACTGAACCTGCCCTTCTACTGGGGGCAGCAAACAAGAGCGTTTTTTTTTTGTTAATCTTGTTGTTATTAAAACTTGAAGAACAGGAAAGAAAAGCAGCCCTTAATCGTGGCTAAGAATATTCCTCGACTTTAACTGCTGAGAATACAACGATGGCATGCTGTGTCGCGGGGAAGGGCAGAGAAAGAGAAAGAAAAGGAGATAAGGAGACTGAGCCGCGTTCACCTGGCCTGTGATGTGCTCAGCGCCTTCTTGGTCACACCCTGCTTGTAGCCATTCGAGGTGACATCTAGTGGTCGGTCAGGAACTGCGCACCAGCTGATCGCTGTAACAGACAGACAGAGGTGGGGAACAGGTTGAGTGAACGGTACCAATCAAGCAGCGCACGCTTTCATTATAATCTCCGTAGGTGTTGTGTAAGCATATTCCCAAATGGTAGGGAGGTTCTGTCGATAAAAACATTGGCAAGACCACCCAGGCTGCATATTTAATGCAACTTAAGTCACTCAATACAATTAAACAGACACTGTGACCACATCAAATATTAATGCTAAGTGGAAAAGTAGATTATACTGTAGACTCTACAATACAGGATACTTGCAGGTAAAGTAAAAACAAGGACAGGAGGAGGCTTCACCCAGCAATGGGAGAGGGGAACATTCTACTCATTCCAGCACAGATGCATCATTAGCCACTTCAAACTGTTCAAGGATGAAGAGATGCTCTCATTCCTGCCTCACATCAGTGACATCGATTTAATCCAGTGTGGCAGTATAAAATTGGGGCGTACGCAGGGGCGGGGCAAAAGGCGCACTGGCACCAGCTGAAAGCTGATTGGTCCACGGAGTCCCCCTCCCGTGTCACTCATCAATGCAAAACGCATCATTGGCTAATGATAAGGTTGGCCCCTCTGTATGAATTATGGCCCCTCTTTAACCTCCACTTTAAAAACATCCTAGAATCCCCTGGACCCACCAGCCCCACAAGGAGATACCCTGCCCAGGCCAGGCCGGCTGGCCAGGGCCTCACTATAAGCGTGATTCGTTCGTGCGTGGCTGTGAGCAAACTCCAGGCCAGACTGCAGCAGCTGCGGACGCCAGACCTCGAAGCCGTCAGGTAGGCCTGTCACACGTGAACACCTGCGGGGTGCAGAGTGCGGGTCACATGAGTTACTTCCCTAGGTCACATGGGTCACGCCCCTTTCAGACCCACATGGATGCTGTGTGACAGGCTGGATTAAACTAAATAGTTGGAAAAAGTACTTAAAATATGAGATTCGCTTTCCATAAGCTACTCCACACTTCTCACCTTTCGGTTAGTGCTCTCTTCATGGCTTGCAGACTGTATGGACACTTCCCTATTACCACAGCACTGAAGTAGATCGCCCCCTGCAGGTAGTGGGAGAGCAGTGCCCCCTGGCAGCCCAGCACTCCCCAGCGAGCCAGCTTGTCACTGCAGGAGAGGGAGAGGGTGGGCTCCCCCCGACCCGGCTTCACTCGCAGCACTCCCACACTGTGGTAGCCCATGCCTGGGCCCTGGGGGTCTCTGGGAGCACCTGGCACACACTTTGCCCCTGTCCGGTGCAGGTCTTGGGGTAGGTTCACGGGCAAAACCTGATCTTGAAGGTGGCCCTGGGGTGGAGCCTGAGGGCAGTCAGGGGGCGGGGCCTGGTGCTGAGGGCAGTCAGGGGGCGGGGCACGGTCCTGAGGGCAGTCAGGGGGCGGGGCACGGTCCTGACAGAAGCTGGGAGGTGAGGTGTGGTCCAGAGGGCAGTCAGAGAGTGAGGCCTTTACACTGGGACTGTCTCGGGCCTGTCCATATTCCCTGCACGGTGTCTCTCCACAAGCTCCTCTCTCATGGTCTTGCTCCTCTAGTCTGGGACGCTTCACTGCTTCATCTTCTTCTTCCTCAATACGGCGTTTACCATCAGCTCCCAACTCTGGGTCCCCTAGCACATCTTGGGCACCAAGTCTGGGTTGCTCTACCATTACTGGCTTGCAGGGCTGAGCTGGTTCATTGTCCACCTTGGGGATGATGGAGGCATCTCCACCTGCAGATGGACCACAACAGCTCACACCTAAAACCTGTGACATCACAAATGTTTTGGATTCAAGGGATACCAAATAGGATTTGCTAGTCTTCATTTTTAGAAAGATACTCATTAGGACAAAAGTCATGCATTTATAGTTTAAATATGAAGTTTAAATATTCATTCTCGTGGCCCTACACTGAACCCTTTCTAAGGCAGCAATGTCCTTTTTAAGGTACGGTGACCAAACCTGCACACATTATTCTAGGTGGAGTCTTACCAAGGAATTGTATAATCCTAGCATCACCCCCCCCCCCTTGACTTAAACTCCACACACCTAGAGATGCCAGAGGAACCCATAAACTATCTGTACTTCATATTTCTGCTCCCTGCATGTATTACCTTTGTCCACATTAAATTTCATCTGCCAGGTATCAGCCCAAACAAGATTCCGCTGAAGCATCTGTGCCGCTAGTTCAGTTTGCATGAGTAAATTACAGTGCTTGTAACAAAATGGCATAAAGTGATAAATATGCATAATTTTGTTTGTTATAATCAAAATCGCTTATAAGCCTCGATCAAATGCTGTAATTTCCAAAGTTCTGCCGTTTTTAAGAATATCAGTGCCAATCGTTTTTTACTTTAACATCTTTCTGGGTCTCCTAGGCGCTACCTTTCTGGGGATATGTGTGTCTCAGTTGATTGAGTGAAGCAGTGGACTCACACGGTGTATGACTGCAGAAAAACACAAAGGACTCTTTGCGGTGAAGACTCCATTTCCCCTTCTCATCGGCAGGCACAAAAATCTCACTTTTCTCCCCAGACACTGCTCTCCGCAGCTGCTCTGTTAGATATCTTTGGGTAACACCCACCCACACACACATACAAAAACGGTATATTGCAGTCAATATTTGCGTTACCCCCCCACCATGATACATATATGGATTCACACAACACACATCCTTCCCCCTTACCTGACAAAGCCCCTCCTGGCAACGACCTCAGCATGGCTGTCATTGAGTACATCACCTGCGTTTACAGGAGATGGAATTGGGATTATGAATATCAACATAAACAGACGACTATGTTCGTTTGACTCAAAATGAAACGTCATGCATTAAAAGCCCTTACTCTGCACAAAACTGTTCACAGGCTTTACCGACCCCTGGAGGAAGAGGAGTTACCTCGAGATCTGGGCAAAGGTAGATATACTTACCCCGGGGACTCATGGCTGATTGGCCGATGCATTTAGTGCCGGTTGCTAACGATACCACCTGTTTTACAGCTGTAGGAAGAGGAATCGCGGATCATGAATATTTCAAGAGCATTTATGGATAATCAGGAAATTAGATAGAAAGGACCGAAGGACTCACCTGTCTTTCGGTCGGGGTCACCAGTCTGCAGCGCGGACACTCTGACTACTGCAGCCAGAAGCGTCCATTCCCTATTCGGTTCAGGTTTGCCTCTTTTAGGCAGTTCACTGAAGCGGTCGTAGCATAGTCGTGCAATCTCATCCGCGTCCCACATGCTACTCTGACTCATTACACAATGTCAATAACAAGTTACCCGCTGTTCCGGCCGTACAGTTCAAATTAGAACATAATTAATTATTTCGTTTTTAACGCAGTCATGTTTTGGTAATAATTAAATATAGTGTCTTGTATTTCAAGCAGCCACGTTGTGTATACGCCTAAGACTGTCTCTTTGAACTCCGCGCAAAACACTAAACGGCCCTTAAGGATGAACTTTCACCCGGTAGTTACAATTCTGTTTTCACAATAAAAGTCGTAAATGTATGATTATTGCGCGATAAAGAAAGCGGCTGGATTATGCATCTGTAGTTAAATTTACAAATGTAACGTATTTAGGTTTTGAGTTTTCTACTAAATCTGATGCCCTCGCAAACCCAAGAATTTGATAGACTTAGACTATTGTATATGTCAAACTATTGTTTCAATACATCTCTTCATATTTATAAATGTTCAACACACATAACGGATATGTACTTTTTTTTTTTTAATTCAGTTTAAATTCACGGTGATTTTTTTAACAAGATAGTGTAGTCTGGTACCTATACAGTACTGGAGTATGATTCTTCGAGTACGTATTCGTACAATGAAGGTTTGTAATCCATCGTTTATTGGGTAACGTCACTAATGGTAAAAAAATGTCTACTAACAAAGTTTCAGATATAAATTAATGTCTTATTGTGGAATTTTTTTACCATGCACATTACCATACACGTTACCATTAATATTTCTTAATTAATCGTATGAACATCTGTCACGACTGTCAGCAGTTTCAAAAGATTCCAATGATAGCCATACAGACAGCCTAATATTCCTGTTTGGTTTGAACACCAGCTGTTCTTTTTAAAGAATCACACTTGGAGTTATCAGGTAACCGTCGGAACATTTGACAGGTTCATATCCTGGTCAGGAGATATAAAGTCTGAAATGTGCGGGGCTCTTCAGTTCAAACCAGGTAATATCAACATTCCATTTAAAAATCCTTCTGAAAAACAAATATTTGCACAACCAGCTTTGAAGCCAAGCTGAAAAAAACCATCACTTCTGAGTCCCAGGCGCTTTCCACCCCCTGGACACCTCATTCATCGTCATTCATCCTCTCCTACATCTCAAATCCACCCCCGGTTCACTCGCTGCCAGCAGTTTAACTCAGCTGCTCTGGTTTCCTTCCATCCTGTTGCGATTTTTCTCCGATTCTTTGATAAGGGGAAAAAATCTTTAGAAAATCCGGATCAGAAACGATCTTGAAAGCAATGAGTTCTCGAGGCTTTCCATGCAGACAAGCAGCTCCTATGTTCATCCAAAAGGCTTTCAGGTCTAATCTCTTACTACTCTCTTTGGACTTCCTTATTTTTATGGATCATTTCTATGACTATACACATACGATACATTGTTTTATAGTAATTATGATAATCACTGTAACTCCAAAATACGAATGACGGGAAGTTTATTAGATTGCAGTACTTCAAATGACCACTAGATAGCACACAAAACGTTTGTACATCTATGATTTCCGTTCTTCCTGTACTATATCCATCCATCTTCCGACTGCTTCTCCTGGTTCGGAGTCGTGGGTGGCCTGGAGTCTATCCCAGTCAGCTCAGGGCATGGGTACACCCTGGATGCGATTACAGTCTATATACATCCATATAATATGGGCAATTTAGAGACAGGACAGTTGCCTAACTGCACGTATTTGGACTGTGACACGCAAACTCTGCACGTGCAAAATGGAGGGAGATTCAAATGTTAGCTAGTGAATGTAAGAATTGACAATTGTTGCTAGCTGGGTAGAAAAACATGCTGCTTCAGCCCCATGCAAATGTGCGATTTGAGTAGCGGTTACCACTAACTGTGGCCTGTGGGCGATACAGGTAAGCATGGTGCTTCTGGTGGTAAGTTTTGCATAATAAGAGCTTTCTATTTTTTAACTGTACTACAATGCAACAGCAATTCAGAAAAAGAATGATCGGGATTTTAAAAGTGGTTCATAAGAGAGCTTGAGAATTCTCATGATTTTAAGAGCTATAAAAAAACACCTGTCTGTGAAGTTCCTTAGTCAAACGATATTTTAAGAAAAGCTCTGAGAGCAAAATTGTCTAGCAGTAGGGCAGCAATCCGTAGGACAAGATCAATGTTGGGATGGAGAAGCTTCACAGTAGGTGAGAGGATCTCCCTGAGTGACTCAGTGAGACTCCTGACATCTGCTGAGTAACAGCAGGAACAGCTTGAAAATGGAGGCCCAGGACGAATGCCTAAGCACCCCAAGAAGATCTGAGATGCCAAAAAGACGAATGAGCAAAAATTGCACTGAGCCAATGTAAAAAGCTGGTAGAGACTCACCAGGAATGATCCAAAAACAATTAGGGGTGATAATTGAAACCAGAGCTGCTTACAAATATCCAGCTCTTAAATCGTTCAGCTAATCTTTAGCTTAAACTTTTAGATTCTTCATTCTTCTAACAATTCACAATCTAACAATCTAAAAATTTATATTTTGCATGAATTTTATTTTGTGCATTTTAACAAAACAGGACTGAAGACTTTGCGCAGTATATCTAAATATTTAGTGCCATAAGACACAAGATGCAGTGAAAGCTGCAGCCACACTATAGAATGAGAGTAGAGACAGTAACCAATACTGACATACTGGGTTGGGGCTTTCAGGGAACTGGTACCACCACTCCCATACTAACACATCAGCCATTTTGTTCTTTGTCCATTTTATTTAGTTTATTTCATTTACAATAAGATATTTTGCTTTATGAAGGAAAAAATAAATGAAGAAATGAAGTGAGGCCGTGTTGACGGTCGCCGCCGCCGCCCGTGGTCGAGGTGCTTCCGCCTCGCCGCATGCGCGACGCATTAGCTGCAGCCAGGCTTCTGCTGGCCGCCAGTATGCCGTTTCAACAGGAGGCGCTGTGCTGTGTTTTATATGTGTGGAGGGAAGGAGAGACTGGGATGGACAGTGGGGGACGTGACAGACAGGCAGCCCACACCCTGCCAGTCCCCATGAGGCAGCCCACGCCCTGCCAGTCCCCATGAGGCAGCAAACGCCCCTGCCAGTCCCCATGAGGCAGCCCACGCCCTGCCAGTCCCCATGAGGCAGCCCACGCCCTGCCAGTCCCCATGAGGCAGCCCACGCCCAGCGATGGGAGGCTCATTACTCAGAACTCAGACACTTTACTGCCAGTATCTTCAAACATATCAGAATTGTTTGTGGTCCCAATCCCCAGAAAGTGGGGGCTATGGCTTTTCAACGTGCAGGTGGTGTGTATGGATCCTGCTTCCCCGGGGCTCCTCTACCTCTCTCACTCCCACCTCCGTCCCCATCCC
>JAODJW010000019.1:19107539-19120191 GCA_026777045.1 Hyperopisus bebe
CCCCCCCCCCCACCTACCCCAACCCCCTCACTGCATCACACTCAGAGATGGGCCTCACTCTCTCTCGGTACCAAGAATTAGAATAGCGTTACTTTATAATACATCATACCCTTTACTCTTATCCTTACTGATTTGTGCAGAGCGCGTGTTGTCAAGGGGAGGGTGCTTCGAATTTCCACCAAATCCATTTGTGTCGTTTGATTATTTTGGAGGTTAGGGGTGAATTCTAAAAGAGAATCCAAAACAAAACACACAAAAATATCCCCACTCTGTGGAGTGGCGCCGCGTCTCCAGCCTGCCTGTAAGCGCCCCCGGTCCGTGAGAAGGCGGATTCCATTTCGGGAGGGAGCCAGCAATGGCTGGCGGGGGTGGGCGGCTGTGAGGAGGGATGAGCTCATCAGGTAATTAGCCGTCACCTAATTAGCCACACGTCTGCAATTTTGACGAGCTGTTTATGAGTCCGAGACCTAAACTCGGAGACTCTGTGTTTTGGGGGGGTGCATTTATAGCGCCCTGATGCGTGCAGGGGCTGTTCTGCTTTGGACGTCCGTGGGATGTAACGACGCTAATCACCGCTCGGACCAGTCCCGCCAGACGCCTGCCACCAGACGTCCGACCCGGACGGGAGCAGCCCCACAGCCCGAATCCGCGTCAGGCAGGATACTGTAACGGATGGGGGAGATTCTCTCTTTCCCTTTTCCCCGTTTCAGACACCATTTTGTAAGAATGATGCAGTAATTGATGGCCATACACTCTCGTCAAGAACCTTGAGGCCACTTTGTTGTGAATGGCACTATATAAAAATAAACTCTTCTATACCACTTTATCCTATACAGGGCTGTGGTGTCTGAAGCCTATTCCAGAAACAATGGGTGTAGGGCGGGAATAACCCTGGATGGGGCACCAACCCATTGCAGGATGTTTGCAGTCATATCTTTGTGGGGACCACCCATTCATTTCGATGGGAAAACCCTAATCCCAACAATGATAACCTTATCCCAGCCCTAACCTTAACCATAAGTAACCAAAAAAAACACAAGACATTTTTCTTTTTTTATTGCAGTTGCAGATGGTGTTTCCCCTTGTGGACCAAAAAAAAAAAATGGTCCCCACAATGTAATGTATACGTCACACACACACACATGCAAATTAGTAACTCCAATCAGCCTCAACATGTTTTGGGACTGTGGGGGGAAACCGGAGTACCCGGAGGAAACCCCACGACGACACGGGGAGAACATGCAAACTGCACCAGGGCAGAGATTGGACCCCTGGCCTCCTGCTGCATTGTGGGACGGGGGCTGGCTGGCTGGGGCAGCTTGATGTAACACCTTCATGACCCTCCCTGTGTATTCTGATCTCCTGGATGTGGAAGCATGTTGTTTTCAGCCAGTGATGAGTTCGTTTTTAATCTGTTAACCTCCTGCTCTCATGGCTTATTTTCTGCACCATGGCAGAAGCTCAGCAGGGGGACGATGATCTGTTAGCCCCCCCCCCCCCTTGGAAAACTACTCCAGTCAGTGCTGAGCCCAACCGAAAAACTGCAGAGGGGTAGAACCATGGGCCGGTGAGGGCAGGATCCAGAGGACAGGGACGGTCTTATGGTTTCTCGCTTGCCAGATACCAGCGTGCGTCTAATTTCACACTTCAAAAAAAAAAAACTCACAGAAACTAAGAGTTCCATGCAGAGCAGTGAGGTCATGTGCTGGAAGGTGTACAGGAGGGACAGGTACAGGGATCTCGCCCCCCCACCGCGCCCCGCCCAGCCCAGCCCAGCCCATGGCGCTACCTGGTAGAGGAACCTCTGGCTGAACTGCTGCATGGCGCCCTGCAGCTGGCTGCGCTGTGACTGCCACTGCTCGTAGCTGCGCACAGACTCGGGCGTGGGTCGCTGCCAGGTCGTGGTGCGAGTGTTGTGGTCCACGTAGTAGAAACGCCCACGCTGGTCCACACGCTTCTCCCAGCTGGAGCCGGACAAAGAGAGGGAGGAGGAGATGAGGGGAGAAAGTGAGGACACCCAGACAGACAGGATGCCGGGGTCTGAGGTGCCACCCGCCCCATCCTCCACCCTTCCCATTCTCTGCCTGACAGTCTTGTTCTCTGCCCACTCATCCAGTCATCTACTCGTCCTGTTCTCCGCCCGGCTGCCCTGTCCTCCACCTGTCTCAGCGTCTGCCGGCCAGCCCACCCCCCTCCTCCACCCATCCCGTTCCCGCACCCACCCAGCCCCCCCTCCTCCACCTGGCCACCTCCCAAACGGCCAAGGCTCGACAGCCATCACCAAGAAAGGCTGCATCCCTCTCGTCATCCTGCTCCGGTCGCTATTCTCAGAGCCTGACTCACATTAGAGGGAATGTGGGGGTGAAAACAAGCTATTCCCCCGGAAGGGCTCCCGCCGGATGCTGGACATGGAGTGCACCAGCCCCCCCCCCCCCGCCGACACACACACACACACACACACACACACACACACACACAGGACAAACATCAAAATTTACTGAAACTTTCTGGTCATGAACTCCAAGTGACGTAGTAACAGAAACCCATGGTTACTGCAGTTTGTGTTTGCAGAGGATGGAGATGATGGACAGACAGACAGGCATGTAGCTAGAGAAGATGGATTTCTCACTTTTTTTAAATGAAGAAAGTAAACGAATAAGCAACAACCGCTGGCTAAAATTTAAGGATTTTACAGATTAATAGGGCAAAGTGAACTTAGGCATTTCAACAGTCCCTGACACATTCCTCACCCCCCCCCCCCCCATCTACGTTGGGACACACACACATATGTGTGCAGACATGCCATGCGCACACGCCACATGCACACAGGAGAATCCGGGGGGGGGTGGGGGGCGGGGGGCGCTGGCTGTGAGGACGGTGCAAAGTGCACGGTGCTGGGCTTAACGCCTGCACACTAATTCGGGCTTCCCAGTCGGGGGGGGGGCCCTGTGATGTCTCAGCACACTGATGGGACTCCTCATCTGCTGTTTACCCCATACTCTCTGCCAGCCTGTTTTTCAGTTTGCCGCCGCCACCCCCCCCTCCCCATGGGCCCCTGTATGCACCCCCCCCCGGCTGCAAGTGAGCAGAGAACGGCCCAACCAGAAACCGGAGCCTCCTCTCACCCCATTCGTCTACGATGGTGTTGCGGTGTGGTGCTGACCCCCTCTGGGGTAGCACAGTACAGGACACATGGGGGGGGAGCCATATTGGGATTTATTCTGAATAACAAAATAGAGAAGGGGATGAAGGAGGGGACGAAGAGGAAGGGCTGCTTACAGGACTGAGGTGACTGGAGCACAGAGGAAGAGAGAGGGAGGTAAACGGTAGGAAACTGACCCGGGCGGCAGTGGTCGCTCCCAGGTGGTGCTCTTGGTGTTGTGGTCCACGTAGTAGACCCTCCCATTGGGTAGGACACGCTGCTCCCAGCTGCGGAGAGACAGGAGACCAGTGGGTCAGAGCAGCAGCTATGGAGCCCCAACCCAGCCGGGTGCGTCTCTCTCTCTCTCACTCACTCACACACACACACACACACACACACACACACACACACACACACACACACCTGATTGATTTCAGTAACTTTTAGGGTTACACCGGTAACCGCCAGGGCCGAAGTACCAGTCAGAGGGTGTGTACCAGCCAAAAGAGAAGCACATACGTAATGCATATATGTGTGTGTGTGTGTGTGCGTGTGTGTGTGTGTGTGTGTGGCAGGCACGGCGTGTGCACCCCCGAAACATCACGGGCTGATTTCTGCACGTTCGAGCTGTAATTGGTACCAGATTCTCTAAGCGAATGTGGGCAAAATCTCTGCTCCAGCTTATCCCCTATTCCACCTTAATGTCTTACATTATATTTATCAGGTGCTTCTATCCAAAGCAATATACATTTCTGAGACGGCAGGGCCAAACAGACCCAAGAGGAACTGGGGGTTAAAGGTCTTGCTCAGGGGCCCAATGGTGAAGTCACGTGGCTGACCCTGGTATTCGAACCGATGACCTTCTGATCACAGTAATGGCATCCTAACCCCATACCTGAGAATCTCCCTTCTTATACACAGACACGCACACATAAAAACACACACACACACACACACACACACACACACTCTCCCCCCCTTTAGCGGGCGGGAGGCGTGTGTCTGGCTGCTGAGGTGAATGCCTTGCTGTGTGTTATAATGCAGGAGGCCTCAGGCTCTGAAAGCCGCCCTCTTTCCTCTGACACTGAAAAGGTGTTCGGGGCTGGCCAGCCTTCCACCCAGCTTCCTGCTGTAACAGACGGGCTTTGTGTAGGGGCCCCCTCAGACAGGGACGTGCGTGCGCACACACACACACACACACACACAGCAATCACAGACCTCCAGGGTGGGGCACAGAGGTGTGCGTGTGTGTGTGTTGCGGGGGCATGTTTAGCAATCACATGGGGGGAGAAGTCAAGTAGACATCTGCCCCAACATGGCAGCAGAGCCAGGAGTGTCACAAGACAGAACCTTTCTAGTTTTATCTATTTTCATCAGACAACCTAAAAGTTCAAAAACCATTTCATTTTCAGTCTCCATCCATTTCATCTGAACTGGAGTTTGGTGGTTAAGGTGGGGATCAGCGGGAAGGTCCGTGTGTGTGTGTGTGTGTGTGTGTGTGTGTGTGTGTGTGTGTGTGTGATGAAGACCCTGACTGCACAAAGGAGCTCTCTGTAGCCTCCCCAAGATGTCTACGATCGTCGGCGCGCCTCCTTATTCCAAAACACACAGCGGCCACACGCAACGGCAAACATGCCCATGCAAAATGTCAACCCTCTGCAGGGAACATCCCACCCCACACAAAAGTCAAAACAGCAGAAAACAGGAAACCCAATTTCTGGATCCAAGAGGAGCCCCATGGCCGGCAGCGGGCAGTCGCGTCAGAGTCCGTCACGACGGGCGTTTCCCTCTCTCCCCTGTGCCTTATATCACGTTCTAATGGTCCCAAAGTGCCTAACTACAGCTTAACAAGAATAGGCTGGCAGACCAATATGACAGGTAACTCTATACGCTAGTAAAAAGCAAAAAAAAATAAATCCAGAAAACAACAGAGGAGAAGAGAGCAATTACAGAAATTACAGGAGAAAAAGCGCGGCTGGGGTTCAAGGTGAGCTCGCGGTACAGCCCCGCTGGGCACACTAACTCCCTACCTGTCATAAATAAGTGTGCAAGTGCTGCTACAGCTGAATCGACACTAATGCCCTTATGTTCAGAGCTCTTAAGACAGCCAGGGATGTTACATTCACACCGCATGCGTACATTTACCAGATAAGGCTGTTCAAAGTGAGGGTCAGAGAGTAGAGCAGAGCCGGGACCCAGAGCAATCGGGGTTAAGGGCCTCATTCAGGGGCCAGAGGGTGACATCCATGGGATATGAACTGAAGACCTTCCGATTACAAGCACGGAGGCTTAACCCGCTGAGTCACATGCCACTGGTTCATTCCTGGGGATTCTGCTTAAATGAGTGACCAATAGCAGGGTGAGGCATTAAGCAGGTGACCGCCAGCCACCAAATCCCACACTGGGGGGGGGGGGGCAGACACTCACCCAGCAGGCAGAGACTCCATGACGGACTCCCCGGTGCCGTCAGTCTGTTCTGTCACTGGCGGTGGAGAATCCTCAGGTGGGGGCGGAGCCCCACTCTCTGGGCTGGGAGTGCTGGCAGGAAGGGCCGTGGTTCTGCTCAGGGGGGGTGTGCAGGGGGCTGGCCCGCCATGCTCATTCTCCACCCCGTTAGAGGTGGGCTCGCATTTACCTGTGATGGGGGGGGGGTAACCTCAGTACAGAATCTGATATTTACCCCCCGCGTTTCAAACGTGTGTTTGCACGCACTCGTTTGAGGATGTGGTTTATGAGGATGTGGCTGGATGGAAATATAGAAATAGGGGGTGGAGTGGGTTACTGGTGAGGGATGGCAGTGGCGGGAGGGGTGGGGGGGGGGGCATCTTGCCTGCATTCCCTGGACTGCCATTTACACTCTTGATCCGGCGCTGCTGACTGCGGGGTCCTGAGCTCGCCTCCCCATTGGTCAAAGAACCCCCCCTGGATTGTCTCGGAGGCCTACAGTGGGATGGGAAGGAAAATGGCACATTTAAGCTAGCAAACTCTCAGACCAGGGGAGGACTCATGCGCAGGCTAAGTGAGTCTACAGCCAAGGGCCCCAGCAAATGTCGGGGGCCCTGACCACCAAAACAGGAGCCCCGGCCCCCCGCCGGAACAACAGAATAATTACGCCTATTAAATCCAATTAATCAGAATCATTTCTCCATTTCACGCTAGCAGTCTGTGCACATTACGTGTTTGCACGGACCTCACTATCTTTGTAGTACTCAACGTGAAAAGGTTGATGTCTTCCTCACAGGAAGACTCCTCAATATCTCCTAATAGTTGACCCGAAAAAATACTTACTAAATACACTAAAATCATCATATTTCCCCTATAGCACAGACGTTCATACAATAAATGAAAAAAATTATTTTACCCCCACAAATATCAGGATGTTTGGACACAAATCAGTGAAAACTTCCAGATGGAATATTTCAATTTCAGCTTAAAAGGAGGTTAGGGTTTCATCTGCATCTGTAAAAACTGCTTAACGTCAGCACCTATTAATCATTTCACCAAAACGACCCCTCACAAACGGCCAAGCTTAAGTACAAGTAACATCCTCTCAGTATGAAGAGGAGTCAGATACCAGAGACTCCCAAAGATCACACAGATCTCCCTGTCCAAACAACGGCGGCTGACCAATATTGGCCAAGCTTGCTTAGTAAAGACAAAGCCAACATGAACTGAGAACCTCAGTGGATGTGATAATCTAAAGGACACGTGATAAGTCTATGTGGCCTGAGTCAGCCTGCCATCCCATCCAGGGTGTCCACAGCCTCCCGGGGCAGGGTTCAGGCAGACACCGACCCTGAGCAAGCAGTTGGAGATGGATGAAATGAATTCATCATCGCTTGCTGTATTTACTTTTGCCGCAAGTTAAACTAATTTGGCATTTTACACATACAGCATCCATCCTCTAACCCAATATAGAATCCAGTCAGCGCTTACCTGCTATGGGGGCTGTTTGTGCCAGGCGGCTCCCCGGTCCACTGGGGGCTTTGCCCTTCAGCCGGAAGCGTCTCTAAAGACACAAGAGAGAATTCATGTGACCATGCGATCATGTGACCATGCGATCACGTGACGGCACTGACCCAACACTCATCATTCATTTCAGAGACGAGTACCATGAAACGGAATCTCCCAGTGAAATGTATGTGGTGCCCTAGGCAAGCTTCATCTATCTGCCATTGGCACGCCCATCTGAGACAAAGTGAAGCTGGCTTGTTAAGTGGGCGCTCCCTCAAAAGATGGTGCCCCAGGCATCTGTCTGTGTCACCTAACGGGTTTTACCAGCACTGCGTCTAATTTCTACAGACCCTGTGGGCACCATACCATAAGGACAACAGGTCTTTTGTCTTGTGAAAACTGCCAAGCGCCTTTGTAGCTGAGGGACACTTCTAGTCTGCAGAGAGTATACTACCAGCTCGTCTTTCTACCTGCCTGGTTTACGTCTTCCTGACATGTGACAGCATCTATGAAAACACGAAAAACCATACAAACACGACATTCCCGAGTGCAGGAACACACCAAGGGAAGCAATAAAGCACCTCCGACCTATTCCAGTCATTACCTTCCACCTGGATGGCTGACCAATCACGTCAAAGTATAATAGCCCTGGCATCTACATGGGGAAATTAAGCAACTACAGGTTCCCCAACCGCACATTACGCAGCTTTTTGCTTCTTCCAAGTTTCTAGATCATGTTGTGTGATGACGCATTAAGCTTCTCTCCTCCTACCTTAATTACAGCGATTGTCTGGATTGTCTGCCGAATGTAAATAAAAGGTCATTCTTAAAAATACAATCAGGCTTTCAATAAAACTTAGGCTCTAACATGGCATTAAAAAAAAACAGATTAAACAGCATCATAGCAGCGGAAGCCACATCAAAAAGGCAGGAGATTAAACAGCTTTTCTGTGACAAATGAGCCTGGTATTGCTGCCTGAACAGTGTCTCACAGTAAACGCACTACAAGAACAGGCCTTCACTGAACCCATTGAACTGAAGTGCTTCACTCAGCAGAGGTCTGTGGCAGATCCAAACCACAGGCCAAAATAGGCTTTGGGGGATGAAGGGGCTGAACGGGACTGAGCCAACATAACGGACCACTTACAGCCCTGCGTACGTGATTCACGGCTGAGTCGCAGCAGGACAATTCCTAATTATTACAAGATTATTACAAAGAAATTACATCTTCCATGTACGATGTAAACACGTTTCATGTCTGTGGGCTTCTACTCTGAGGAAAAACAATTTACTTCATGCCCCATGCCTCACTGAAGCTTTGCTATGCGTGTGGTAAAGAATTAACATGCGCTGGGGGGGGGGGGACCGGAACCGATCACGTTCACGGGATCCGCCGGGGTGGGGAAACGGAACCGATCACGATCATGGGATCCGCCGGGGTGGGGGAACAGAGCCGATTACCAGGTGTGCCAGGTTGTGGAAATGGAACTGATCAGGAACATGGATCATGTTCTTTTGTGTGCAAATGTGTTGATCCCAGCAAGAATGTGTTTGGACAAATGGGGGGGGGGCATGAACACGTGCGGCCAATTGAGGAATGGTTGTACACGCGTGCATGTCTGTACGTGCGTGTGTCTGTGCGTGTGTATGTGGGTGCGCGCGTGTGTGCGCGTGTGTCCCCTAGCCCTTCCCCAGCGCCTCGACTGAAGCACAAAGGCCTGTTTATGGGCAGTAGCGTGTGTCAGCGTGTCAGAGAAACCGCTAGGGGGAAATGATAGGGGGGGAAAAACACTAAACCAACACAGCTGCCCTGAGAAAGTGCACATTGAGGGCCCCCACTCCGCACACCTCTCTGCCCCACTCCGTCCGCACGCTGGGGCCCGGGACAGGCCCCCATTGTCCCCTGGAGCCGGCAACATGACCCAATTATGCAATTCTCAGAAACAAATTATTCCTAAGCGTCTCTCGAACGCAGGGACGTCCGTGTCGGCGTGTGGAGACGGGGGGGCAGGTCAAAGAAAACGAAACGTTTCAGAATGGAAACAGGAATTGTGAAGACGCCTATTCATTCCTGAACGAACAATAACAACCTTCATGCTCGCAGAGAGCCGCACGGACAGATTTATACGGCGACTCGTTAAAGACAGACGCACTATGTCGACCTTCACAGTGGCTGACATTCAGGTGAGAGCACTCAGGCAAACTGACTGATGCTGTGCGATCAGACTTGTGTGCAACAACATTCATAAGCTGACCCCAAAAAAAAAAAAAAAAAAAAAAAAACTTTTATGGTACCCACGCACACGATTCCACACACTACACATCTATCCACCTACCCATCCATCTATTAATGTTATAGTTGTATGTCACTGCTTAACTAAAATCTTGTTTTTGAAATTTTAATTCTAAAAGGCTGCCATTTCTAAATCTATCGTTCCTTTTTTCCTTTGTTAATGTTCATACTCTTTTCAACAGTACCAAGCCAGTCTTATTTTTCATTTTGTTCATTCTTTTTAAAATGAATCTCAGTTTAATTCAGTTCAATTATAGTCACAGTTAAGTCTACTCGAGAATACTTAAGATACGCTTATTTTGAATGCCCAAGTCAAAGTAAAGTCTGAGTAACAGGCATGGTGTTTCGCTGTTTAGCTACACAAACGGCACTCCTACGCTCACTGGATGCCATTTATCTGTCCTCTCCACCACTGCAGCATCAAACACCCAAACAATCTTCACACATCATTCACACATCATTCATCCATTTACACATCGTCGCTTTTACCACATGATCTTCAGATTCTACAGCAAGTCATTCAGTGGCAGCGGGGGAGACCAGCTGTCCGAATGGACAAGAACCGCTCAGGCAGTCACAGATAATGCTTTCGTCCACTGTGGAATACTATGCATTTCTGATCCCATAGAATGGAATTATGTGCAATAATTTCCCTGCTGTCTTATTTTTGTTACTGTCTATTAGTATCTAAATGTCTTATTACTGTCTAGGTGTGTATTGAGCTACTGTAAACATGCAATTTCCATCAGAATTAATAATCTATTTATCATTCATCCAGCCATCCATCATATGAATTAGCTTAACATGATACTGAAGAATTCTGACTATAATGACTAAATTTTTTTTTAAAAAAAAGAAACTCTCCAACTCTGCAGTGTTGTCAAAATTCAACCTCCCCGACCCCAAAATGTGTACAAGACGTATGAAAGTCCAAAGCGGGCATCCCACCCGCAGTCTGGTTCTTTCCAAAAACACCACAGGAAAGACATTTGCCGCTTCTCACTGCTCCTTTGGCTCGCTGAGGTACGGTGCGGAGATCCAAGTGCGGGGAGGTGGGAACACGGAGAGGACGGCGTGTGCGAGACCGCAGGACAGGGTGTGCGAGAGAGACTGTCTGCACATGGGAGCGGCCCAATAGCTCACCATGCCCCCTCTGCACACGTGTGCATGCAGAAATGTTATTTCTGCTTATGAGTGAACGGGGCCCCGTTTGCGAGGGCCAGCGTGTATGTGTCTATGTGCCCTTGTATGTGTCCGGGAAGGCGGGTCTCACTGCCTGTTGCTGCGCTGCCATTGGGCAGCGATCCCAGATCAACAGCCAGGCCGTCCAGACAGACGGTCAGCTCTCCTCCCGCTACAACCAAGCCTTTGTTCTCCGTCTGCAGGACCAGACTAAGCTGGAGATTCTCCACTGAGAGGTAGAGAGGGAAGCAGAAAAAGACAGAGAGAGAAACGTCATATAAGCAGAGGGTGAAGTCAAGTGGCCCTGTGTCACAACAGCTTACTCATAAAAGCATTAGTGCGTGAAAACATCAAGAGACCAATTATTATAACCTAGACAGTTTTACAGAAATTTTGACTGGAAAAACACCTGCAGCTGTAAAAACTCTCAACAGTCAACTGCCTATTTCCCAGATTTTTACCTTCTAATATAATTCACAAACAACCATAATACAAAAAAAATCATTAAAAGGTCCACACCAACACACTGGCCTTCTCTGTAAGGGTGCCAAAAGTACTTCAGCATCTGCATAATTATCTCTCAAGAGAACAAACCCACATAATGCATTCCTACAACTATTTCCTTATCGTGGCTGTATATCGAAGAACTGCTGGAAATTGCTTGAGGGGAAAAGTGCGCGTGTACGAGTTTCACCATCTTTGCAAATCCTGAGAAAATGTCCTAGTAAAAACAGTAACTCACATTTCTGTTTGTTATCAGTTTTCACCTGATTAAGTTTTGCTGAAAAAGGGGTCAGGGATCCATAACTGCTTCAGACTAAGAGCATATGCTTGTGTGCGTGCATGCTTCTCTGTGTGTGTGTGTGTGTGTGTGTGTGTGTGTGTACTGACTCTTGCCATCGTTGGAGCGCAGTGTGTCCAGCAGGTCGATGGTGGCGCTGCCCAGCAGCTCCTTACGAAGCGTATGACAGCTCCAGACCTTCAGGTCCAGCTTGCTCTGAGGAGTGACATTCCTACACACACAAGTAATGGTCAGGTGATCACGCACACGCCAGTTTTGTCCACTTGTGCATTCGGACATGGAGGGCAATCAGCATGAGAATCGTAGAGATATTGTGCAGGACCCCAAAGCAGGGGCACACCTCTCTATCATGCAAACACATTCTCTTGGCCTGCTAAGCTTTCAACAGAGCGTAGCAAAACTGTGCCTCCATCAACCACGGCTATTTATAGCACGCTTTTAATACTGATACTGGCCGGAGGAGTCCAAGGCTCAAACTCTTGGCTAAAAGGCAACAGGTAAACAAAAAAACCAAACTGAAAAAAACAGGCAGAGAGGGCACACAAACACTATGTACAGAGAGATGTCGGGGATTCTACACATAGTAAAGGTTAGGCAGACAGTGGAGGGTATGAGTGTGTGGGGGACGTCACGCCAGGAGACTCACAAGGTGAGGTCCTCGTTCCACTGCAGATCGGGGTGGCCGCTGCATTTGCCCGTCTTCTTGGTCTCACAGGTCAGGCCGTCGGCAATCACCTCCACAAAGGAGCTGAGGCGAGAGTGGCGGCTAGGCAGCTTGGGGGACTGTGGCGTAGCTGAGAGCACTGGGGGAACAGAGGAACAACGCTCATCACTGCCCTGCAGGAGGGCACAGCAGAGAGGCTAACATGACCAGCCAAAACAAACTCATTCGATATTTCCAGCCTGTGTGAAGTTTAAATATTTTACTGATCCACACATCTCTGTTATTTTGCTATCACTTGTGTTACACGTCTATCGCTATGGTCAGCGAGGCGTATTAGTAGGAAGAAAATAATGTTAACAGTGCCAAACAGTCATTCGAACGGAATAGAACACCTCCGTAACAAGGCATGCATGCGGACACACAGCTCCCCCTAGCGGTGCCTTTGAAACAAAGCGGTATGAGAAACGGAAATCGTTCAATTTAACAATACAAAACCTTAAATCTTAGCTTTTATGAAATAATAGAAGTAACTTAACGGATGTGGAAAAATATTAACACAAAGTGAGTGAGGGAAAGAACACGACAGTTGGGTAGTCTAAGAGCAACTATACTATA
>JAODJW010000019.1:19134745-19146322 GCA_026777045.1 Hyperopisus bebe
ATTACTACAGAGAGTGCTGCCAGTCTCAGTTATTACTAATATGGCACAGATGGTAAGAGTGTAGCATTACTACAGAGTGCTGCCAGTCTCAGTTATTACTAATATGGCAGTACCACTTCATTAGGGCAAAATGATTGGATTGACAACCACTAGCTGTTACTTATTCTTAAATTTTATATATGTACAGACACAAACACATAAAAAAATACTTTCATAAATGCAGACAGTCATGGACAGTTTGAATATCGAAATTTATACACACATAAATCCATCCACCTTCTAACATCCTTGTTAGTGTCAAGAACTACATTTATTTATTTAGTGGTTGTTTTTATACAAAGTGCATTCCAATTATGAAGTAAGTCCCTGGAACGATTGGGCTTTAAGGAACTTGCTAAGGGACCGACAGTGAAGCTACTATGGGAAGCCAAGGATCCGAACTACCAACCTTCTGCTCACTGGCACAGCCCCCTAACCTACTAAACCACACACTACCCCAGTGCTGTCTAACTAAGAAGATACTACTAAATCAACTATTTGGTGATCATTGCAATACTGTACAATATTATACAGGCCAATTTGTAAGGTATTATATTACTGTTGAAGTTGGTTTTCAGAATGTTAATTGTAATCCAACTGGCATTTCACAAAATTAATGTGTAGACACTGAATACCCTAAACATTTGATGTGTTCTATAACAAATTAGAGGGGTGATGTTGCTCAGTGAATTATAATAAAATGGCTTTAAGAAAAGAAGGCTTCATGTCTGGACCGGCCGTGCTTCATTTCATTTTAATGAGCACAAATAGCACATGAAGAAGAAGAGGCTCTACGCATCCAAGACCTGCTAAAGGCTGGTTTAATCTTCTGCGTTGAGCATACATTGTTGCGTGCATTTATACTTGTGCGCTAGTGTGTCTGTGTCACTCAGCAATTACAACACCAAAGTGCTCGGTAATACATGGTTTTGGATGTTGAATTTGATATCTTCCCACACTGCGATGTATTCAGTTGTCGAATCACGCAAATGAAACAGAAAACAAACATTTAACAAAGTATCCATTTATCGAGTCCTGGTTATATTTCTGCTGCTCCAAACTTCTCGTAAACAAATTAAGAAAAATGTTTAGCGTATACACTATGTTTTACTTTTTTTTAAGTCTTGTAAAGTACAAATAAACTTAATGGAGGTAAGTGAAGTTGGAATTGTCATGCTTAGTGTTTTGTAGACCCGTTGCAACCCGATGCCTAGAGCGGGTTATTTATTGCTGGATATAAAGAGCACTTAAGTTTCAATCAACGATATAAGTACACCTGTGATGTACGCTTTCTTTGCTCCCATAGAAAAACAAATGCCATAAAGGGGACCAATCACATTTCTTGCGGTCTGCCTCGCCACAGTGTGTAGCTACATTCCTGGGGATCACGTCAGGCTATGGTGTAAGCTCCGGCACCAGGTCCACGACTGCGCCATACTTATGCCGTCGATTCAAAGTGGAAGAATAGATCAGCCTTAAGACTATGGATTAATGAGCGATCAGTCGGGGGGGGGGACGGGGGGGGGGACTCACTTTGCCCAAGCAGGCAAGCATTTTGAAGTCAATATTCCTTCTGTGGCGTAGGATCCTCAGCACTCCATCCAGGTAAACCTGATCCTTACTGAAGCAGCCTATCAGACACACCGAGACAAATCCTCAGCCAATGGCAGAAAGCCTGTCAAATCAACAGATCCTCACTGGCAGCAGTGTAATGATCACGCAGAAACACAACCATACAATCTCGGCCATAGGCCTCGATGAAACAACGACTCCCACCTGGCTGGGAGGTGTCAGTCTGCCCCCTCTTGGCCCGGATGCAGTACTCCCAGCGCACGTCGGGGTCCTCGACGAAGCGGCTAATGTGGGCGAACAGCTGGCTGAAGCTCATGTGCGCGGCGTGGTAGACGGTATAGTAGAGTAGGGCAGCGCGCCACAGGAACGGCTGTCGCCGTAGCAACACGCTGTGCAGGCTGGCCAGGCCCTCCTCGGTGGGGTTGGCGGGCTTCAAGCCGAACTGCTTCCGCCCCATGGTGCTGCCCCAGGGCTGCAGGCTATTGTTAACCCCGCGCAGGTAGTGTGTGCCTGGTGAAGCACAGCAGGGTGCGGGGGGAGGGGTTACAGTGGGCTTGGGGGTGTGAGCTGGCATGTGGGGGGTGGGGGTGGTACGAATGATGGACATATATACAGTACGGACACAGATGGATCAAGATGCATCCCATTTTACATCTTTTAAAACCAACTTTCATAATATCAGAGTTTAAGGCTTAGAATTCACTCTGAGGTTGCAGCCCGCAGGGAAGTACACAAATTCCTCCAACTAAATAATTTTTGAAAAATAAAAATGATGATGATGATGATGAGAGTGTGATGGAGGATGGTGAGGTTGCGGAATGTTCCGGCATCGCGCTGGGGGCGGGGCCTACCGATCTCATGCCGGAGCATGCCTTCCAGCCAGTGCTGCCTCGCTCCTGACAGGTTGATCGTGAGAGTTGGCCTACAGCTTTCCACCATCATCACAGCCTGAGACAGCAGCTCCTCGGAGAGGCGGACCACCACCTGGGTCAAAAAGCAGCGCGGCATGTCACACTGTCGCCCCAGAAGAGGATGCCCTGTCTCCTTCTGGTGGCCCCGCCTTCCCCATGCTCTCACCTCCCCCACGCAGCCCTCCTTCTGCAGATATTTCCGCACGGCTGCCCACACGTGGCTCTTGGGAAGCACGCTGCCCCCGGTGGCTTCCTCAAAACTTTCGTAAGTGCCAAACCTCCTCAGGACGCACTCCATGATCCCCACCGCCTGCAAACACACGCAGCGTCACTCACAGCCGGGGCAGGCCTGAAGACAGACCCAGGGAGCCGGGCGGAGCCAGCGAGACAGATGGGCAGCCAACCTGTGCAAGAAAGAGGCCAGAACCCTCTTTGTACTTCTCCAGGACGGCGCTGGGCTGCGGGGAGGCGTACTGGAACTGGGGCTCGTACTGGAAGCCGGCCTGGAAGAATGCCTCGCGCTCCTGCTCCATGTTAATGGGTCGTAAGGCCACCAGGAGGCAGGAGCCCTTGGGTGACGAAGGTGAGGTCAACGGGGCGGGTCCACCCACCCGGGCTATGTGGGGCAGGGAGGTGGCGGGCCGCATACGCCCCCTACTGGTCGCGCCGCCCAGGCCGCCGTTCATTGCGAAGGTGCTCTCGCTGCGCCGCATCCAACCACCGGGGGACAAGCTGGGGCTAGTGAGGCTGCGAGCGGGGGGGCAAGGAGCTTGGGCGCTGCGCCAGGGGGGCTGCTGCACCCGTCTTTGCTCTGACTCCGCCCCCCGCTGCCGCTTCACCTGTAGGCTGAGAGGCCGCTGAGCCGCCGCACCTGTGGAAGCTCGCCGGGTTGCCAGCCCCGCTCCGTCAGGGCAGACTCCTCCCTGGGCCCGGCAGCCCGACTCCAGGTAGGTGTGGGACTGCTGCCTGCTGAGGCAAGGGGCCTTCCCCTTGGTGACGCTGCCGGCCCGAGGCCTTGCCTTGGCCCGGTTGGGCCTATGTTCCGGCTCCAGGGCATCCCGGGTGTCCTCCATCCCACCCTCCCCCTGCAGCCGGTCTCCACAGCCCTCCCCAGGATCCAGCACCATCACCTCACTCGCTCCACCTCAGCGCACCTGCCGACGAGAAAATTCCCCGGTGAACCGCACATCGCCGGCAGAAGCACGAGATGACACGCGACCAAGTTCCGTAAAATATTACCGAAGGTGTGAATGTTGCGTGTGCCCTGCAATAGGTTGGCAGATACAGTATGAAAGATGAATGAATTATGTGTGTATAATGTGATAATGGTGTTACACAGGCCGTGGGTTGTCCTTATCATTAGCGTGGGAAAAGTTTAGCAACTGATTAGCAAGGGAAGTGACAATTTTCTGACTCTACCAGAAAGTTAAGAAATTCTCACCACAGGACAGCGTGCGAGTAAACAGAAATGCGTGGCTATGCAAGGGTACAATGTCTGCGAGCACGCTTATGCAGCTGGAATATCACAGTACATCTGCTTCCTCATGCGTTTGGCAATTGAGGCTGGAGAAGACTGTCCGACATTCTGCGAAAACCTCACTGGGGAAAGATTAGATCTCTCATGCATTGGCATGCACACAATACATATACAGAAGCTGCCTGGGTATTCGTGTGCAAATATTTAGTGATAGAACTTCATAGCAAATGGAATAACAAAAAGTAACACAAGGCAAGGAAATTGGGAAGGGGTCAAGTGAAAAGCTCCTTAACTTTAATTAAGTGGATTAAAAACAAGCAACAACAAAAAAAAGCACAACAAAGCAAGCATGCGATTATCCATCCATCTATTGTCTATGCCCGCTTGTCCTATGTAGGGGTGCGGGGGTTCAGAGCCTGTCTAAGAAGCAATGGGTGCAAGGCGGGGAATAACCCACGATAGGGCGCCAGCCTGTATTATGGCAGCCACATACATTCACACCTAAGGGAAATATCCATGCAATCATTTCAAACATTTTTATTATGTTTATCAAGAGTGCATGGGGGAAATGCAAAGCAGGTTAAGATGTCTGTGTAGAGATTCACAACTTCAGTGAGTAGGCCATTTAAGTTCTGCCAATATTAATCCCAACAGTACAGTGTCTCCAAACACGTGGCTAACACACAGCTTTTTACCTGCTGCTGAACAGTGACACTCACTCTTTGTGTGGGTTTCTTCTGGTTCACAAAGTGCATTTGTGTCTTTAAAATGGCCTGTAGTATTATACTAGAGTTTGGCTTATAATACAATGGATCCCATCCAGGGTGTCTCGTCTCGTATCCTGTGCTTCCAGGAAAAGGCTCCAGGTTCACAGTGATGCTATTGTGGATAAGTAGTTATTATAGCTGGTGTAATTAGCAATACATTTATCTAACCAACTACTCACAAAAAGAGAAGTACATAGCTATGTAATACTCAAAACTACATAATACACACAGTGCACATTAGTCCTTCCAATCTTGTTTCTTTATTATTTCATACAAAGGACATAAATAACATGATATGTGTATGTTTCCAGCATGGCAAGGGACAGCAATACAATAGAATGAACATTCTGGACAGGTGAACGGAATGGATATGAGTATGAAAATATTTTTTTTTAACTGTTAGCTAATTAATGCTAAATGCATGTAAATGAGTACAATAGTAAAAGAGTGAATTTCATCTTGCATTTTTGTCACAGCAAATCGGAAAGCAGCGCTCTCGCACAAAGGCTGATTAGATATTAAGGCGGACACGCCGCCTTTGATATTCTGCTTGAAGCGCAGACAGCGTCCGTACAGTCGTTTATTATAAGGGACAAAAAGGATTTTTTTGCATGAATGCAGGACAGCTGCAACCAGCGTAGCGTCCAGCCCCTTCCCCAGCCCGCTCATGCCTCTCGGCCCTCCGCCGCTACGCCTGTATCAGGAGCAGGAATGAAAAAATCTTCTGCTTCCTTCACAGATTTGGCCGCAGAACATACAGTGTAAAGCTGTAATATAAGCACACGACAGCATCTATCCCAGCTCGCTGCCTGTCAACATGTGGTAGGTTGGCTCAGTTCCTGTAACTACACCGCCCAGGATACCAGCGACAAGACAATATAGCTCTCTTCCCAAAAATAATAATTCATAATAATTAGCAAATAATGATTATAAAACGTACCTCACGATGCTTTTGCAATGCACCCCGGTTTATTTACTTAAGGGGGTTTCAGTCATGGCGAGTCAGCAGTGGCGTACTATAGTCCCGGTACTACCCCTAATCGTATCCGTATAACGGATCAGTGCCGGGAATGGACTGCTTTGGAATATCTAACAGGGGATCACGAAAGATGGACCACGCTGGAGCTCGCCGTGTGCGTGCTCACGTTCACGCGTGTTGTGCGTATGACGTAAGCACGCATCGCTGCCTTTAAGAAACTAGGGGTGTCGACTTTCCGTTATACGTACGGTAATTCAAATATGAAGCCGAATAAAGCCTATAATGACGTACTTTTATGTCTGAGTGTGGAATTATATGTTTACCATTGTAATACATATCTATTCTTGATTTATTTTCATTTTACACAATTATTTACCTATATTTTATGAAAGCTAAGATTTAAGAGTTACCATTTGTGTTCTATTCTGCAGGATAGCACCTCTCCGATGGTTTTGGTAGTAACTTACCATGTCAGGAATAAAATAGGTTTTTTGGTTTAGTCACATTTGTCTTATATGATTGTATATACTTCGAGTGTGTTATTTATGTACAGGTACAGAAAAATCATTTTAAATATACACACCCATATGGTAGTACAATGAACACAATCCAAAAAAGGGCGGCTGCCCTTGATTGCCAAGCTTGCTCTCACTTGTGTCATGGAGAGCAGGATGAGGTAGGCAAAAAGAGGGTATCCCCATGGGCATCAATAAAGCATCATTTCATTTCATTTATCACATGAATAGTACAGAAGGAAACATCAATAATGTAACCCTCAACAAGGAAAGCAGTGTGAAAATGAAATGAATAATCATTACAGGTGCAATATTCAGAGCATTTTCTCAAACTGATGCATTACACACATTCAAACACTCGGGTCTTAGAAAACACAACCTTTATTTCATACCTAAAAGAAAAACAATACTTAATTTTCATTAACAGACCTTTCATCAACAGTCCAAGGTCATGAAAAATGAATCGATATCCTCCGTGCTTCATAAGGATTACATCCTTCACTGTTGACAGTCTGGGGGATACAAGTCAGACAAGAATATAAATCTTGTCTAACACTCAAATTAGAGCAGGGTTCCCCAATAGCAAGTACTGTTTTTACATCTCTACTGATCTCAGCCTGATGAGAGCATTAACTGGATTAACTAGGGAAATATTTACAAATGTGGCCTTTACGTACTTGGGTATAAGAACCTGCACGTGCAGAGGAAAAAAAAAAAAAAAAAACACTGGCATCCCGATTTAGGTCACATTGAGTGCAGATGCAGAAATGGAGAGAAGAAGAAGCTCAATTTGTACTTGATCAATGTTAGTTGACCTGATCTTCATCTACTGCACTGGTAATTAGGCTGATGGTGAAGTCATACTTGATCAGTCCTCTGCTGCACGTCATGGCATGGATGTACTGAATCAGAACCAGCTCTCAGTTGATGGTGAGCACGTCACTCTGGATTTCATGGCTCAGCTGGGTCTGCAGGTCGCTCAGCTTTTTCTTGAGCACGGCCAGTGCGGACAAGACAATGGTTTCGGGCCGCAACGAGCCACATGACTCCACGTTGTAGTAGAACCTGTGGAACATTAATATAGCACTGGTATTCATCATCGTGGCAACTACATAAGAAGCAATATTTTGTTACTGTTAACTTAGTTCAGTTGGATCTGTTCAAATAAAACTTTTGGTAAGCATACACACAACAGAGAGTCAATTCTCAGCACATCAGACAAAGGTGAAAACCAGCATCGACAAGAAATGTCTTTCAGACAGATGTAACCCACCTCTCTGGCTTGCCGTTGGGGTCATAAGGGGCCTGTATCTCATCCTCTTCAATCTCAGAATACTCACTCTTGGGCCTGAAAGAGCAGAAAAGTCAACTTAGTTCAAGAACTGCCCTGTGGGTGGGATTTCCTCTAAATAAATGAATGCAACAGTAAAATCACACTACAGTTTAAAAGTACAGATGCACGAAAGATGTTCTACATTTCTGAAAAGAAATCTTGTTGAACAAAATTTTCAGTTATCAAATTGATTAAAAACCACCATGAAAACATTGCTAACATTTTTATTTACCAGTTTCATTTGAAATACTAGCTGTTAGTTATTTAGGTGAAATGCACTGCAGTGAACCCCAAAGGTGTGGCTGGCTTCTCATGCACCTTAAAACCAAGCTCTTCGTACAAAGCCTGATGGGATTAAGATCAGGTGACTGAGCTGGCCAATCCAGAGACAGCACTCCTGCCGACCGCTACACAGTTTTTGTGTAACTTAGAAGGGCTTTGGGTTACTGTCATGAGGAAATCGCCACCGACCGTGCAGAGTGCATGGCAATGTCATTGTATTATAGGGGTAACCTTTCTGTTTCAGTATTTCTTGCACTCAGTGTAACTCTCCCATGTCACCGGCACCTAAGTAGCCCCTTTTCATTACACTCCCTCCACCATGCTTGACAGGCGGCATCAGGCCTTTCTGCAGCACCAACTAGTTCAACGTTTCCCAATCCTTCCCAGTGCTGGGAGGGAGCAAAAACATGCACCGTCTGTGGGTCCCTGAGGACTGGGATGGGAAATACTGCTCTAGTTTACTCATCTCAAGTATGTTCTTCTCTTTGATCCAAACACCTTAGCTTAGATTAATTTGTCCAGTCATTTTGTCCTTTTGCCCATTTTAACCCTTTCACCCAGTTTCAGTGGTGGCTTTTTCCATTGACAAATTGCCTGCAAGGTCAGCATCATCTCCAAGCTGAATGAATGAAGCTCCAAGCTGGAGACTCGGAGAATCGTGAGGCAGCCGTTTCTTAAACTAAAGACCCTCTTCAGCGATTGTGCATCTGATGTGCCTTCCACATCTCTTTGCCCTGATTAGATCCAGTTTCTACTCTAAAGCTCTGAATGTAATCTTCAGTTTCCAGGCAACAACATACACAGAACAGCCTTGATCTCAGAAGAACAGATCGAGAAGTTTCTAAGAAAAGTCGTTTCTTTTTGGACTCTTGAAATATCAATGCACTAGCTACTTCAGAAAATAAAAGACAGTCATGTTTTATTGAACAGCACAATAGTTTTCAGCTCCTCCAAGAATGAGAAAAGTTCCCCTAGTTAGAAATTAGGACATCACCATGATTACATAAGGACTGGGCAAACTTTTTAGCAGACTGAGGAAAGCTGCTTGCAATGTGACATTGCAATATTATTTTTGCAAGACTGTATTTTTAAACAGTTTTGACACAGAAATGTGATTTTCTTTCAAAAAATATTTCTTCATGATTCCATACTTTTCATCAGTCGTGTACAGTTCAGTGAAAAAGTGCCCAGCACACCCCAATCTGAGGGTTCAAACCCACAGTTACAGGAATGGATCCACACCTTAGTAACAAGAACCTACACAACTGCAAGAACATCATTATACTCTCTGTTGTATTTCATCAGGAACAATAACCTTCATATTGTGTAATATTGCAAGCATGTTTTGTAATGTAGTAACATGTTTAGTAACGATTCCTGAAGCCACTGTTGGTGGGTGTAAAGGGGACGTACCATTCCTCTGGACGTGGGTACACCGTATGCCTCAAGGCATTGTCTGGGTCATACTCAAAGGACACCCCCGCGGTTGGGTTCCACTTGGCGTGTTCCTTGCCGAATCCTTTCTTAGCATACGCTCTGAGACGCAGCTCCTGACCCTTTCGCAGCTTCACCAGGAGAATGTCTAATAGGCGAAGGGGTAGCAAAGAACAGACTGCAGTGGAGTAGTACTCGTTAACTGTGAGTAATTTAAACACAATTTTCATTCATGTCGAATGGAGTGGGAGAGGCTCCGAGAAGGAAAGTAATAAAAGAGAATAAGAAAACCATTTTTACCATCTTGCTCCACATAATCATTAGGGTCATTGTCCCGACTTCTGGAGGTCACCTATGTAAAATACACAAAAGTCGTCACCAGACAACAAACTCAAATAATGTCACCCCACCACACCCCCATCAGCATTCCATATGCACCCAACCTGCCCTCCCCCCCAAACAACTGTTTACACTGCAGCTAGTTTTTAACCACAACTGCGGCTAATTTTAAAAAATGGTTAAAAAGAATAATTGCACTATAGCACAAGGTTTACTAATCACCTTTATACTGTATATCTATATTGTATATATTATTGTTATTTTTACTTTTATGTTTATAGCATTGGTGGGAAAGCAATGTGTTTCGTCGTAGATGTAAAATGACAATAAGGACATTTTTGTTTTTTTCTATTCTGTTCTCTCTTACCTGTATGCTGGACTCCTGATGTCGACATGAGTTAGAGAAAGTGCTGAAGTAGTTTTGTGTGAGCGCATGCCTGAGAATACATGAACACAAGTGTGCTGGGAGCCTAGGCCTTTATACTCACAGGAATGACACGGGGATTGTTGGACAGGAGGTCCCGAGAGGTGACGTGACGAGTCTGGTCCTCTGTGCATCGGACGTCCAGAGTCAGCTCGACTGAGCATTCGGGACAGAAATCGTCACATGTGCAGTCCTGCGGGGACACAGGCAATTAGAGCAGAAGGGATGTGTGATGAAGCTCGATAGACTTTTCATTAGAACTTAAAAGCTTTTATTCAGTGTTCAACAAACCAGGGATTTCTTGGGAGTTCTCTAAAGACATATGTGTAGATGTGCAGGTACTTACCCGGGAATACTGCATTTTATCTACAATGTCATCGCTTGTGAGGGGGATCAGACCTAAAAAGCCAAATCGTCATTACGAACAATATAATCAACACCAGTAGCTGTATGCAGGTTAAGTGTAGTACAAAATGAGCAGGAACATATAAGCTGCAGGCAGATACTTACCAACTCTGTGAGCAATAAACTCATCATGCAGAACTGAAGAATTGGCATCTATCTGAATCCAGTCAATTGCTACAAAAAGTGGATATGGTCATTGCAAAACAAAACAACTTAAATGGCAAGTTTGTTTCAAATGGCTAAAAGGGCTTAAGTTGTGGTGAAATTTTAGACAGGAATTACCTATTGTCGCCACTTCAGACATAAAGACGCGGCGTATGGAGTTTGCAACCCTAATTTTTAAAAAAAGCACATAATAAAACACAGTATCCCTCTCTCTCACACACACACAAATACAAGTGTATATACATATACATACATACATATCTTAGTTCTCTTCATGTACCTTTTTTAAAACCAAAGGTTAACTACCCACGATCTGAAATATCCAAAATCCAAAAGCCTATGGCAGGAAGACAACCACCACATGCATACTCCATGGACACAAAAATGGAAGATGGAGTCAAACCCACAAGCATACTGATGTGAGCTCATAATATTACTCACTTATCACTGAGATACCTCGGCTTCATACTCACGCTAAATCAGTGTTCTCTATGACAAATTTCACATTCTCGTCCGTCAGCTCTGTTATTTTCACTGTCGGCTGATTGGCATACGGCATGGCGAAGACTCGGTTAAAAGAAAATGTTAATAATAATAATAATAATAATAATAATAATAATAACAATAATAATAATATAAGAGATTTATTAATAAAGTTTTAACACAAGAAACGACACGAAACACTAAAGACAAAACGTTTTCGTCGTCTTTTCCGGTTCCTTTCTGTGGTCACGTATTTTCTCGCGTTGTTTCGCACTTTCACTATTTTTTTTAACACTTCCGGTGCTTGTTTATTTTTTTAAATGTTATTTTATTTGAACGATAGCAACAAACATAACATAAATAATATAAAGATGAGTGCCTTCATTCTATTAAGAAAAAAGGGAAAATATTGCCAGGAGTGCATATCAGAAATATACGTTATGTGGAAAGAC
>JAODJW010000019.1:19146422-19181171 GCA_026777045.1 Hyperopisus bebe
AATTTTCTACTTTTTAACTTTTTTATATACGTCTGCACATCAAGCCAGAAGGACTTTACTGTAGGACATAACCAAGAATGTCGAATAGGGCTGCTTTTGAAAAATTCACAATTTTAATCTATTCAGATTGTAAGTCGATGCTGTGGGATTCAATAGATTTAAAAGGGGAATATAGCTTGCATGCCAAATTTAGGGAATGATTCTATGAGGCTCTGCTAATTCTCCCCGTCTCTGCTGTGAATCTCTTCTCATCAACGGACCCGGTGGAGACGGTGAGCTCCAACAATGCATAACAAGGTTTTTCACTGTGTAAATTCTATGAATTCTCTTGTATGTAACCTCCTTGGTTTTATTGATTATACCATATTTATTGATTATCATCCAAATCTTTTTCGAAATAAGAAATTCCAATAAACTGTAACTGCAAGGTTGTAATCAAGTTGTCATAAGCATCTTATAAATTTGTTATTATGTTTATAACTCAAAATATTCTTTCCTTTCTATTTTAAGACAAGCTGTGAATTCTTCCATAGTTTGTATTGAACTATGATGAGTCAAAGTTCCCTTAAGTATTGATTAGTGTCAGTAAAAAAAATAAATCATACCTATTAAAGTACGATGATATCATTCACAATGAACATTTATTAATTATTTGATACAAAATACACAACTTTAAACCCAATTTTCAAAATAGAATATTTTGTTTATAGCTTTTATTTTATATCTTTTTATTTCATATAGTTTACTGGGGGAAAATGGTTGTACCTAAGTGACCATATAAGAAGCACTTGTTTCAAAGTTTCAAAGGGATTTTCCAAACATCAAACTGCCCTCAGTTTTTGAAATATTAAATTTAGAATTATATACCGTGTACTTGGGTGGCACAGTGGTTAGCGCCGTCACCTCACAGTGACAAAGTCCTGGTTTTGGTCCCGGGTCCTTTCTGTGTGGAGTTTAGGGCCAGTTCTCCTTATAAGGGAAGGTGACACGTCTAAAACCAGTGTGATATAGATAAAGGCCAAGAGGCTTATTCAGTTCGAGTCACTGATAGCTTTTTAAATTTCAATAATGGAAATTTATTGCAAATAGTTTTATATTCTTTATCTATGGCACAGGTGTCAGACTTCAGTCCTGGAGGGCCGTAGCCCTGGACATTTTGGGGTTTCCCCTCATTTGACACACCAGATTCAAGTCCTTGTGCTAATTACCACATAGCTGTTGAGCTGAATCATTCGTGGTGGAACAGGGAAAGAACTAAGCTACACAGGGCTGCGGCCCCCCAGGACTGCAGTTTGACACCCCTGATCTATGGGTTTTATGTAAGGATTTCAGAAAATATAGTTTACCATATAAATTGTTTGTGCTAGGTGGCAGTTCATTGTTGCTGTACTTTTAACTTAAGTTGTCGTTGGTATTGACTAACAGCCGTTTCCTAAATTTGATAAGACATCTTTATATATGCTTAAGACACGCAATGCATTCCAACCATCAGTTGCAAAAGTTACTGGTATTTCATGCATATTTCAAAATAATCACCAAGGACTGAGAGGTGACAATGTTTCACAATGCTATGCATGCATACATAAGTAAATCAGTCATGCACATTTTACATTTTACATATTTATTTATGCAAAAATTTAGCAAATACATAGCATGCCTTGGGCAGAGCCTTAGGGGATAGACAGCATTTGTCTGGAGACTGCAGAAAGGAGGATTGTCTTTGTCTCTCTTCAGGTTTCATTTCTAGTCTGAGGCAACATAGGTGCAGCAAGGAATAACTGAAACATTTTTAAGTTTTTTTCTTGCAAAGTACAGCGTAAGGTGTCTTTACTTGATCTACCCAAAAACTGCTCTGGGGCTAAAGCTGTAAGTGACTGCTGCAGTTTAGACACATACTGATCAGCCATAACATTAAAACCACCTGCCTAATTTTGCGTAGGTCCCCCTTGTATTGCCAAAACAGCTATGACTCATTAATGCATGCACTCCACAAGACTTCTGAAGGTGTCCCGTGGTATCTAGCACCAAGGCGTTAGCAGCAGATCCTTCAAGTCCTGCAAGCAGCAAGGTGGGGCCTCCATGGATCGGACTTGTGTGTCCAGCACGTCTCATTTGGAGACCAAGTCAAGACCTTGAACTGTTTTTCATGATCCACAAACTAATCCATCACAGATTTTGCAGTGTGGCAGGGCATACTATCCAGCTGAAAGAGACCACTGCCACTGGGAAATACCGTTGCCATGGAGGGGTGGACTTGGTCTGCAACAATGTTTAGGCAGGTGATATGTGTCAAAGTAACATCTGCATGAATGTCAGGACCCAAGGTTTCCCAGCAGAACATTTCCCAGAGCATCACACTGCCTCCGCCAGCTTGCCTTCTTCCCATAGTGTAAAAGAAACCGTGACTCATCAGACCAGATTGCCTTCTTCCATTGCCCCATGGTCCAGTTCTGACGCTCGCATGCCCATTGTAGGCGCCTCCGGCAGGGGTCAGGGGTCAGCATGGGCACTCTGACTGGCCTGCGGCTAGGCAGCCCCACATGCAGCAAGAAACGATGCACTGTGTCTTCTGATACCTTTCTATCATAGCCAGCCATAAAAGTATAGTAGCTCTCCAGTGGGATTGGACCAGATGGGCTGGCCTTCACCCCCCACGCACATCAGTGAGTCTTGGGCACCCATGACCCCGTCACCAGTTCACCGGTTGGCCTTCTTTGGACCACCTTTGGTAGGTACTGACCACTGCATATGAGGAACACCCCATCTTGGAGCTGCCATAACCCAGTCGTCTAGCCATCATAATTTGGCCAATGTCAAAGTCACACAGATCCTTACATTTTTTCCTGCTTCCAACACATCGACTTCAAGAACTGACTGTTTTCTTGCCTAAGATGATTGATAGGTGCCATTGTAATGAGATAATCAATGTTATTCACTTCACCTGTCAGTGGTCTTAATGTTATGGCCGATTGGTTGGTAGTCCAAAGAAAAAGAACCCAACTCACCCCCATTTGGGAAGTCAAATCCCAATTTTACAGATTGGAATAAGTGTCTTAGTGATGAGGAACTATCTAGCTGCAAAAACATTGTTATGTGCCTCATCACACCACACTTATTGATAACTTTTACAAAAATCTATATTTATTCAGCCCATAGCCATGTGTGTTTAATGTGTGTTTAAACCAAGGATTATGTTGGTGACTAGCTAGTATGGGAATGGTGTGTGGTTCAGTGGGTTTGGTCACTGCGTCTGTGATCAGACGGTCACTGATTCAAATCTCACATTGCCTTAGTAGTTTCATAGTTATGCAATTGCACTGTAGATTATCTGACCCTATTACCTCAAAGCAAGATCAGCGAAAGAGGTATGTTACCTCAGATAAAAGTGTCTGCTAATTGAGTTGAAATAATAACAAGAGTTTATAGAGTAATTCTTTGCTTGAAAAGTAATGTTACTTTGAAAAACTGTATGCCATTGGGCAAACTGATTTTGTATAAGTCTAACTTCAAGTGCAATGAGTGAGTGAGTGAAAACATGGAGTGGCTGGGTGTCCTCAAAGATCGGGGTGGGAAACACTGGCATTGACATATAGTGCAAAGACAAAGGACCCAGCCCATCTCTAGTTAAGGAACCAAATCCCATACTTACAAGCAAGGATCACTAACTTAATAATAAGAAAATGTCTAACTGCAAAAACAACACTTTGGCTGCCTCCCCACCAGGTACATAAATGCAGCCAATATCCAATCACATTTAGATCAAGGATCATGGTGACATGGAGGAGGTGTGATTGGATACATTCTATTTGTTCTACTAGTTTTTTCTAACATTTAAAAAATTTCTTTAGATGGGTTTTATACAGTATAAAGCAACATGCATTCACTGAGAAAGCAGAGTCAACCAGTCCCACAGGCAACTGGGGATTAGGGGCCTTTCTCAGGGGCCCAATGATGAAATCACTCTGCTGACTCTGGGATTTGAACCAATGACCTTCTGATCACAGACACAACATCCTAACTCACTGAGCCTGATACCACCCATATTATCAGTAGCAAAGGTCAACATTTGAGGTTCTAAGTAGTTTATCTAAAGGCCCCAACGTTCCAAACACCTTTACCGTTGCTATATCAAAAGCTTAAGATGTGTCACTTTAAGTGCCTTAGTGAAGAGACCATGTATTTTTTTTTATATAAACTACTTTTCAAACAACTGGCTTTGCAGATGTGTTATACTTGTAAATATTAATTCTGATCTCTTTCCCTCTTGTCAACTATTTTGTCATTTATCACATGAAAATGTGACATAACAGGAAATCTTCATGGTATTTTATCTGAAATGTTTTCAGCTGAAGGTTTAGCCACAAAATTTTGCAACTTTTCAACACTTCTGTTTTTTGTAAGGAATTCAGTGTCTGTCAGTCTATATAAACCCAGGGCTGTCCTGCATTTTCGCGATTTGGGTGTGCACAGCGTATTCACCATGCCTTCAGCCGTTGGAGTCATCTTGTTGCTTGTAACACTTGTTGTGGTGAACTGCTATGTGATCAGAGTAAGACCAAATATGTTTATCCTTGTATCTTCTTATTTGTGTTGACATTATGAAAATGGGGGCTTGTTGTTTCTTCCCAAACTAAAAACAGCCCGAGAAAACTATAGATTATAACTCCCAAAATGAGTTTCCCAGTAAATGGTCTGGAGGTGGTTGGAAATTCAACTTCTTTTCAAAATTAGTTCACAAGCTTTTTACTTTTTGAAATATATCAAATTCTTTTTTTGCAGCCAATTGTTTGGCTGTTGCTATGTCTGTCTTTGATATTTAATTGTTATTTTTCCTATATCTTTACATACAGCAAGTTCCATATGAGGAAATTAGGCATGCAAAACACGGTAAGCTGGTCTAATTCTTGTCACCTTATTCAGTAAGAGTCAATATTCCATGTACTATTTATTTTTGATAATCTTTTATGGCTACTCAATTATTCAGTCAAAGTCTTTTGAATTAGATGTTAAATTAACTGAGTAATTTGTAAGAATAAACTGACTCAACAAGTAGCTAATGTGATTGTTTATTACTGATTTATTTACCAACCTGGTAATATTGATTACAATGATTTTCTTCAACAGTGAACATTTCAGAGGATGACGAATTTACTCTCTCAACGTTGATTGAAAAAGCAAACAAGAATCTTGGTATGATTTAAAAAATATAAAAATATATTTAAAAAACAAATAAAATTATCAGTGGAATATGAAATATGAATCCACATCTTATACACATATTTATAATGATGTAATAGACCATTTTCTGCACAGTTTAAAATACATGCAGTGATTACGTCTGAATGTTGTATTTTTAAGGAACAGACGTGGATGAACCCATTGTGAACTTTGGAGATATTGCCACCCCCACTGGCCTTCAGAATGCTGATCCCTGCACGAGTCGTGGCTGCAAATGGAAAAAGCATTCTGACGGGAACGTTTACATCCCCTACGTCATCTCCAATCAGTACTGTACGTGACCCATGTTATTTCCATGCCTTCCTGTAAAAATTAGCATTGTCGTTTTGTTAAGGCAGTGCTACATTTCTGCCGCATATCCATCTCACACTTCTTAGCCCCCCCGATTGCGCTAATGCCCCATTACATCCCAGTAGTGTGAGCATTTGGTTTCTCTGTCTCTTAAATTGTATGTGCACACAGAGTATTGATTGTGGGTATCTCTTAGCATCTCGAGAAAGGGGTGTCATTCAGCAAGGGCTGCAGTCCTTCTCCACCTCCACTTGTATCCGGTTCCGACAAAAGAACGGGGACAGAGACTACCTGAATATCCGGTCCCTTGGCGGGTATGTGCATGAATTTGACAAGCTCATCATTTTTAATTTGTAACTCATTCTGAACCGGGAATGAGTGCATCCAAACATTATGTATATTTTGATTTACCAATATGTTGACTTAATTTTCATATATAAATCCTAGCCATTTGGAAGTAAAAATATATAACCCTTTGTTTTTTTTGTATTTTGTCTGTGGTCCAGCTGTTACTCGTTTATTGGACGTCGTGGTGGTGCGCAGGATGTCTCTTTGAGCCGAGCGGGTTGCGTCTACTTCGGAATTGTGCAGCACGAATTAATTCACGCGCTGGGTTTCCACCACGAGCAGAATCGCAGTGATCGCGATAAGCATGTCCGCATCTTGTACGAGAACGTCATCCGCGGTGCGTTTCCACAATTTCCTTTTCTTTGAACCACCGTATTTAACAAAAATAATGTTTTGGACAAAATTCAGCCTCATTATTAAGCCGATACACTACATGAACTTGCTTTAATGGGATGTTTTGAACTCCTAAACCATATCCTAGCAGTTTGTTACAGATGAATAGTTGTACACAGGGGCACAACTAGAAATTCCAGGCCCCCTGATAAAATGCCACCTTTGCCCATATTAGAAAATACTTGACTACAGCATAGTCCTTTTGCCCTCATTTCTTTTTCTGTCTTTTTGTCAATACTAGAACAGGAACATAATTTCAGGAGGGTTCAAACCAACAACCTGGGGACTCCATATGATTATAATTCTGTCATGCAGTATGGGAGGTAAGTAAATTCTTTCTCAATGTTGAACCAAGCTATCAAATTAATAATGGACTTTTATCACTGAGCAACATCAGAAAATATTTAGAATGTATTAATATAAAAACACATGAAAGTATCTAACAGTAAACTGGATGAAGTAATCCAACGATGTTTGTGGTTCCAGATTTGCCTTCTCCAGAAATGGTAAGGAAACCATCCGCCCGATTCCGGACAACAATGTATCAATCGGGAGAGCCACACAAATGAGTCAGAATGACATTAATAGGATCAACAGACTGTACCAATGCAGTAAGTATGGCCTACCTTGGCATGCTAAGAAAAGTGTGTTTAATGTTTTCTGCTGAAAGATTTTTATTTGACTATAAGAAAAAGGCCAGATACAGGGGATTAAATGTGCCCATGGACACATAAATTAAGATGTAAATAATTGATAGTCTGTGATAGGCCGGTGCCCCATCCTGAGTTAATCTCTGCCTTGCGCCCACAGCTTCCTGGATAGACTCTGGACCCCCCACGACCTTACATAGGACAAGGGGGTGTGGAAAATAGATGGATGGATGGATAACTCATTGTGTTAAACTGAATGTATTCTTTTTCCCCAACAGAACGTAAATCCATGTAAAACCATGACTGCAGTACCATCAAAATGGCAAAGAATGAAACCTACAAAGTCGAAGAATGAATCGCAGATGAATCTTTGCATCAAAAATAAAAATGCATATATGCAGATGTGCTGTGCATTCATTTCCATAAATACATAATAAAGTACTATTAACAGCAACTCGGTGAAAGTTTTTTATCTTTAAATTTAATTAGTTAGAGGTGGCATGGTGGTGCAGTCATTAGCACTGTCCTTTTACACCTGTAGGACCTGGGTTTGAGTCTTTGCGGCCATGCGGCGCGTTTCTGTGAGGGTGATCCGGCTCGCAGGATCCTCATTGCTGAGGACCCGAGCGGCTGGACCAGGCTGAGGGGACGTCCACATGGATAGATGACCATTTCCGGAGGGTGGGACTGGACCATGTGTCTGCCTGGGGGGTCGCCGGCGGGGATCTTGAGGAATTTCACCGTGTAGTGGGTGCGGCAACGCGCTGCATCAGTGCATGCTCCCCAGCCTGACCTGCCCTGACATGGTCTCTAAATTGCCAGAGGTGTATATGCAGATATGTATACACACATAATGTTGCCCAAGTTCACTCTTATTTTCTGACAGTTTTCATGATGGGGCATGATCGATGGACCACTAGGGGGCGTCCAGGACAAAGGGGCTTTACTACAAAACAACCACCAAATCGTTTTTAAGCCAAAACTCAGATAATGAAAACATAAACCAAGTGATGAATTTAGAGAATTTTACAACCCAAATTACACACGCTCACTTCTTTTGAAGGGATGATGAATAGCTAAAGAAAACATTTTTTATATTACGAGAGGAACAATTCTGGAAACTTTTTATTACATATAACCAAACAGAAAATTATAATATAATTAAATGTAATAGTAGTAATCTTGTGATTATATTTCCAACTCACAATAACAACAGCAATTAGGTGATCCTTCATTTAAATTAAAATGACAGAATTTCCTATTGCTTTTCTTCCCTTGGCCATCCAGACTCTGAACTTTTCACACTAAGCTGAGACCGTCGTCCTGATTTTTATTTTTATTTTTCTACATCTTTCTTTAAGAAAAAAAAAATTCTTGATGCTGTGCGTTTTTTCAATGTTTTTCCAACCAACAACCTGAGGTGGCGTGGCACACACGAGGATCGTACGGAGCTGGGCGTGACACTCAGCATATATGCAAGTGGCTTGTGCATTTATTTCTTTCAATGGGCCTACATGGTAATAAACTAACAATAGATAACACACTATTAATAACTAAACATTGAACATTTTATATTCTTTTATCATCATTATTTTTTAAAGGTCTATTGATTCAAGTTTTTAATTTTCATTTTTAAAATCCAGTTAAAGATTTTTTCATTACAGTATAGAAAACATCTACTGTTTATAAGCTAAACCCAGATGATCAATGATTATTGACTTTTCTGTTAGCTTGAAACATTTTCTGTTATACATATACACAACCAAATTTACGTGTTTTACCTCATTTCAAGAAAGGATTAACAACTTAATATACATGTTTAAATTCTCGGGCTTTCTGAGTCTCGCGCTCACGCAAGAAATCTTACGTTAAATCTATATTATTCCATTGCAAAACTAAAATTAGCTGCATCAAAAGCGTTGGGGTGGTATGCAAACTCTACAGACTATTTACAAGTCAATAACACTGCTACATGCATGAAACTGATCGTGCAGACTTGTCTCGAACTTAAAATTTCACGCCAGCCAGCTGGCCACGTTGGTGACACAGGTACAGCAAATTAATTAGGAAAATCTATAAATCAATCTAAAATCAAATTACTACAACTAAACATGACAGCTACGACTCATAGACACGTCACGTTCATTAATGCTTACCAAATAAATGGTTGGATTCGTCTGAATGTGATTAAACTATTTGTACAGAATACAGGCTCACGTAAACTCCAAATAACAATACAGTAGAGAGGCGTGTCCCTGAAAAACGATCGCCGGCGACCGGTGCTTTTTGCGCCATACGAGGCGCTGTAGTTTCTAGTATCGGTGAAAGCTGGCAAGATGGCGTCAGAGCCGAATAAGACGGAGATTCTGACCATTTTTAAAAGGCTGAGGTCCATCCCTACAAACAAGGTAAAAGACATAAGAAGTTAAGTACGAGGAATGGTGGCAGTTGACCCGCACGGAATTGTGTTTGAATAGTAACGAGTTTGGGTTTGGCGTGTTTTCCGGGACTTCTGCTCTCCGTAAGCCGGCAGCTGGTGCCTGAGCGAGCGCTAGCCTGTTAGCGGTTTAGCCACCCACCCAGCTACGCGTTTCTGTCGGCCGCCCGTCGCAGCAGCCGAAGCCACGTCTGCTCTCCCGCAACTTCCCGTAAACCTCTCGCCTTACTCACCTAGTCTGGCGGACTTGCTTGTGTTTAGTTACCCGGCAGAAACGCAGCCACCATGTTACGGTCACCCTTACTGATGAAAGAAGCGTTTCGTGGCCCGCTTCGTATAAGCCACGTCGTGCCATTATCCAAACACATTTGATTTTTCGTCGAAAAACCAGAGTGGACCCTAACTGTTAAAGGGGATGTTTTGGTGCTTTGATCGTGCGCTCAGTGAGCTGTGGAGCCTCGCTGCTTTATCCCTGACCGGGTCAGGTCCGCCATCGCTTGTTTTCGTAACCTGCTGTAAGATGTGTTACCATTTTCCGTTTATGGAAGTTTATAAACGGGTCATATTGTCGATTAGAAGTAAATCGTGGCCGAGTTGTTCATTTAGGATTACCCCGATTAAATAGAGGTCCAAGCGACACCTGAGCTGGGATCGGTTTTCATTGTGAGACATGCTTACGCAACACACTGCTGTTTGCCTTTCAGGCCAGACGATTAATACTCCGTGTATAACCGATTTTAACATGTCATTAGCAGCGTCGTTTCGTCGCGCTTCAGCATAATCTTATTTCTATTCGCCAGGCTCGATCACAACAACTTTCGATGTCGCCTCACTAGATATATCTGAAGCCCGTCTAACGTTATTAACGCGGCTGATCTTTGACACGAATCCCCCGTTCTACTGATTAGCTTGTTTTTTTCAAATAAAGCGATCTTGCCAGTCTGACATTTTATAGTATTGAATATTATGTGCAATTATATTTTAATTGTTAGTCGTCTCTATCTGTATTATTATTATACCTTGAAGTGTGCATCGGTAAATATGAACTGAAAATATCTGAAGTGCCAAATATAGAGGGAAAGATGAATCACAGATGTTCTACTTTCTGCAAACGCTTTATTATCACGTGCATAAATATGTTTTTCTTTCATTACATCCTAGGCCTGCTTTGATTGTGCTGCTAAAAATCCTAGCTGGGCAAGTATACCATATGGAGTGTTCCTCTGTATCGACTGCTCTGGCAGCCACCGCTCCTTGGGAGTGCACCTTAGCTTCGTCAGGTACCCACCTCGCTTCCCAGAAGGCTCGCTATCCGCAGGCATTTTGCGTCCGTGCACCTTACTGGTAACTGTGGTTGACCGGTCGCTCGCTGTGTTCCCAGATCTACAGAACTGGATTCCAACTGGAATTGGTTTCAGCTGAGATGCATGCAGGTCGGAGGAAATGCCAGTGCGGTGAGTGCTGTTACGGAGCCACTGGGCCGCCAGTTTGCCCAGCATTAGCTGTAGTAAAATAAAGATTCTATTCCCTGAATACAGTTCTGGACTGAAGTAAGTAATCTGTTCCTCAAACCCTTACGTAAGTCGAACTTCACGCAATTCAGATTTACCTTCCCATACTAAAAAAAACACCTAAGCCAAAAATATACTAACAATCTGTACTATAGAGCACAAATTAAATATATGAAAATAGTGTATATTTACCTACAGGCACATGACTCCTTCAATATTAAGATATGTACAGGTGTCCAAATTTACATAAGTTGGTTTTATGTGAGTTGAGTATGATTTCGCACCAGAATACCATACAAAAACTTTGGGGTGGAGAGTAATTTTGTTTTTGTGTATGTATGCGAGAACAGTTCATTTGTAAGATAAATAGTACAGAATATGCACCTTTTAAATAGCTCTTTTTTGAGAGGTCAGCATTGTGAGTTGTTTGCTTTTTTTAAGCTTAACTATAAACGGCTTGTTTTGTGTTTATTATTTTAAGACTTAGTGACTTTCTACTGTTTAAGTATGAGAAATGAATCACGTCTCATCAGCCAGTAAAGCACTTTTTACGCCTATTGGTGCGTAATTTTTAACCACATTAAATGATTTTTCACCTGTATTGTGGGTTATTGTAATTTCTAGCTATTTAAATTCGGTATTAGATTCTTATATATTATATGCTCCAAATGCTGATTGCAATTTAAAGTAGCAATTGTACGTGTAAAGCAGCTGTGGTCATCAGTATGTCTCTGTGTCTCTTTCTGGTTAGACTGCCTTTTTCCGTCAACATGGCTGCACGACCAGCGACACCAATGCTAAGTATAACAGCAGAGCGGCCCAGATGTACCGCGAGAAGATCCGACAGCTGGCCAATGCTGCCCTGGCCAAGTATGGTACTGATGTGAGTTCTCCACTAGTTCCCGACTTCTCTGATACCAGACCTTCACCAGGCACTGCATATTTAAATTGTTAGACCCCATGAATATCTCTCCATCGTGTCCTACCTGTACATTAAATAGCGTGTCTGGTTTATTTTTTGCAATTATGAAATTATATCTATTAATTGTTATACTATGTCTTCAGCTGTGGATTGAGGCGTCAGGGAACACCCAATCTGCTGCTTCTGAAAAGAAAGATCCAGATTTCTTTGCTGAACATAGTCAGGTAAGTCTGTTCCAGCATGTTTTAGAACTTGCTATGATTCTGCCCAGTCAGGCGTGGTTTGGAGCAGTTTCGGGGAAATGTGGCATCTTCATCCTCGGTAATACTGGCTGTAATCTGTAAGCCATTAGAAGGTAGGTTCTTTCCATGAAACAGCATCCCTTAAGTAGCACAGTCTGTTTTCATGCAGGTTGCATTTTCATTTTCCAGTACTTAGTACTCAAAGGCAAACTTTGAATGATAGAAAATTAAAACATCTATAATATTACAGCATGTGTTAATAGCATATTAAGAACACCTTGATCGTAGCTCCTGTGTCTTGTCTACAATCTAATAAATCTGCTTAGTCAAAAGGCACTTTTGTGGAAGATAAGATCACTGCTTTTCAGCTCCTGTGATAAGCAGATTGCGTGTAACCTCACTTCATGCAAATTTTGTGGCTCAGTGCCTGAAACATCGTGCCTGTGATCAGGAGGATTGTGGTTCAACTCCCTCTGATCAGGCGAGATCCTCTCCGACAGTGGCTTCCGGACCTAGCTGGCTGTTCTTTCTCAACTGTATGTTACTTTTGATGAGAGTGTCTGTTAAGTAAACATATTGATGTCCCTGGGTGGAGATTGGAAAGTCCGTCTGTAGAGTCTTTATGTGGGCAGTTTATGGCTTAACATGTTTGGATGCTGGGCCTGGTGGTTGGAAAGTTGCTGGTTCAAATCCCAGGTTCGGCACAGTGGTTTCTCGACTGGGCCATACTGTCTCAAAAGAGAATTGCGTGTGTCGCTTTGGGTAAAAAGCATCTGCTAAAAATACACAAAATGTTTTTTTTTTTAAAAAATGTGTATTGCAGCCAGTGAACAGCTGGGAGATGCAGGGTCAAAACCTGCAGGAACAAAACGGAGCACTCACCCCACAGGCGGAGGAGGTGACGTCCAAGGAGTCGGCTAAAGTCAGTGCTGGTGTGTGTGCTTCTGGTTTCATGAGTGTTTCACTTGATGCAAATGTTAGAAGTACATTGGCCAACCACATTATGACCATGCATGTTTTATGAAATCAGTGAAAATTATGATTAATTGGTTAAAATTATTATTATTTCTTTTTTAGATCAAGAAGAAGGCCCAAGCATCGAGGGCCTCAGTACATCCCCTAAAGCTGCACTTGGTAAGTTAGTTCCATGGGATATTATCTCCTCCCATTCAGTTATAATGTGTGAACATCATGTCCTCACTGCCGTCTTCCTGACCTATTGTAATATATACTGCTATTGATATGGAAGACCCCTCTATTCACAGATTTGTCCAAAATCACCTTCCATCCCCTAACCTAACAGACTAGCTAAGTATTCATCAGATGCCGAAGGCTCTTTCTGGATTTTCGGTTCGTGAGGAAATGAATGTGAATGTTTAACACATACACCCCCCCCCTCACCCCCCCCCATGAAAGCTGCTGTTATATGATGGAACTAGTGTCTGTAATAAAGAAGTGACTCCGGCGGCGTGAGCGCACTGTAACAGCTGTGTTTTCTGTCATGTAGATGACTCAATGCGCTTGTCGTCTGATCAGCCACAGCCTTCTGAAGGTGATCCGACCCGCGGAGCTGCTTCTGGGCTCAGTGGCTGGCTGGATACTGGGCAGATCCCTGTGCTTGTTTGACTCTTTACTGGAGTTTGATGCACTCGTTTCGTTACTAACTGCTCCAGCTGATCCCGCTGACTTTGCCACGCTGTAGACTTTACTAAACGTGCCCTTAATGTCAGGATTGTGCTATAGCCTTGCTGCCTCGATAGCTGTTTTCATTAACCTGGATATGCCAGTTATGTGTCTATGGCTGAAGTTTTCCCAATCTCACAGCACCGAATTTGTTTTGTGATTATAAAAAAATTCAATGTGAGTATTGGTGCACCGATGTGGAAATTTTGACCGACACCAGTAAGGATATATTTTTGGATAATATTACCATATTGTTGTTGTGTCGATAATTGGCTAAACTCTGAGCTCCACAAATTTGTAGTGACATTGATGTTTGTGGTATTACTTCTTAAGATCTTGTTAGTATATGTGTAGCAACCACATAGTTTAATGCAAGCATCAGCGAAGCAGCATTGACTTGGGACACTAGAGAGGTTCTAAGTGACGAATGAGCCAATATCTATCCCTCGTCCTCCATTGTGGAAAATGCCTGATCATCCAATGCAGTCACCTCCATTATGTTAATAGTTGCGTCTTTTTCTCTAGTGTCGCTCACTTTGAATATTGACTAAAGTCTAAATATCAGCCAGCAACATCGACCAAGGTTGACACATCGTGCCGATGTCTTGATTTTTACCGAACATTGACTGATGCCGATACGTTAACTGATGTCATCTATCTCCAAGTTTAGTAAGAATTTCAGTGACAGTCAGAGTGTAATTGATTAGTATAATCAGTCCTGCTGTAATGTAACTAGTGTGGTCCTGAAAAGCCTCACATTCACTAGAATTATGTACTAAAATACACGCGAATTACACCAAACGAAATTAATTGAAAAATAAAAACGGTAATAGCAGTGGCCAATAATCTATTTATATGCATTTTAAATAAGACATAATACATGAATAAATTATATCATCAACCTTTCCTATGGGTCTTTTGCGTCTCACGAGAATTGCCTGTCTAGTGCCTCAACTGACCATGCTGATCTTGCTAACTTGTCGATTACCGAGAGTTGGGAGTAGTGATGCAGAGGCACCATGCAGCGGGGCACGTAGACGGCATAAATATTATGGTACTCGGATGGGCACTGAAGGCAACATGGCTACAGACAGATTACGAAAAGTAAATATTAGTGAATGAAAAAAGGTTACTGTGTGTTTTTTTTTGTATGATAACTTGTCATATTTTTAGAATCTAAGACAATGACCTGTACAATGTGTGGATGTACAAAAAGTTTGATTCTTTTAGATTTGATGGAAACCGTTTCACTGAAAAGAACCAGTTTGAAAGGGTGATTTGTGCATGAATTGGACATCAATATAGTTCACTTGGATAGCTGATTTTGCGTGCAATTAGTCTTTCTCACTAAGACCATATTGCATTATCGTTCATCTCAGACTGAAAATTGAGCAAAAACAAAAAGCGATTCTGAGTTGTATTGGACTTGGGTACTAATATGTCAGTAGCGTTAGAACAGATTGGCAGAGTGATGTCAGGCGTTATAGCAGGACTGTCTCTGACTGTAACCTAGGTAACAAATTCACTTGGTCATTTATTCAGTAGCATTTCAGGAGCCTTTAGGTTACAGATGAAGCATCTTTGTGAAGGTGGAGCTGCCTGCTCGCTAATGCGGTAGCGTGAAGCGTCAGCGGTTTCTTATGGGCAGCTGATGTCACCGAAGCCCCCAGATATTGGCACCGGTGCTCTGGGGACACGGGAGCACTAAGCTCCAACGTGTCATTTTCATGTGACCTTTCACCTTCTCCTTCAGGGCCTTGATGCATTTACTTGTGTTTTTATTTCAGATGTGAAGTCGTCTATTATTGGGAAGAAGAAGCCCGCAGTGGCCAAAAAAGGGGTAATGATGTCACGTAACGAGACCTCATTCATTATGTAATTAGTTCGCTGTAAAGTGTAGTGTTGCAAGTCGGATAGCTGTCTATCTGCTTACTCGTATGAGTCTTTGACTGAATGAGACCTTAAATTACAGTTAGATGCTTCTCTGGATGCTGTTAACCTCACATGAACTGGAAGAACACATCACAGTAATTGTCTTGGAAACAGCAAAGGCCTATGAGATATTTGTGCTGTTTGGAGGGAATTTACATGGGGAATCCCATCTAAGGTGCTTGTTTTTTTTTAACCCCCCCTTAAGCTTGGCGCTAAGAAAGGCCTCGGAGCCCAGAAAGTGAGCAGCAAGAGCTTCTCCGAGGTGGAGAAGCAGGCCCAGGTGGCTGAGAAACTGAGGGAGGAGCAGGCCGCGGAAGCCAAGAAGCAGGCCGAGGAGTCCATGTTAGTGGCTGTGCTGGGGACAGCGTGGCTCAGCGGGGGGGGGGGTGGCGTGTGGCTCGGCGGGTTAGAACTCTGTGCTCGTGATCAGAAAGTTGAAAGTTCAAATCCCAGGGCAAGCAGATGGATGTCCCCATTGGGCCCTTAAGCAAGACCAAGCTTTGAATGATGAATGGTTCCTGGGATGCTGGAAAAATGGCTGCCCTGTGCTTGGATTCTAAGCTTTGCTCTCACCTGTATGTATATGTGTGTATTCGTCTAAAAGACGTGATGGGCAAGAAAGGATATGCGAACAGAAGCAGTCCACTCTACCTGTACTCGTACTCGTACGACTGGCCTTAAGGCATCATTTCTCAGTAGCAGTAATAAGTCTGCAGATGAAATGAATAGAACCTGATTGGCTTTAGTCTGATGTTAATGCACCTGCAGTAAACTGTGCTGTGTGACTTATACCCTGCATCTGTGTGTACAGTGTGGCTTCCATGCGCCTTGCATATAAAGAGCTCCAGATCGACAGGAAAATGGAGGAGAAGAAGCTTCAGAGCTTGGAGGGGAAGAAGAGGGAGCAGGCGGAGAGGCTGGGGATGGGATTTGGGAACAGGAGGTAAGTCGCATGACATGCTGCGGATCGCAGTGGCAGCACCCGTTCGTCGCATTCCGGGGCTCCGTGGCGTTTCTGTGATACCTTCTGATCTCTGTGTCGCAGTGCTGTGTCCCATTCTGTGATGTCAGAGATGCAGCTGATCGAACAGGAGACTCCCGTCGGAGTCAAGTCTTCTACCTGCTCCAAGCTGGATATGTTTGACGAGTCAGGCTTCACCGCCGGGCCCCCAAAGTAAGTCAGGAAGGGGATCGTTTACTGATGAGCGAATAGAATTTGACGGTGGTACTGCCCGTAATTGGTGACGCCCCCGAGTGTCAGGAAACCGCTATTGTTCTGCCCGTCGTAAATAGTCCCAGGACATGCCTGAGGCCTTGTGTGATTTTTTATAGGTACAAGGACAACCCGTTCATGTCAGGAGACACCTTCGCTTCGCGCTGGGACACAGACAGTGGCTCCTCCTTCTCCTCCTCCTGGACCTTGGAGAAAGAGGAAACCAAAGACACTGAAGTGACCATTTCCAGCATCCAGCCCATTGGGGAGAGGTCAGTCCACCATCTCATCCTGCAGAACAGGCTCCTGGACTCCGGAGTCGTGTTTTAATGGAAATGTCACCAGGTCTGATTTCCCCGTTTCGCTTTCGTTCTCTGATGTTTTCATTCCTGCAACATGGTCAAGGATCTAGGTTAATGAATAAGATATCAAATATGGCTTATGGTAAGAGCAGTGTGATAGTTCTGAAAACTCTCTTCGATTGTTGTGATCAAGCACTCCTGAATATTTTTGTCACAAATACCGTAATTGCAAATTAGATTATAAATATATGAGAACATCTGGCTGAACAGCTCTGGGCCATTGTCCCGTTAAAGCTGAGCAAGGCAAGGTTGTGTTCAGCCCCCAATGTCCTCTACAGAGAGTGAACATCTGCGTTTGATAGATACAGTGGGGTGGAGGTATTTTTTTATAGCAGTGGTAAATACCATTCCTGCGAGTCATCTCTGAAGGTTAGCATACTGTTTACAGTAGGAAGCACAGCCTTGTGCCTGACCTCTTTTGATCGTCCTTTACTCAGACTGGTAATTTCAGCGTTCACCAAATGAACATACTGATCTATTATGTCAATGGCATCGCTTCAATGGAGGCGGCCGAGAATGAGCCACAGACGCAGGAAGAAGAGGGCTGTCATTACTCTGGCCAGCGAACCCGTTCATAAACACAGCAGCCTGTTTTTTTCTTGCTGCCGTTGGCAGAAATGAATTGTCGGTTCTTCTGCTGGTTATAGCTGCCATTTGGCACTCTAAACAAGAGTCCATGCTGGATGTTTTCGATCTTCGGTTGCCCTTTTTGTTTATTCTGGTTGCCTTTGTCGCATGACCCTGACCACTCTGCCCTGTAGGTTGCCTAGTCGACGGAAGCCAGAGACCAGCACTGCTGTCCCAGAGTCCAGCGAGGCACGGGAGAAATTTGCGAATGCCAAAGCGATTTCCTCCGACATGTTCTTTGGCAAGGAGAGTAATGCTGAGGTATGGGATCGGGGGCTAGCTGGCCTTCGCCTTCAGAAGGACCCCTGAAGCTGTCCACATCATTACCTGTTTTAATAAAAGACCAGTGTTTATTGCTTTAAAACCAGCCCAGTCTTTAAGTTTTGAAATTGCCGTTCAAAAGCTGACCACCTCCCCCTCATTACTGTGTGAATGGACAATTCAAGTTCAAGATTGTCATCTCACTATATTGGGATGCATATGCAAAATTTGTGGTCCATGTTTGACGTGGCTATCATGAAATTTCATTTTTCCAGGCCATTGTGCTATTTCCAATGACGTATGTAGTTCAGTTTGTGCTGTTTTTAGAAGGAAGCGTGTGTTTCAGGTGAAATGGCTCTTAATTTCACTCAGTGTTGAAGCCTTTGAAGACCTGCTGCCGTGGGCCTTGTAAGTAATGGCCTAATGACACCCGTATTTGTGCTTTTCAGTATGAAGCAAAGGCGCGTCTGGAGAGCTTGTCTAGCAACACATCCATCAGCTCTGCGGACCTCTTCGGGGACGGCAGAGAGCGTTCAGGTCCGTGCTTAGTCTGTGTGTCTAGGTCCCACGTCTGCAGCAGAGCGGTGACACTCTGTTTGCGTCTGCGTTCATAGGTTCGTCCGGCTTTGACAGTGTGCTTCCGTCTGGCCCAGACATTGCGCAGTTCAAGCAAGGTGTGAAGACCGTGGCGGGAAAGATGGCGGTTCTGGCTAACGGGGTGATGAACACAATCCAGGTAATTGTTGGTCAATCTGAATCTGAATGCAGATGTGTGTGACCCCTCTCTAATCTGCCTTTTCTTGGGCTGCTAAAGCAGTCAGTTACTGTGTGCTTTACGTTAAAAGTTGATTGGGTCGTTTTGTGTTTTTATACCCTGTTCAGGATCGCTATGGCTCATACTGAAAACAGATACCCAATGCTGACAGACAAGACTAGCAATGACAACAAATTTATGGGCTGTATTACTCCTGTGTGTGTCAAGATGGTGATGAAAATCACGAAAGGAAAGGCATGACTGGTGTGCGACCATTAACTCTATTGTGTTCGCCTACCAACACTTTTATAGACCATAAAGAGACTGAAACAGTATTTTCAATAGGAAACATTTCAATTTTGTTTTTTCTTCCCAGAAAAAAGGCACTTTTAGGTGTAGAAAGTCATTTTCGGAGCCATGGTGCTTTCTTTTAAGTTAATTGATTCTAATTTGGTCTACATTTTCATAATTCTTGCATGAATATCCTATATTTATAACCAGAAATTCAAGTTCTAATTTCAGCTGTATACATATCTTTATTTATGCCTAAAGTATCACTGTCAAAGGTGGACAATTCCTTAATGAATTTATCATTAAAGGGAATGTATCCATAGCCACTAGATGAGTCCCCAGTGTATTATTCTGTTACTAGGCCTAGATTGAAAAATTATAGTGGATTGAAGTATTTCAGGTATTCCCCCCCCCTCCCCGATTCCTTGTCATAGACTGTAAAAATCTAAATTTTTAATAGCTCGTTTTATATTGTGAAATGTTTTCAGTCTCCAAAGTCTCATCAGCTTATAGAATGTTTTTTTTTTTTTTGTTAATTCCACTATTTAGACTTTTTTAAGCCACTTAGAATGAATCTGTAAAATTTCTTTGCATGTTTGCAAGCTTTATCCCACATGCAGACCGTTTTAATGGTGACGATGCTTCCTGTAGCTTCATTTATTCCTGCCAGCGACTCTCCCCTCTAACATTTAGAGCTTGAGCCCATCCACGTGGAGCTGAATTGAAGAGTCTGTTTATAAAATGTCTTCAGGATGAAACAAATAGAAAAATCCAGGTGTTTCCACGTAAACAGGTCAGGTGCTTGACCTGAATTATACACAAGAAATAGAAATCAGTGGTAAATGGCTCAGTGTCACTTAACTGTTTAACCCCGTAATCACTGTTGGAATGGTCCTTGACTACTACTGTGCAAGACTTGGAATTTTAAGCAAAAAAACCTACAGTAACCTCTAGAGGTCAGCACATAACATCTTAACACATAACCAGTACTGGTCAGAAGTGCTGGGTTTTCTCTTTTAACATATCCTGGACTGCTTGAGAACTGTCTATCCCTATTTATTTTGATGTCTTTTCTGAACAAACTCTCTGATTATCTTGAAACATGAAAATAAGCGTATTCCAAAGGCATGACTCATCTGACTGTACAGCCTTGGTCAGGGAATCGTATGCGTAATGAACAAATTAGGAAAATATGGAGCGAAATAATGAATTGAATCGCTAATGCCAATTTTCAGAATTTAAGTATTGACACACAGCCTTTTGCCCCCCCCCCCAAAAAAAAGTATTTTTGAGAGTTGAGGAGGGTTGCTGCGTCATTCCAAGCCATTTGGTACTTAACATTTGTTTAAAAGCACATGAATACAAATTCCATGCTTCCTGTTTCTAGCAAACATGGAAGTTAGGAGTTTTAAGCACCCAAAAAGAATTTATACTTGTCCTGGAAATACGTTAAGAAGAAATGTTTTCCCCGCTGTTACAGCAGGTGCATAAACTGGCCTTATGGGTATATGTTTGTGTCTCTTAGCTGTGCTGATATTTCCGATTGCCCTGCCTATCTTTGCCCGTTGTTAATATGAGTCATGATACTTGTATGCAAATGAAATGAATTATCAATAAAAATTGAAACATTCTGCTGGGTTGTTTTACTAATGGGTTTGTTAAAGAAATTACATTTATTTGTACAGGTCACCATTTCACCACAGTGCAGTACATTATAATGTATTCTATGGCTGCAATACTTCACATATTCGTGTACCTTTGGTGCACACAGTGAAACACGTACCTTTACTGAGATGGGTGCAACCTTTATTTGCCAGTAGATGTTCAACACTGAAAACATGCTAATTGTGGCTGTGAGTTGGTTATAACATGCCAGTTACAGTCAGTTGTAATCAGTGTTTTAAAGAACATTTAGGTTTCCCAATAAATTACACCAGCAGTGGAAAGAGGACAGTTCATCAGACCAAGTTTTTCAACTCGAATATGTTGCTGGAAACACACATCCAACGTGCTAACTCATTTAAGACGACATTATCCGTGTGTGTGTGTGTACGACCTGACCAAGGCAGAAACGGTCTCTGCGAGTTAGTCTCCCTGAGGCATTTTAGGCACTTTGGTCAGTAGATTCAGACTCGGCAAAAATTACATTTAGGGTTATACATGTATTAATAGCTATAGATATGTGATCATACTTACAGAGAACACTGGATTAAACAGGATTTAGTTCATTATGATTTTACATTTTTGATGTAACATTTTGTTACATATTTATTTTTGCAATGCTCAAATAAGTGCAGGTTCTGTAATTCACACGTCGACAGAGGCATCACCTTTGGTTTTAACAATTATGTCAAAACAAATTCTGTTTTCTTTGCTGTACTGAAATTGCACTGAACTGTGAAACCAAACTAAGGTTTGTATCGAACTATGAAATTTCTATACCATTACACCCCTAGTGCATTCAGTGATACAAAGATAGGAGAACTGACACCATTCAGAATGCATGGGAACAAGAACAGGTTCCCTTTCGTCACAGCGCAGCAGTTTATAGAGTGTTCAGTGTTCCCTTAGTGGTTGGTAACTTTGTGCAAACACCGTAAAACCATATTGGAAAAATCATTTACAAAGCAGAATCCAAGTAGGTCCCATTCTTCTTAATTGGCCCATGCATATGGATAAAAGTGATTCTTCTCCCAGAACTGACACCGTGAGGCTGAGAAATTCTGGACGGCGGAGAAGTTGTGTGAGAGCAGTGCCATGTGCGAGGGGTATGGGGGCCAGTCGCTGGGCATCTCGCCTGGGGGGCAAGACGCATCAAAGAGGTCAAAGTGTCGGTGAAGCACATGCTGCCATTGTGATTCTGCAGCTTTGACCTGAGACGGTGACACATTTGTGCTAAAGGCTTGTATTTGCTGAGAAACCGATTAATGAACAATCCAGATATTCTGTTAATTACTTAGAGAACCTGTTCTTACTCAAAGTCTGAGGGCTTCCTTCACTCTATAAGCCTGGTGTTTGATTTCTGAAAAGAATCTACTCTAAGATCGCATAATGTTATATTCTTCTGAAATGGTTAATAGAGGATTCTTGGTGGCCTCACCTGTTCTTGCAAAGTGCACCATATACTTGGTCATGATCCCCTGAAAACTTCGATCTTCTGAGCTCACCCCCGCCAGTACCGATTTAAGGCCATCAAAGAACGCCAGTGCATCTAACAGGTGGAATGAGAAGCGACTGGGAAAGGGTAGCAGGCTGGAGACCTTCTCCACTCTGGACGGCGTGTGGGTGACAATGTAACGGAACACAGGGCTTTTCAAAGCCACTGAAAGACAGAAGATATTGATTAGATTAGCCTGCAGTAGAACACAACCTAATCTAAAAGCTATGACAATGTATTAGTTCAATCTACAAAATTTGTGCATATGTGCTCCTGTGAATAACTGAACACTTTATGTAACCTAACAATCTCTGATGGACACCAAGTTTTAGTAAACAGAACCAGAGGAGAGTTTCTTGCTTAGTTTTTGATTTGAAAGTGTTGGCCATTACATGCAGCTCTTCTGGCTTTGTCGTGGGCGGGGCAGGTGACTCTCAAGTCTGACACCAGAGTGGTGTAGAGTCTTTCAGGACAGCGGTCATTGATGGGGCATTTGGCAGAGCTTGGGTACAAGGTAGTGGCCTCTTTGGAGATATTCACTCCAAAAGGCGTCAGCTTTTCTAGAACAGATGACAGGAAGGTGGTTAGATTTCAGTCAATTTTTGGCTAAAATATCAAATATGATAGCAGGTTTCCTTTGGTTCTTCATCGCACAGCCTATAAGCGATGGATTATTCACATGGATTATAATTAGACATTTTGTGGCATCTCTATACGTATCGGTTACACTTCAAGGGAAATACTGGAACAAGAAGTAAAATGCTATACTTACCTGTCACAAACCAATAGTAGTCCTCCCAAGTCCACTTTGAGATGTTCTCATATGGTGGACTGGAGGAGAGTAAACAGAATTAAAGTGTCTATCTTTGGAACACCATCACTGTGCCCAGTAGAAGCCATTTCACAAAAAAAAAAGTTTCATTTTCAGTCAATAAAGCACTGAGATGCTCTCGCTAAATGGCTCCCAGGAAACCTACTGTGATGTATGTGTAATTATGGATAAATGATGCTGGTCAATCAGGACAAAAAGATACTAGAAGTAAATAAAATGGCCAGGCACCTGAAATCAACTTCCTGTTCGGTGGTTCCGATCACATAGGGAACATCATTGTAGCCGGTGCCTTTCTCCCAGGTCTCAAAGGGTGGGGCAAGTAGGACATGCCCATCTACAACAGCCACCGGTCCAACAAAGAGGTCCTTCGTTGGTATGTTTGTATAGTCTTCAGCGGCCCAAGAAGGGTACTCCTTCCATGGAATAGCCTAACACAAGAGGAATTCAGATCAACCCATGAGATCTAAGAACATAATTTTGAGGATTCCTACTGGGAACTATGATGTAAGCTGACTGAGGTTTACACTGTTGGTTCTTAGTAAATTTATTGAAGTTGGGAAGATGAGCCTGTAGACACTAATATCTGAACGCAAGCATGTTAGCTGCAAACCTCTTTAGTCAGTATGTCTAGAAAATACACATAAAATGTATTTTTACCATCTGTAGTTATGCCTACATGCAACTACTGCTTGTTTATAACAGTTTGGAAACCCTCCCCACAATTCACATAAACTGGTATAAAATCAGGTAATTGGTTGACAACAGTGCAGTAAAACTAGCAGCAAATGTTGATACATTAACCCTCTGGAGTTGACAATCTTGCCTGCAGGATCAAACAGAAATCTTGCCAAACCGTTTTAAAAAATGTCCATTTTTGTCGTAGACATATAAAAACACCCCCAGAAACTGTATGCAGGTAGAAACAAAGTATATATTATAGAACTCTGTGATAGGAATAAAAAGAACAAGAACCTCTTCACTTGCTCTCCGAGTTGGGAAGCAGTGCTTTTGCACATTTGCAAATGGCGATATTCATGCGCAGTGTGACTCCAGTGAGAAGGAGCACATGTCTGGGTTGTGTTTACACTGACCAGCTACAACATGGCTGCTGAAGCCTTGCACCAAACGCCCTGGAGTGTAATGAACGGTAAGGAAGAACATTGCAACTCAATCCCACCAAACATGATTCTGATGAGTAAATTCAATTCGCTTTGTGAATTATTTTAATAACAGTGAATTCATTTACTTCCGGCGACTCTGTACATGCACAGCATCGTATTTATTGCTTTCTATAGGTAAAACATTGGTGCACAAATATTCATTTTTTTATGCGTCACTGTCTCTCTCACTGGTGTATTTTTGTATGCATCACTGATTTATTTTATGCGTCATCATCGTATTAAGCTCATGTAGTAAAAAACTTCTGTCAAAGCAGCTTGCATGGAAATAGTCAAACTGTCTATGCAGCAGATTCTACTGATACAGATTTTATAAACAGCAAAATATTGCGTGCCGTGCAAGATATGATAAGCATTCTGTTTATTTACAAGCCTCTGGCTTTGCTCACTCAGGGCTTTGGGCAGGAATAATGTAAAGCACTTTGAGACAATGTAATGTTGTGAAAATGTGCCATACAAATACAATTGAGATATATTGAGTATTATTACTTTACTCATTTACTCACTTGTTTTGAGACATTCCATTTACTTTAGTCATTGCATATAATTAACTGTAAAAATGCTATTGTTTTTTCTTACATTTCAAACTGACTTTCCACACTGATGGGTATGAGGGGCATTTGCCAATGACATTCCAGAGTGATGGACCATTGATATTATGCAAACTAATACAGGTGTGTTGACTCCAACCTGAACTTTGGGGAAAAAAATGGTGTCACTCCAAAGTTCTAACACTTTAGTGATCACACCACATAAAATTTTTGAATACTTCAATCAGCTTTGTGTAGCCAAGCCCTACGTCTATATGCTCCAGAACTCAGCTGGAGATGTTTTTAATGTATATATTTTTTTTTTACAATTTCTCAGCACCTCTGAAAATAGGTTTTTGAAAAGTGTATGTTTATGTAAACAAAAAAACAGAAGAGTGACATTCTAAATGGTCCCACATTATGGGTGCTGAGTTTGTGCTAAATAAAAGCAAATGGAGCACTTCGGGAATATTTTCAAGGCATGTTACTACCTCAAAGGTAGCTGAGAGGCCTCAGACTCCAGAAGGCTAATAGCTATGTTCTGGTCTGATCTGTAATGTTAGGAATAATTTTTACTCTTAAAAATTCTCTTCACCTGGAGAACTTTGGTTGTGGAGAGACTGTAGAGACACTGTAAGTTACTGCAACCTGACTTCTTCAGGAATACCAAGTTGTCCTTCTCTGCCTTCTCCAAAGAGTCATTGTAAGTGTATGAGCCACTCATGTCTATAGCTCTGTGGAACAGGCCTTTGGTGAGTGGGGACATCATCATGGTCCACACAGATGTTCCCCCTGTACAGAGAAAATTTACCTCAGAAACACGAAATGATTTATTTGTAGAAATGTGTGGTTCAAATGGGCAAATCTACACACAGATGAGTCAGAACCTTTATGACCACCCTCGCATGAAGCGAATAATGTTGTCTATCATAAAAATGGTGCTTGTAGAGGTCTGGGGTATATTAGACTGTAATCAAACATTTGGTATTTGTAGTTGATGTGTTGAATGTAGGGCTTTTGCCAAGATTACTCTAACTCGATTACTCTATTACTTAAAAGCTTTGATTAAAATTTTCTTAATCAATTATCCTGCAATATGGCAGAAGGAAGACAGTGAATACAAAATGAAAATCCAAAACAAAGACTGAAAGCATCATGTGTGTATAAGCACTTCACAATAATAGTGAATTAAAATGCAGTTGTTTGCCAGTACTGCAAAGCAGGACTGCAATGCAAATACATGTTTAAAGAAGACATTCATATTAATTATTTTTGTGAAAGTATTGTGTGTTCGGGCTGAACAATACTGGAAAAAAGTTCACATTGCATTATCTGAAGTTTTTGTGATTATTTAGGAGGAACAAAGCAGAACTGGCAAATCACTTCTACTCAAAATCGTATCTGTGGAATACTAAATATCTCCATAAAGTTGAAGACGAATGTCTCTTCGTGACCAGTTTTTGTTCATTTTTGTTTATTTTTTCCACAGATGTGTCAGAAGGTGTATGAGTAAGTCTAACAGCAAGGATGTGAACGATTATGACGGCCCAGAGAGCATGTGCAAAAGCAGCGGCGGTAAACTTGACTGAGTAAAAATGCATTAGCGCAACTTATCGACGGTTCGAGCGCAGCAGACAATCATGATCCTTGCGATGCGTAATCATAAAGACATGAAATGCCAAGCCGATATTAACAAGCCCATCAGAGCGACAGTGGCGCAATGCCACCACACTGTGTGTTTGTGAAGTTTGCATGTTCACCCTGTGTGGGTGTCTGCTTTTTTCGTACATCCTACACTGTCCTTCCGCTGTCCAATTAAATGCAACTTAATAGTGAACTGGAGTTTCTAAATTTCCCATGTGTGACTGAGTGTAAACCATTTACAATGCATATTATATTAATTATATTACATTGCATTATATTATAAATGATTACTCAATGAATCGTCACAATAAATCGGTAGATTGTTTGATTACTGATATAACTCATAGTGACACCCATAGTTTAATGCAGAAGAAATGGACAGGGGTAAAGATCTGAGTGACTTTAATAAGGCCAAATTGTTATGGCCAGAAAAATGGGTCACAGCATCTCTGAAACAGAGTGGCTGGGGGGGGTTACAGTTGGCCAACTGAGAGTGAACCAAAGAGGGAGAAACCATGATCCACTGGCAGTATACAGGGCAGCCAAGACTCACCGATATAGGATGTGAATGTAAGCTTATTCCCTGTGGAAGGAGTCAGCAGGAGGACACAGGGCAAATAATTTTGATGACTGTCATGGTGAATTAGCTATAGGTCGGTCAAAGTGTCCCTGCTAATTCCTGACAACCGTAGAAAGCACTTACAATAGGATGAAAGCACTGGAAGTGGACCTTGGCACAATGGAAAGTTGCTTGGTTTGAAGAATTCTGTTGTCTGTTGCATCATTTGGACAGCCGGATACTTTTCAAGCACCTCTGGGACGAATTGGACCAACAAGTCTGATCCACAGCTAGGCAACTCCATACACAGCAGAACTCAATGCGGTCTGTCATGACACATTACTCCCATGACCGTCATTAAAGTTATCTGTAATTTGTGACATAGTGGGCTTCCTGTTGGTATGTAGAAGACAGGATAGCCATCGATCACATCTCACGTCGATGACACTTGGGTGCCCAGAACCCTGTGTTTATCCCTCCTCCGCCCACTGAATGAACGAATGAGTTAATGAATGTTACATTTGTATAACGCTTTTCAAGACACCCAAAGAGCGTTACTGAACCAATGAGGAGCCACTTGAACCAGCACTATGTAGCCCCCACCTGGATAATGCGACGGGGCCCATTCTGGTCCAGTACACTCATCAGTAGCTAAGTTGGTGATGGGGTGAGATACAACTCAAGAGAGAATAAGGGATGATTATGAGGCCAGATTTGAAAGGGACACAGTGGGCGATTTGAGCCAGGACATCGGGGTACCATCTTCCAAAGGATGACCAGGGATCTTTTATGACCTCAGAGAGTCAACACCTTGGTTCTACATCTCATCCAACAGAGGGCACAATTTGTACAGCGCCGTGTCCCTGTCACTGCACTGGGATCCATGCAGACCACAGGATGTGCTCCCCCTGCTGGCCACACCAGCACCTCTTCCAGCAGCAACCCAGCTTTCCTAGTTGGTCTCCCATCCAAGTACTGACCTGGCCCAAACCTGCTTAGCTTCAGTTGGATTAGTTAATCTGAACTGCAGCTGGCATGGCTGCCCACTCCCCATGGCTCCCTGTGGACACCCCACAAGCCTTACCATTGCAGAGATACTCTGACCCAGTTTTCTGACCATAGCGATTTGGCCATTATCAGTGTCACTCAGATCTTTACTCCTGCCCATTCCTTTTGCATTCAACAGACTAACTACAAGTACCAAATACTGGCATACCATCTAATATATCCCAGACCTTAACAAGACAGTCAACATTATTCACGTTATGTGGGGACGGTCATGTTTTGGCTTATCAGTGTATATATATATAAAATGAACAACCCGACATAATGGATGCAGGTTTGGGAGACATAATTGATGCAGGTTTGTGGAAGATGCATTTACTGCAACAAATGCATCAATGACAGTCAAGTCTGATGTAACATACAAGGGTTTCATTGTAAGAAACCCCACTGGAGGATCATAGTTTCATATGTGCCAAAATATTATATATTCATGTTATTTACAATTTCACCAAAGATTTGTTTGTATGGAATGTAAACATGTCCAGATATGGGGGGGGGGGTACTGGGGCACTGACCCCAGACGAATGCAGATAGGGAAGAGGGCACTCCTGGGACCAGTCAGTCACCGATACAAAACTCATCATTGGCTAATTAGGTTGCCCCATCTGTATGGAGTTCGGCCCCTCTTATGCCCACCCCCACTTAAAAAGTTACAGAATTACCCCTGAATGTAAATAATAATTACAAGTAAATCACTGACATCTGAACTGCGTCACTGGGTAGTTAATAAGAGGGAAAATCATTTTAGATAAAAATACCTGAACTTTGTCCAAATATAGTGACTTTTCCCGGATCTCCACCAAACTGCTGGATGTTCCTTTGTACCCATTTCAGGGCTGAAATCTGATCCATGAAGCCATAATTTCCTACAATATTAAAATTAGAAATACACAGATCACAAGATAATCTCTTTACCCATGATATAGAGCAGGGGTCACCAACCTTTTTGAAACTGAGAGCTACTGCAAAAGGTACTGAGCCTTATGAAGGGCTGCCAGGTGGAAACACCCTCCTAAACTTATCTAAGCTTCATGTATAATAAAAAAAGCATTTAAAACATGTTTTTTAGATATTGTCATTTTCAAATCTATATAAATGCAAATGTGATTAAAGAAGAATAGCAACAGGATAAAATCAAATTTTAGACGCTGCTCACTGGTGAGTTATTTTTAGAACAGGTCGGTGGGCGACTCATGTGGTCCTTGAGGGCATCCTGGTGCCCGCGGGCACCATGTTGGTGACCCCTGGTATAGAGTAATGGTGGGCAATATCATAATAATTTATCATGACTGGTTACAGTTGTATCCACGATAAGCATTTCAGAGTTATCACAAGAATCATGATACAACACTATTTAACACTTATTACAATGACAGGACAAACCGGCAAGCGCCTATACTGCGATTCCTGTGTGTAGTAAGCTGCAACAATGCTACAAACAAAACACCTAAAATTATCTTTCACTTTTCGGATGGTGATGGTATTAGATAGTACTACATATATAATATAATGTATTGATGGTACTTTTGGGAGTAGTGGCATATCCTGTCCCTTTATATAAATATATTTTCATAAAATATTAGGTATATGAAACGCACCATTTTTAACTGGGAGTATCAAAAGCATTTATTTAGCAAAAAGCCTGAAGATCTTGGTATTAACTTATGTGCTCCTACAAAATCAAAATGACCAGTTCTGCTGCACCAAAAGCAGTATGGGGCGCCAAGTGTTAAGTGTTCATTTTTGTGTACAAAATACATTCTCTACCACAAAAAGCATTATTTAATGATGAAATCAAGTAATGCTTCGCTGCATTTTGTCCACAAAAGCAAAAAGATTTCACTTTCATCTGTGCACAGAAATTGATATCAGCACTTTGCATTACGTGGACAAAGTGTCATTTTGTGGTCGAAATGCATTCTGTGAATTAAAGAAAGTCATTTTGTGGAAGACATTGATTCTGTGGAATCACAAAATGCATTTTGTCATCCGCCGAGTCATGAAATGCCTTTTGTCTTTCAAACATTATTTTCACCCACAATTTCATAAGCAGATTAATATTTCTTGGCATCCTACTAATGAGAGGAGTACTGTGATGCCCAAAATTTAATAATCTGTATAAATTTGGCTTATCCTCATGCTTAATACATTGTGTTAGCGGAGCACGGCACATGCAACACAAGCGATAAACACAAGTCGCAATGAAGGAAGGGACAGAACAGCAGCTGCAGCATCTTTTAGGAAAGGAGATACTGCGTTTATGCGGTAAAAAGATGTTGGTGGTATGGCGGTACTTTTTACAGATTAAAAATTATTTTATTGAGTGTCCATTTCTGTTTTGGTTTACGATAACAAAAATGGTCCTAACAAGTTCAATGTGTATGAACGCACACCATCAATCAAAGTAGGATATGCCCAGATTTTAACCTACACATTTTCACAAACACTTATTCAATGGAGAATATTTTGCTGGACCAACACAAACCTTGCATAATAATTGCATAATTACTTTGTGTCGGGTGATTTTAAACTGAATCTGTTCCAAATAACAGAAGTGGCCCCCATTTCTGGAATGAGTCTCTCCTCTCCAGTTGATGCCTTAGCTGGTTCCGACGTTCCACTCGCCTTTTTTTTGTCAAGGATATCTGTTTTTGTTGCTAAGACTTCAGTTTCCCTACACTGCTTGTCATGGGGCTGGGCCCGATGTATGACACAAGGCCCATTAGTACTTTCCAAAATTTCAACACTAGGTTAATGATAACTTATCAGCAATTTCTACATTTGAGACTCACCGGATGTGTTGGTCGGAGAACCTTCTCTCAGAAGCTCCAAGGCGAGGAAGCCGAAAGCGTTGAGGCGGTAGTTGAAACTGACATAAACGATCCCAGTCTGGGCAGCCAGACTCTCGGTTGGTGAGTATCCCTTCTCTGATCCACTGAGCATGTGTAGGTACCCCCCGTGGAACCACACCATCACGGGCAGCCTGGCATCCTTCTGTAAGCTGGGCGTCCACACGTTCAGGTAGAGGCAGTCCTCCTCGCCCATGACCTTGCCCTTTTCTTCCATGGGCTGCACCTGCGCACACATGTTACGGAAGCGGGAGGCCTCGTAGGTGCCTCCCCAGCACAGGCCGGCATCCTGGAGGTCCACAGGGGGTCTCCACCGTCGCTCTTTGACTGGAGGTGCAGCGAAGGGGATGCCCTTGAAGGAGTACGCCCCGTCGGCCCAGCGGCCGCGTACATACCCGCAGTCGGTGCTAACGATAGCAGAGCGATGGAGGGGATTCACGGCCACGTAGGCTAAATACCCAGCCAGGGCCAGGAGGGAGAGAACGCCAACGGTGATGAAGAAGATCCACTTCCGGGAGACGACCAGAAACGGGCTGACGTATCTGCGCCTGCAGTAATGTTCCACTTCATCACCTTCTTCCTGGACAAGATAGCGGTACTCAGCCCCATCTCTCACCTCATAGGCATCGTCACTCATCGTTATTCTGGAATTACATTCGCACATAATATATTTCAAAATCTCAGTTCTCCTTAACATTGCATTTGTCACGTAATACCCAAGACAAACTTCTAAAATTTTATGTAACTTAATTATTAGATGACTGCATTATGTCTCTGGGCCAGATTATTCCAACATACAAATGAATGTATTAATATGCAGGGATGGTGCGCAAGTATGCATTCACCTTTAAAAAGAATACGTGCGACAATCGATTGTGGTAACAGCGTAAATGCACTTATTTTATGTGCATTTGCGCTACGAAAACAAAATATAATGCATTTTAATCTTTAAATGCTAACTACTTCATTTGCGGTATACAGGTTAAAATGCAAAGTATTTTCTTGTATCAGCGCAAATGCACATAAAATAGGGGTTAGGTTTAGGGATTTACAAACAATCGATTGTCGCATCCCTGTTAATAAGTATTTTTGGTAGCAGATCACACTTGACTACTCAAGTGATTATTTAGAAGGAAAACTTATCTAAGGTAACCAGATAATCCATGTCAGGGTGGACTACTTTCAAACCGAAAGACCTCTTCTTAGCTAAATAGTTCAGTTCTTGTGCTTTGACTGCTTTGTTTCCTTGACTGAAAGACTCATCCAGCTGTTTCACATTAACAATAGTGACACATGCATGATTATCAGAGACTGACCAATCAGCACACAGCAAGAACTCGGGGCTCAAATGAAATCCAGGTCCTTTTAATTGACATGGTAATTTACAATTCCTGTCCTAGCTCAGAGTGTCTTCCCTTACATGGATTATCTGGTCACCCAGATAATGATACCGGCATCAAGAATGACTAAACAAGGTCATTTGTAAATTTATTTAAAATAAATTTACATTTATTTAAATGTAATATTTATTACATTTATCTGTCAAAAACCCAAATACTATACCAAATCAGTAACATAAAACAATTTACCTTTTCTTCTTGGGCAGTGTATTTTGTTTTCCACATTCACGTCCCGGAAGGACATAATTGAAAACACAAAGTACATAAACAAAGTTACGTAACAAACACGTTACAAATTATTCCGGTATACAGAACATTATATATAAAACTAATGTTTCGGCGTACAGAGAAACGGAAATGTTAACTGCATCCTTTTCAGAATATGTAAGGCTTTTTCACTTAAGACAGATCGCCAAGCATGGGATCTTAAACTGCAGACCACAACTCCCGATCGCGGGTCAGACTGTAAGTCCTTTTTCCCTGTCGACAGTAAAACGTTGGACGAAGTAAACGAATAACTGTAATCGTTTTATAAACCATTAACACCGTTCAACTTTGTGTACCATAGGAATACAGCTTCCACCACAGGAAGTGTGTGCAACTGCAATGATACAGTTTTTAAAAAAAACATTCTCACCTGTGATCACAATTATTTACAAATCGTGATAAGGAAAACGACTCACCGAAGTTCTCAGCTTAATAAAAATGTACTGCGCCGATTAAATTCTAGTTATCGCTGCAGATCACTGCACCAGGGGCATTAACTCCTCACAAAAAACACAGCAAAACACCAGCCAATTCCCACCCAACCAGTTTCCTGAAATAAAAGAGGATGTCCGTGGATTGAAAAAGCACCTCCTCGCAGGAATCGACTATTCATAACTTTACAAACACTCCGTTAACGTCAAAAATGACCATTTCGCTTACTTCCTTCATTCCTTTATCAGCTTAAGCATATTTGGGAGCCCCAAAACAGTCAGATGCTGTATGCTTTTATATCTTATCACTACAATTATTATACAATAAGACACTTTACTGTAATTGTAAAACAAATCACAACGAAATCCCGCTGGAAACTCAAGCGAAGGAAATGCAGCACTGCGTATAACAGGCAAAAAGGAAGAATAAAAATATAAAATGTATAACTACAGCAATGAGTGAATAAGATTTAGCATATTTAACATCAGCCATACGTGTTAGCGCCTAAGCAAGTAAATAATTCTGCGCGCATATTATGCGACATTTGCTAGGAAATGCGCAATCGACGGCAACGTCATTAATATGGAAACCTACCTTCATATACCCCGAAAGATAGCAAACGTACTGGTTTTAAAATTAAACGTACCCATACGAGTTTCTTTTCTGCACACAAATCCAAAAAGTAGTTCAGCTCTTTCCGCACTAACCAAACATGGCTCCCAAGTTCATCTACTATAAATGTAAAGGTACCTCGGGTTATTAATTTACATGTTCTGCAGTTTCGTTTAGTTAGTAAGTAAACAATAGCTACATTTTCCCCTGACACCGCAGCCTAAATGTATGTCTTGTAGTACTGTTAACGTTTGTCACACGACCACAATTCTGGTATGTTCGTGCAAACTGGCTTCTGATTCTGATTGAGGGAGAAGTTCAATCGATCAATCAATCAATCATTTACAAAGCACATTTAAAGTCGATACAACTGACAAACGTGCTGCACATCAGATAGACAGATAAGGCAAATAACATTAAGCCAAAAAATGATAAAATATATAACACATTATCCAAACTCTTTAATCCACAGCGCTGTTGACTTCTCGAATCTGATTGGTCAGATGGGTGCTTAGTCTTTCGCGTTATGCCAGTCAGGCACAGTGAGAAATCATTGCCTTGTTATAATCTTTAATTTTAAGTCTCTCTCTCTCTCTCTGTCTCTCTCTAATTCCAAGCACATGACACAATTAAGCAGGGAACACAGTTTAACAATTGGGGGTATCGTGCCAGAAGATAGATCGGTGAGATTTAAGAAGTTCAATCATTCCATCTTCTGCCCTTGAATATTTGCATACGTTCATTTAATTGTGTTGTTGCCAGTTGTCTACCACTCTAGCAGTCACAAGTGGGAACAAGGACAGGTACAGGAAACTGAGGAACAGGTTTAGCAAAGCGGTGAGGAATGCTAAACGACTGTACTCTGAGAAACTCCAACACCAGTTCTCAGCCAACGACCCTGCGTCTGTCTGGAAGGGGCTCAGACAGATTACCAACTACAAACCCACAGCCCCCCACTCTGTCAATGACCTGCGCCTTGCAAATCAATTACACGACTTCTACTGCCGCTTTGAAAGACAACTGGACAGTTCACACTTCACCATCCCCCGCAGCTCCTCACACCGACCAC
>JAODJW010000019.1:19190388-19210627 GCA_026777045.1 Hyperopisus bebe
TCTGGTTGAAATAGTCCCTGATGACCAGCAGATTCTTTAATACAATAACTATGTTGTAAATGTTGTTTCAGGTATAAAACCAATAGAATAATTCTGTAGTAAATTTGTAACTTTCTTCAGTTTCATTCACTTCATATTTGCGTAAGAATTCGCATTCGCAGTCAATAGTCAGATGGTGTTTTACCCACGTCTCCTGTTAGTTTGCATGGTGGTCCGGCAATGAACTAGAATCCCAGCCCTGCCTTATTCTCTGTGCTGTCTGGGACCGGCTCCAGGTTTCCCCAGACCCAATGATGCTATATTCATTTCATCACCATTTAACAAAATATAATAGCTATATGGTTAACATTTTTGTACCTTGACTACAGAAGTGTGTAACGATGTATACATCCGTCAGTGCTGTCTGGGAAAGCATATCGCGAATGTAGATAAAAAGCCTTTTTAAATTATAGTCTGCTTTTAATTTGAATAATTCTTAATTTCATTACAAGTTCATGTTCACACATTGTGTCCAGATGCTGTCGCTGCTGGACTTTGGAGGAATTTGTTTCTACGTTATAATTGTGTGTTGTGACATTTTTCAAGTAATGCAAACCCTCCGAAATGGAATAGTGTTTAGCTTACTATAGGATGTCTGAGTCGTCCAGTTAATGACTCATAAAGCTGATATTGATGTTTCCTCGTGCCTGGCTGTCTTTCCATGTTTCAGTGTGGCAGAAAACTGAACAGAAATGCTGTTTGGAGAAACGCCCACCAGAAAAACAAAGCAACAATTTGTGATTAATGATGTCAGCAGATAAATCAATAATCTTCTGAACGTGTTTGTGTTTGTATGTAAAACTGAGAAAAAAATGGTCCCAGTCAAACCATCTGATAGGATTACCTCTGACCGATGGCGATAACCTTTTGCCCTCTTTCTGTTAGTGTTTGCTTTCCATTACTGTCATGTAACTAAGTACTTAACTGTCACGTACTTTGACAGATGTGCAAAAAAACTCTCACTTGGTCCACAAATGTGCCAATCATGAACAAGCAAGACATGGTTTTTCACGAGGGCAGCAACCCAAGTGACCAATCAGGGGACAGACTGGTGAGGCTTTCTCAGTTGAGGGAGAAGATTGGAAAAACATCAGTGAGTGTGTTGTTCAGTAAGCAGAAACGGCACACATGTTCTGTATTAATAGCAATAGTACAGTGTGTACCAGCTGGATTGTAATGAGCAGATAAACATGACTTAATTTCGGCTTACAACTTTATTCGGTTTTGAAGTGGCAGGTTTAAAGATAAATAAATACATTCTTTACATATACAAGTTGAGTCAAGTTTAAATAGAACAACAACATGTTTTGATTTTAAAAAAGTGTTTTGAAGTAGTTTACTGTAACTGCACAGTAGCGCAAATGTAACAACAATTGTGGTAAATAGTGGTCAGTGAGTATAGAAGTAATTAGTATAGAAGTAATTAGTATAGAAGTAATTAGTCACTTATAGCCAAGTACACTTAATCACTGGGTTGTTGCTATTATCGCTTTATTTTCTTTTTAATTAAATTTTTTATATTTTGCGAAGTTTGGAGGAACTGCACATTAAATGTTGTCAGGTAATTTTTGGAGGTTGTAATATACAGAATTCTGCTCTGCGCTGGAGAATCCAGCTTGAGAATGTCAGGATATCTGCTTATGACCTGTAGATAAGTACAGCCCATTTGTGTAGCTATATGATGATCTAAAACCAACCAGCAACTCTACTGCAGGGTGGTTTGGGAAAATGGGAAATGGTGGCTGCCAGGGTTGCATCCAGATTTTGTCATGCGACCTGAGGCAAGCAGTTTATGCTCGAAAGGCCGCAGATGTCACACGGCTGGGGCGCTCACGCCCTGCAGGAGCATGTTTTAGCTCGTCCATCACACTGAGGACCTGATCAATACCTACAGAAATCGCTCGGTTGCTAGCGGTGACGTAACTAGTCGTCGCGCCTTAGGGGTGGTGGATATTCTCAACGAATGGCATTTAATGTGATCGATTCAGGTTCCCCTTTTATTAGACGTGGAGTTTGGGTGAAAGAATCGGATGGAATTTACTGTCAAAAAAAATGCAAAAGTGCAGAAAACCTGATTGGTGGGGTAGGGAAACATACTTTTTCTAGGCATTGTGTGTGCTATTCTGAGAAGAGCATGTGTCAGACCAGCCTTATATATAGTGACCCACGCAGCGTTTTCCTGAAACGCAAAGTTATTACTAAGTGAAATAGGATGGCATGTACATCCACGCATGGTGCTTGATTTTCATACATTTTAAAAAACATTTCATTCACAGACCCAAGGTGCCTTTTAAATGGAGTTACATACTTTATGATGCAATACCTGCAGGGAAGGTTGCTATGTGATGCATGCACACATTTCCATATCTAAATTAACTATGCATTTTTAATTAAAAGATTTTCATTATTGGCTGAAGGACTTTTTTATTATCTGTCCCTTTTTCCTCGTGAGGGTGAAGGTAAAAGGATTAGGCATGAGGAACTGTTTGCAGTTGCACAGGCCAAAAGGAATTTATGTCTAATATGTAATGCTCATTAGTGATGGGCAAACACAAATACTGAGGAAACAAGATTAATTCCTCATTACCGCATGGTTAATTCAAACCTGTAAATGTGAGATAAGAGCTTCGGGATCACAAATTCTTCCTTTTGGTACAGATGGTTTTCCCAAGATTGCGATATTATCAGGCGGTAACATCTACACTGAATAGCATCTTCTAAATGTCTCATATCACCACTGATATGTTTAAAATGCTAAAAATATATATACTTCAGTGAGTCATTACAGATCACTTTATATATTTTGCCCTGTGACCCTGTACTGTGCAAGTCGTTGGATGATGAGTGAATGTATAAACTGTACCTATTATGCAAAATGCCATACCATATTCATCAAATTGCGTTGTAATATCAAGAAGATAGGGCTGCTGTTACCATGACAGTGGTGTATAATTAGGGGAAATGATAGGGAAAATATACAATTTTCCAACCTATTTAATTATTTATGGCCCTTTTGGAATAATTCTGTGAAGGGTATTTTGGGCTGCTTATAGATTATAGACAACAGCGAATGTGAGCATCATTTGTGGAACGCATGTGTTTTGTTCCTTTCTTCATACAGTATCTTCCTTTGTAGTTGTATTCATGCCTATTTTTTTGTTTGCAAATAATCATTACTTGCACACCTATTATCAACCGCCGCTAATCCATCACTTCCTGGCGCCTGATTTGTGTTTGTACTCAGGTGTAATAGAGGCGACAGAAGTGATGTAATGTGGATGTTTACGCTCATGTTTTCAGATGTGCTGAATCTCTGTCAGGTGGGCAGAGCGAGATAATATAACTGGTTTTCAGTTCTGCTATGCTCTTTTTTTGGATAATCGAATAAATAAGAATTTCTTCTGGTACTAGTGAGACAAAAATTTGTTGAGTTCAAAACAAAAATGAGCCTCTAAATGGGGGGAGGGCAGGCAGTGTGTGGCTCAGTGGGTCCAGCCTCCGCGCCTGTGATCAGAATGTCACCAGTTTGAGTCCGATGCTCAGCATAATAGCCCATCTCCACTGAGCCTTTGAGTTGCAAGGCCCTTTAGCCCTCAAACACGCTCCAGGGGCACTAGACGGATAGCTGGCCCTGCATTTTTTATTTGCACCTAATAACTTTTGATAGAATCAGAAGCAATGTTAGCTATAGTGAAATTATCATGAACAACAAATATAGATTGTCATAAGAATGTTCCTAGTCTGGTCTAGTGCAAGTGTTTCATCTTGACAGATTCTTATTGTTGTTGTTTATAATATTTTGAAGTGTACAGAAGCAAGTGGTTAGTGAGGAAAATGTTGACAATGTTGATTTAATCAATATGCTTCAAACTCAATACTTCTATCCTTGAATGTTCTAAAAACGTACTTCTATAGAAATATTGTTGTTTACAAGGAAATGGAAGTAACTTGGAAAATTGCTCGGTCAACTTCTTAAGATGTTATTGACAAAATAATAATTAATTATAAATAATCCGGGTTTTTTTTTCTGTCGTTAAAATTAAACTGAGTAAACAAATATTTCATTATAAAAGCAAAACAGAAGTCATTCACCAGCAATTAATAAAATCCAACTCGATACATAATTAGTGTATAGCAATGTATTGATTAAAGTTTGTAAACATTTTTTAATCAGCCCTTAGTTATTCATGCATACAGTTGTGCTCTGAGTGTGATAGAACGTTACTGTTCTGTCTCACCTCTGATGGAGAGAGAGTTCAGACATATGGGTGATGGTTACATGAGGGTCCTTCAGGGGACACCTGAAAGAATGTTGCCCACTGTCAACACCATCATACACAGGTGACATCTCCAGGACAGGTCGCACCTGCGCTAATTTACGTGTATCCATGGTCCTCAGATTCTGCGCCCTCAGGTACCGAGCTCTGAAATGCAGGAGCTGATACCTGAAATGGGACTTAAAGTGTGCCCCCCCCCCCCCAACCCAACCCCGACATCCAGCTACAAGTCTCCATAAATGCAACAGGACTCTCTTTGGCACGTGGTGGTCTGACCCCTTCTGAACCAGTGATTTGCTTTGTGTAGCCGAAGTGTGTGTCCCCAGCAAAAAAACAGGAAACGTCAGAAGTGCATTATGAAAACACAAAATGTCACCGAAAATGCTGTCTAATAACAGGTAACGTACTGCATGCACACTGTAATTAGTCCATCTTCCACCTGCATATCTTATGCAGGGTCACGGGGGTCTGAACCCAATCCTTTGATACAGGGTGGGAGGGCAGCCTGAATGGAAGGTCGGGGGTTACAAGGCACACCCTCACACCGCACGGACTATGTGATGTCAATCCTGGGAAGGTGGGAGTCCCTGGTGGAAACCCAGCAAACACGAGGAGACCATATGAAACTTAAGACATGCTTAGAGCATATAGCAGTATGTGAAACTCAAATCCTGGAGGTGTCATTCTACCCACTGAGCCACCGTGACCGCACACGCAGTGTAAATATTTAGTAATTCTTTAGATCTTTTATGCGCAGGTCAGAGCAAAAACTGCAATTTTCATTTCCACTGTCAATAGCCCGACGGGACAGAGATTGTTATTGTTGATGGGTATCGTAATTAGCGATCCAGTACCTCTCTAAATAAAGCAGATCAACCAGTTGCAGGTGGGATTTTTCGTTCCATCTTTCCATCATGAGGCAGTGGTAACGGGGCTGGCCGTACTGGGTTCAGAAAGGCAGGAACCCCATGCGGCGTGAATTTAGAGATGCAGTAAGAGTATAGGCCCTCTGTAGTAGGCCAATCTCCTCCCCGGTGCTGGGGAAGAAGAACGGTTGCTAGTGCCTCTTTGTCAGCTGTGACTAAATGTCCCTGGCTGAGTTCCTTGATTAGACTGTCAGTCTCAGACAGTCTATACCTTGAACTCAGAGCCTCCAAAAATCATTACCGGTCTACCCTATCGCCTTGATTCTTTGGAACCATGTGGATTTGATTGAAAGATGTGTAGTTGTTTCAGATGAGATGATAGTAACGGAAATTCTACACTTTGTCACTATTTTAAATTGTTAGCAGAGACTATTCCATTTCAGGTTATGTATTTATATATTATGTTAGGGATATTTGAATTGAGCATATTTGGTAGCATATTTTCAATTGTGCATATTTTCTAGAAGCGCGGTTTTAATATTGAACGAAAATTGAGCTTTTGGACTTCAGCGTGGGGCTCTGAGTCTTAGTGGTTTTTTACGGCGTGTTCTTTGGGTTGTTTGCAATCCTCTGTTACAAAGAAACAGAGAGGCTGCTTTTGGACCACGTGTAGGAAATACTTCAGGGTGCCGGCGTAATTTTAGGTTCTAAGAGCAAAAGGGAGAATTGGATGGTTTGTGCATTACATGCGTATGTTCCAGCACTGTTTCTGCGCTTCAGGCCCTCATTGAGACTGGAACCTATCCCAGGAGTCAGAAGACATGAGAGCTATACCCTAGATGGGGAACCAGCCTGTCGCAGTTAGAGCAGCACAGAGCCAATAGTACAGCTCAGCTGCCTTTGAACTGTGGGTGAACTGACGTACCCAGAGGAAATCTCAAATAAACACAGAGAGGATACAGGAAGGGATCCTAAAAACAGGTACTATTCACACCAACAAGGAACAATCAGACCTTTAACAAAACTACCCTGAAGCTTGCTTTGACAAAATCTCAAATCCTTATGGCTTTTTTAAACAGTCCCAAAGGCTGGATTACCATTGAGCAGCGTGCAGTTGTACCACAGACAGACCCTCTTAGCGTTATGCTGAACATGCCAGAGTATAAATTGTTGTGGGCGTTGTGGCTATAGGTTGGCTTGAAAAACTGCATGCTTCTACGAAACCCAAGCTGACAAATCTGTGGCAATTTTTGGAGATTTGTCTTCAGCAAAATGACACCACAACGCTGATGTATACACTTTGTAAGTAACACTTTTTATACAGCTTCATGTCTTAGTGGAACTTTGGCTGGGATTTCAGTAAGAAGGGGCTTCAGTAAAATGCAGGCATTCATTTTATTACAAGGCATGGTTAAAGCAAGCTGTTGTTACTAGTTTGATCATGTACGGTGTTTTTTTTTTTTTTTCTCAAATTGAATAATGTTCTGTCCACAATTCGTCATTTGGGTTTTAAGAGGAATGAAATAAAATTTATTTTATAGTGCAACCAAAGTTAGATACTGTTCTTCTTTCGTAAATATAGTTTTCATTTTTAATTCAGTTGAGAATCATTTTCTTTTATCTAGTATCCGTTTTCATTTCAGTTTTAGCTTACGACAACGACACTGGTTGCAACAAGTCCAACACGCAGGAACGCACAAACTGGCACCGTCAATCAACGTAGAATGAGCCCAGATTATAGCCAAAACATTTTCACAAACACTTATTCAATGGAGATTCTAATGCAGCAAGCAGAGCATTTTTGGCTTTAATAATGAGCGTATTTAGCAGCTATAAGGACAAAAGATATAAAAAACTCTCCATACTATTGGTTATTCAATAAATATTACTAGACAACATGGTGTTTTTGCCTGTGTGTTCTCTCTTCTGGTGCTCATCCTTAGCGCCAGTACCGCCATGGTATATCGCACTTTGTACAGTGTAAAACCATAATTTTCTTTTGTGATAATTTGAACTAACATTTGTTATAATTTGAGAACATTTGTTATAATGGACTGAAGCGTTTTAGAGATCATACAGGTAATTATGTTAAAATAATAATTTTTAAAAATGATGCGATTTAAAAATGTCAATTTATAATATTGAGGTAGATGGATTTTCAGTGTCGTTGTCTTCGACTACGTCGACTAATCGCGGCAGCCCTGGTTCAAAGCTTGTTGAGACGGCCATGTCCTTGCAATCGAATTACACTTTTGAAATTTCTTGTGTTATTTTCAGATTTTGGTGATGCTAGTGAGCAACACGTAGGTATTTACACTGCTGAGGTGTCAAGGTTAAATATACAGTGCATTTCCCTTGGAAACAACTTAGTTTGTTAATGTTTGAGTTTGCATGGTTTGAAGTATATAAGACAACTGTCAATTTAATGACAATCACTTTCTCATCACTTAATAGTAAATCTCTTCTGTTTCACACCTGTGGTATGGCCCATCCATCCATCCAAAATTTTTCTGCTTTTCTTATTGCAAGGCAGAGAACAACCCAGGATGGGGCGCCTACCCATCACAGGGCACACTCACATGCCATTCACACATGCGGGCAATTTAGTAACTCCAATCCACCATATCATATTTTTGGATGGGCCAGTAGAATGTAATTTGGAAGCCATTTCCAACTTGGGGTATCAGCATATATGCCCTTGGTTGTCTTTAGACTTGCAATTTAATTATGATATTCTGTCGTGAGCTTCTGGCTGTCTGTCCAGGTCATGCTGATGATTTTACACAGACTTTCCATCACCCCACTGAAATGCTGTCTTTTGCCAGTTATCCTAATTTGCTAATGGACCGTAAAACATTTGTCCTTGATTCTTGGCCATCATCAGAATAGGAGAAGCTGGAATGTCATTACTTTTCAAGAATTACTTTTCAAGTTTGTCGTGTGCTGGAGAATTGGCACTGAAGTTATTAATATGTAATATTATCTTGATTATCATTGATTCTATTAAGTTCAAAATGGTGTTATTTAAATTAGATTCTCTTTCCATTGTCCTTTATGTATGACAGTCTGCATCATTTATGATATATGAACTGCAAGGTATGTAAAGATGAAAGATCCCTTTCTGAGTGTGAGTGGTTATCATTTCTTAGATTGTAAGTATAATGCAAGCTTAATCATTTTTTGTTCGTCACAGATGGAGAGTTGAAATTGTTGTGGTAAGAAATTTAGAGTGTGGTCTTACTGTAGGTAAATTGAAAATAGTCAGAGTTTCTCAGTGGCAGCCTTGAATTATTGACAACAACAGTGATGGTCTGACTGGCCATAAGGCCACCTGTCAAATACTAGTATCCAGAGTGGACTTACATGCAACACATGGAAGTGGCCACCAGGGGCACTGCAGTGTTGCTTACAGGAAAAACAGGGCTGTACTTGTTTGTAATACTATGAAATGGCAGGTGGCCATAACAATATATTGTTTGTAAAGTTTAAACTTTAAAATTCAGAAAACATAAATAATTACTTCATGTTTTGATTGATGGATTTTAGAGGCTGTTTTCCATCTACTGGACAATCCCAGTAGGTTCCCAGTCTGGGCACTGATCGAATTCGAATGCAGGGCGCTGTGTGAACGGAGTTGTGTCTCATTGTTGTGAAAAATATGAGCAAACAGAGATTCTTCAAAATAAAGGCATGGGTGTACCCTGGGAGGTGTGCAGCTCGGTGAGTTAGTATGCTGTGCCTGTGATCAGAAGGCTGCTGGTTCAAATCCCAAAGTTGGTAGAGTGATTGCACCAGTGGGCCCTTGAGCAAGACCCTTAACTTCCAGTCAGTCCTGCCTGATTCTGTTTTCTCAAATGTGTCACTTTGCAGTGATAAATAAATAAAATGCAAACGTATATAAGCATGCATTGGTTTTGTATGTTCAGTCCATCATAATAAATATCACAAATATTTTTCATCACATTATGAAAATTAAACCTTTTGATATACGAAGACAAAGACGGTGTTAATGAAAGTTTATATATTTTAAGCTATGCAGTATATTTGTCATTTATTTTCAGTTATCAGAAATATTAGAAGATCCTTAGAATTGCTTGGCATTTTAAAGAGGTGACTGTGATCATTTATAGATTACAGGCCTTAAGTATCCTCATTCCTACATGCAAATGAAGCCACTGCATGCTGCTGATGGTTAATATTGCACAGGAAACAACCAGTACCTGATTGCTACGGATCCAATTACAGATTATGTCAATCAGACTAGTTTTTCCCAAGTTCACAGGAAGGAGTGCAATGTCAGTCTGGATAATAGCACATGTTGCCACTACTTGTGGGTTGACGTGTTGAAGAGGCTGAGGTGTTGAAGGTGATCTCAAAGGGTTTATTAAGAAATAACATTAAAAATTATCATCTTTGTAGTGTATTATCAAGCACAACTAATCCATGTGAGTTCTCTTTTCAAGATTGGTATTTTTGTTATCTTGGCTAAAGTTAATTTATTTGTCTACTTTGTGTACTGAAAAACCCAGCTAAATGAATACTACTGTTGTATCATATCAAAGGGACTGTTAGGTATTCTTTCAGAAGTCCCTTTAATTATGTGTTTAGATAATCCTGCTGACCCAGAGTAATTACTTAAACTGGCTTTATCTTTATGCCTCAGCCTGTATCCACCTCTCTGATGATGAAAGGACCTGGTATAAAGATTTTGGCAAAACTAATATTGGTATAAAAGACCTTTATCTCTCCATGCTTTCTTTGCACATGTCACCTCCCTGAACATATTGTAAATGTACTTAAACATTTAATCCCCACGCTTTTGCCTTCCAGCTCAGAGAAGAACATCTGACCCCACGTCCGTGATGATGTTGGTTTAAACCCCAAAATGGCCGCTGAAATGGCACCTTCGGGGTCCTGACATGGGAGTGACATTGCTCTATTAGGTAGGTGTCAGTGGGCTTTCAAACTACACTTCACATAGTTAGTGCTATTCAACAAAAATAAATTTAGTTTTTCCATTCCATTGCATTTGACATATGAAGAATTGCTCAGTTCAGTAAGCATTCCATTTCTGTATAGCTATAAGACTGTGTCTTCATTTTTAGCATTTTATGTTTTTTCTGGACCTATACTGTGCTACGATCAGTGAGCCAGTAGGGGACGTTTACAAGGTACTGGGCTAGTCAAGCATCACAGGTAATGACACCCTGCTGACCCACCCTAATATCGTCAACAAGGTAGCGTAAGGAAGACACCTGGTAAATATGAGATGCATCCCTGGTCAGGTCTGTTGTACTGCAGGTTTAGTGCCCTGAGCTTCTGCCCTTTTGCCTCCACATTTGGTGAATGCTTTGAATTGCACGCTCTTAATGAGTTTCCTTTTAAAACACGGGCCCAATTCAGGTATTAGCTATGGCGATTTTGTGGTTGTCCTAAGGCATCACAGGAAAGTGACAAGCGTCCTCAGCAAGTGCTCCGTATGCGAAGTGGCTTAGTTATATGCTGTGGGTTGTAAGTGAGACACGTTTGAGTTTGTCAAGATCACGGAGGGGACAGTTCATTTCGACTGGTGGGCTTCGGTTTTATAAGTGAGGTTTATTGTCGTCTGTTCAGAAAAGTTATTAAGTAACAATGAGAAACAGTTTTCTTCTTTTTTTTGATGCCATTCATAGTGGTTATAAAATATTCTCTTCCACTGCTGCACTCCCATATATAGCTGACAAAGCACATCAGTTTGGTTTGTGCATTCAGACAGAACTGTGTTTTGTTCCATTTGTGGTTGCACTTTTTTTTTCAGTTATGATAACTGAATGTATTAACTGCATCGTTTTATTCTATTTATCCATTCTGCATTGCGTTTGTGTGGATTTGGGCCCGGTGAGGGTATACAGAAGAGAGCGCAAATGTCCTGTTAGATCATCCTGTGGCTGGCTTAGGGTTACTGCAGCAGGAAGAGCCGGCACTGGGGTCACTGAAGATGTCAGTGAGGTCACCTGTATTCCCTTTTCCAGCTGCCACTTATTGAAAAGCTTGTTTTATGTGCTACACCCGCACTATACTCTCGCTGACAGCGAACCCCTCATTGCAAGCCTCCGCGCCGAAATGCCACAGCTCTGTCTGCCGACTACATGACAGCCTTCTTGATAACCCAGTGTGATGAAAAATACTGTATTTTGTACTGTAAGATGCATTTTTCAGCGCCGTTGGGGAGACACACAGAGGAATGACGAATGGGGATTTTCTGTAGGACATACTGAAGGTGAGCCTCACCCCCCCCCCGTGTCAAATTGCCACGATCTGATAAGCTTGGGGGGAAGGCCCCTCCTGTTGAGTTGATCGATGGCCTCCGTTACTCCCCTCCGCTACGCGTCGTCCTCTCGCCATTCCGCCCCCGTAGTACTGCACCGTCGCCGTCCTCGCCTCGCCGGGCCGGGCCGTCTGTGAGTGCGACTATTAAGCAAGCTAATACCCTGCTACCGGATCTACAGATGGCACAGCGGACTTTTCGGCCAAAGCCACAATAACTCTCCGGACCCTTTTTAAGAGCTCCCGGCCTTTCCGCCTCTAGACTGAGGAAATTATCAAGGCAGCTGTTGGAGAAAATGAAAGCTTGTTTGAAGCCCCTGGGGTGAGGAGGGGGTGTACCGAGATGTGGTCGCTGACCTGACATATACATAATTAATGTGGTTCTAAAGGCAGATTAGACTGAGATTAGAGGCTGATGGTTTGGGGGCTACAGTTCGATATAAAATAAGCGTCAAGCTCACATTGTTTTACCAAGAGTGGGAGCCTCTTGTGTCGCTTGCTGTTTTCAGACTGGTGTAAAAGTGCCAATAGTTTGCACCTGGTTGACATTCAAGCATATTCTGCTCAAATGACTCAAAGGTTCCTTTTAGGACTCTACACTCTCAGAAAAAAAAGGTAAAAATTTGTACCTTGTCACTGGTGCTGTACCCTCAAGGGTCTGCAGTCTAAGGGTCTGCCAGTTGTACCCTTAGCTGTAGGTAACTGTACCGTCTAAGGTACAGAAATGGACTCTGAGGAACATTTCTGAATCATTTATGGTACATTAATGTCGTTTGTACCTTTGGGATGTTCCTCGATGTCCATTTCTGTACCTCAAAAGGTACAATTACAAGGGTACACATTTTTTTTTCTGAGAGTGTAGATAATATTTTGAACATTCTGATATCTTCAAATACGTTCAAATTTACTGATATATTTAATTAGCATAAAAATTGACTTGATTCATAAGGGAAATAGATTTGGGTATGATTTAATTAAAGGATTTTGTTATTGTTCTGGCATTTGTAGTGACATCATCATGGCATCTTTAGTCCTGCATCTAATATGACCTGCACTACTGAGGGTTTATTAAAAAGAAAATCCTATAAATAAACCCTGGCCTGCTCATTATGGGGGCATTAATATCCTTAACATGAATATGTGCGTGCGCACTAAGAAATAAATTCAGCAGGAATGGTGAGAGTATAACCCTTTGATTACAGTGAGGGCAGCTGGCTCATAGCAATCTGAATGATTTAAAGCATGCAGAGTGACATGTAAGGTTTTACATTTAATTTGTCAAACATGGCGGTGCTGCATGTTATCTGGGGATTTCCTTGGAGGAGCCTGACCTTCCCTCACTTGTTATAAGAGATGCAGCGCAAGAAATCTATCTGGGTAAAACTATGGTGTGTGGAATGTAAATGAGGTGTGTTTGGGATCAAGGGACTTGGCTGGCCATTCTGCAATATGCCAGTATCAGTAAGCCCCTTAGTTATCCTAGGGGGGCTCACACACAGTCAGATCTTAACCAGTGTGATGCAGATCTTCACATATACAGAATTTATGTCATGAGAGGTTTTAATATATATAGATTTGTGAATGTGTTGCTTGTATAAGTAATATGTTTCCATTCAAAGGTCATAAAAGTACTCATTTATCTGATTCCTCTTAGTTAAGATTCAGTTCTGAACTTTGACTGTGCTCCATGTGGAACTGGCACTTTGACCTTTGGGTTGCCGCCTGAGTTCTGCACTTCTGTGCGCCATGCCATCCGCCGCTCGGGGTTTAATGAGTGAGCCCTTGATCGGTGGAACCCAGCAGATAAACACAGAGAGGAGCTCAGTGGTGTATAGGTCCACCTGTCACATGTCTGCCAGGACACAATTAAAAAAAAAAAAAAACAACAGCCGTCCAGCTTGTTCCTGCAATGACAAAAATTATATGTTTACAAGGGAATATCCAGCTGAGTCTCCTGGCTGTTGCAGTGTCTCGCCATGCTTGATTGACAGTGCTGGCTGAGTCCTATTTCATCACAAGCATCCTCTGCATTTTTCAAGATATGCCCAAGTCTCTTCTGTGCGGCACTTATTTCTCAAATCTGTTTCTTAAGCACTCCAGAAGTCCCAGGTACCCCTCCTCTCGGGTTTTGGCTGGAGATTTGAAAAAGTCGCTTCTTGAAAGTTTAACAGTGGGCCCTTAAGCGAGTCCTCACTTACAGCGATTAAGATTAACGGCACTTCTGTGATGTCCCATTCTTTAGATCTTCCCATGAGTGTAATTGAACCTTTTTTCCAGGTGTAGGGGTGGAGGTGGCACAGAAAATGCCAGAATGATGTTATTTCATGCAACTTCACCTGCTTTTGGAGATTGAATTTGAGTATAAAAAATGTAAAAACTGTTAGGCCAGCCAGACTAATTTTAACTGCTGGGAGCATATAGTTTGATTATTTGATGTGTATGCTGTATGTAGCTCCTAGCCGTGAAAAAAACAGTTATTTATTCCCGGTGATCTGACTCAGTTTAACTGGCAGAAGGTAGTCCTGGGCTTCTGATGTTCCCATATGGTAATGGCAACTTCTCTACAAAACAGGATAACATAAGCACTAAGGCTGGGTGATGTGCAATATTAATATCATCGCAAGTGATGATTTCTTTTTTTTTTTGTCAAAAGCGATGCAATGAAATGCAACTGATTCTCCAAACAGAGAACATCAGTTAATTTCGCTAAAACATATTCTGTCAAAGGAAACAAAACTTGGCAAACTTTGCAATTTTAATGATTGTTACATGATTTTTTTAAAAGATTATCTGGTGTACGTAAAAAATAAAAAATCAGTGTAGAGTTTACTGCCACGCCTTTTGCTTGAGTAAGTAAGCAAAGTTCATTTATAAAGCATCTTTCACAGACACAGTGATAAAGTGCTTTACGTTTTAAGACTGATACATAAATTTATAGAAATGAGGCTAAAACAAAGAATAGAGTCACAGAGTTTATCAAAAGATAATCTGTAAGCACTTGTAAGGCAATCACAATCATTTTTTTCTTTTCAGTTGGACTCACTCAGACGGTGTGGTGTGTTTGTAAGAAATTTACCAAAAAGTAATCAGGAGGAGAAAAGGGAACAATAAATATCTGCTAAAAGACGTGGCCCATGTGCTGTATGGAAATATTTTGGATTCCATAGACACACTACTGAGCAAAAACATGTGATTTCTTGGCAGAACTTGTGGCAACAAAACCAACTTATTTGATGAACTCTGCTGGTAGGTAACTAGTTTTGTTTGGCTGTAGTGTATTTTGGGTACATTTTCAGTTCTTTCTTTGCTTTATTAATATTGTAATATTTATCATTTTTAAAAATCACACCATGATATTTGAAGTTTTTCCATTATTGTTTCATCAGTGTTTCACAAATCGAAAACTTCTGATATAAGCACTAACTTTATTGTATTTTCCACAGTTAGGAAGTTAAAATGCCACAGACTATAGGGTTAAAAAGAAACAGAACCATTAGGATGTTGCTCCCTTCACAGTGGGCTGACTTTGCTCCACAAGCAAGCATTCTTTTCATTTTCGGTCTTTCTTCTATTCTGTCCTCAGAATTTTCCCAATTTTCGACTCACTGGGCAAAATTCCCTTTGGCACCCAATAATGTACAAGCACTGATAGGAGTGAAACTGTCATGGAAAGAGCATCTTGATCGCATTCAACAGATCGTAGAACAAATCTTCTTTTTGCTATTTGAATGTGCGTTTGGGGAATCGTACCATTTTAGTGGCCTTGTGCTACTTCCTCATTGACTTGTCACCTTCTGTGAATTACCTTCAGAAACCTCAGTAATTACTGCTACTTCTTACTATATGATGCTAATGCAATTATGTAATTTGCACTGCAGTTACTGGGAGGCAAAATGTGAATTAAGTTGTTTACCATGGTCCCAACCGAAATGTACTATTTTGTAATGAGAAATGTCATAATGAGCTTTTAGGGTTCTAAAATGCATCATAAAAATGATATTTTCAGGCTATTTTCAGATGTTAATGTTCGACATAATAATAAGACCACAATGCTGCTTGGACCCTGTGCATTTCTGTCTTGCGGTGTCTCCTGGTTGACTCTGTTATGGTTATTTTGTTTCACACTTTATTTGTCTAATGTTTGTGTTTTTCGTTTCTCTGGCCAGTGCATTTCTTCTATATGGAAGTTCTTTGAAATCTCCATGTTAATTTTACAGCTAATTTAACTACAAATGGCGGCCCTGAAATGGTGAGGGCATTAGGTGATGGGTGCGTGCAAGTCTGTTTACTGTATGCAGTGTTTGATGTACATCCGTCAACACTAAATTAATTGAAAACACATTTTCTGATACTTATGAGAATGTGCTACTGAAGCAGTCTGTATTTTGTATGCTGTGTTAATCCCCCCCAAATACTGTTTTTAATGTTTTTTGAAAATGTACTTGAAATACCATAAGAAATACCGACCCAGACTTGGGGACAGTTATGTAATATATATATAGATTAATAACTGGGTTTGGAACAAAGGCCATTCCAGTATTTTCCTGCAAAAGATAGTTGATTGATTCTGGTTTGTGGTGATCACTGTGTTTCTAAAAACACCAACATCTACTGATTAATGGAAATTAATTCTTAGTTTTGAAAAGCTGGATGGGATAACATCAGCTTCTCATATACTGGAGACTTAATGCTTTACTGCAGTAAGTTCAGTGTGAAATGTTTGCATGGGTCAATGAAAAGAAGCTTTGGTCTCCATAGTTTAAACTGGGGATATGTTTTGGCATCAGCTAAACATTTATCAATTTATCATTCTCTGATTTGACACATGAATAGTTTATTTTACTACCTGGATGCAGATTTCAATCAAAATAATGATGCTGTTATACCTCTCCCTGATTAAGCTGTCCATTCTATCTATGGCATTTTTATTTTCTTATTTTTTATTTCCTTTCTCTCAGGATGCACATAATTTGGTCAGTTTGACTAAATCTTGCCAGAAATCTGTTGTACTGTGATAAAAAAGGGTTCGTTAATTGATGATAAGTGTAGGTACCTGGTCTGGCTTCCTGTGTGTGTTCTGGAGGTGACAGTAACTGTCATTGCCACGTAGTATTTTACTGTGCTTTATACTGTGCCAGGTATACTGTATTCTAAGTTGGAAACATCTGGCTAGTGGCACAAACTCAATTCATGCAGATGATGGGTTGACTGCGTTGATTTTGACTAGACCAGGTTCTCAGTATCCAGCTGCATTTGTTTAAAGGACGCCATTATTCTGCATGTCACCTGGGGTGCAGATCCACGTGCAAATATGGTACGTAATGACAGTATGCTCCGATGTCATATCATTGGGTCAAGGTAACCAAGTTCACTTAAATAGCTAATACTGTAAAACTCACCGCATCGGCTAAACAAGGATAGTCAATAAAACCAGATAAATCAGTAACATAAACCATACTGGCCAAGTTCCACAAACCAGGCAAGCTAATAATAAACAGGGAATAAGAATAAGCAGCTTGATCCTGGATGGAGAACCAGATGGTGAGCTGCAAACTCTAGTAACTGTCTGTTGAAATAGCCACTAGCTGCTGGTGTTTTGGCTTGTTTTGGTTTTGTGTTCTCTCACGCAATGTCCAACCCCAGAAATAAGTTCTACTTCATTCACAGAATGTAACAGTAGAGTCAGAGGGGTTATGAGGTAACATTAAGGTCTGGGAGTCAGTTTTCCAAGTTGCTGATGGTAGAATTCAGGTCCAAAATGCCCTGGGATTTTGGCGTTTGGTACATAGTTGATAACATAGAATACATTGAAAAGGAGCTCTACTCAGCCTGTGATTGACAGTCTATCCAGACTCATTGCTTGTCAGAAACATGCTTAAGATATCCTCACTACTGGATTGGGTTTGTATCTCGAGGAGAAATTTGAAACTGTGACCTCAGGCATTTGGCCAGGATTCCATGGGAAATGGGTGAAGAGACCTGGCCAGTGACTGGCAGGGAGCCTTGATCAGTCATACTTTCCCATAAGCTGTAGATGGTTGAAGCAAGATGAGCAGGGAGGGCATGGAGGGATCAAAGTATAGAAAGTAAAGTAGAGGGAGAGCTAGACACCTGGGAGAATGAGAAGGTTTTGAAGACTGGGAGAGAGGGCCGAGTTACGGGTAGCAGAGGGAAGGGAATTCCAAAGACGGGGGCCAACCCTAGAGAAACTGTGGCGTCTGGAAAGAGGAACAATGAGGAACCCAGAAGAGGAAGGTGTAGCACTAGGGGTCGATATGGTGGGAGAAGATCAAACAGATGTGGGGGCACTGATATTATTAAAAGCCTTACAGGTGAGGAGAAAAATTTTTAGGAAGAATTTCATAGAAAACCAGTGCAGGTCGTGGAGAAGAGAAATGTGAGCCATGGAACTAATAAGCTTGCACAGGCCTAGCAGGGAACGAACCTTTTAGCACTTTGTAAATACGGCAGGTTCTTAAGCAATAGATTTGGTTTCTGGTGTCATGTCTTCTCTGAAGTCTGTCTAGGGAAAGACAGCTAGAAAAAAAAGCACTGATGCAGGATTGGGGGGGGGGTACCTATTTGCTGTGACAAAAGTGCCCAAATGCTGACCTCCAAGGCATGATCTTCTACTAAGATAGGCTGAGAATGTCAGAATTCTTAAGAATTGGGGTGGATTGAACTGAAATTTCAGCTCCTTAAGCCTCCGAGAACCACTTTATCCGCTCTATAAGGAATGTGATCGTGAGGGCAGGAAGGGAACAGAATATACAAACGCCCCAAAATATGGGACCTTCTTGAGTGAGGTGGGGCTGGGCCAGTGTTGGATGATTTTTACCTTCGAGGGTTTGTTTGAAATTCAGATGGAGCATCAGCCAGACCAAACAGCATTACTGAATACTCATAGTGTCCATTGTGCGTGTGGGTTAGGATGTTGGCACTCTACAATTTGAGTTTGTTGTAAGCATCAGCAGGCCCAATGTCATCTAAAGACATTTGTGTGTTTGAAAGCAAGATATAATGGGCTAATTCACATTCTTATTAAGTTGTCAGCTACAAAGAACAAAAAATATAATGCTATTAACTGGTTATAGAGATTTCAAATTAACATCCTCTCATGGAACAGTTAAAAATGCATATGATTTTGAGTTCATTTTTGTTCTTGTAAAATATCATTTGTTTCCTGTTTTCATTTTCATTCCTCAGCTTGGAGCACCATGCTAGTAACGGAGTGTGTTTTTTGATGATTTTGGCCACTATAGTCACTCGGGGATGGTGCTCCATAGTGGCAGGATTGCATCCTATAGATGACTTTCCTGAGAAAGGATATACTTGCTTTAGTCGGCCAAAAAGGCACCCTGTCAAATCAGTGCTAACACCAATGCATACTCTGCTAGTCAACGAAAAAGGCTCAGTCTTCTAACACACAACAAGTAGTTTGATCAAATGGATTTTATCACAAGATCCTGCCAGACACTGCACTGACCCACCCCACTGACTTGTTGGATTTTCTGCCTGACAATCTTCCGCAGGCTGGAAGAAGGTGCTTAGATCAGGCTCACTGACTGAATGGAAGGTTTTGGAGTAAAATATGAAAGCATATCATATTGGGCCCCCAACCCAGACCAATCCAATTATATTCTAAATTTTATTCAATTTTATTCAGGGCCCCTTGGAATCATCCCAATCTCCCCCCCCTCCTTTAAAGTGCCCCTGTGTAGTCAAGTGTAGTCAAACTTTGAGGGAACATTTTTAACTACCTGGAATGACTTCAAAATGAATATTAAATGTTCTATTTCATTAAAGTGTTCATTTGTGTTCCTGCCTGATTTAATTTTTTTTTACAATGTGAATATAATTTTAACTGCCCTAGAGCACTTACAAATTGTACATTTTCACTGGACATGTTTGATTTGTTAATGGTAACGTGTTGCCCCTTATTGTTATAATTTAAATGAGACTCCAGCTTTTCACTTACAAAACATCTTCCTGTGACTTTTTATTTGGTCTGGAAAATGCAATTCATAAAATTTAATAATGGATTTTTAACATATTTCTATTAAATGTAACAGATCTGTGACCAATATATTGTGAGTACAATTAACTTCTGAGGTTATTTTACTACATTGGACATTGGAAGCTGTGAGCTAGCCCTGATTCTTTTTAAATGTTTTGTTTTTATCGCCGTAGGGAAATGACTGTCAATCAGTAAAAAGTGTTCTGTGACAAACATGCCTGTAAAAATGTGGAAATAAATTTCAGCTGATTTATTAATATGTATGGCCCTACAGTATATACTATAGTATATATAGACAGGCCACCCAACACCCTGTTGGCAGATTGTGGTTTTCCCTCCTTGGCCTACTCTCAGTGGGTAATCACCACGATCGACCATAAGCACCCTAAAAGCCTTGAAGTTTTGGAGATGCACTGACCCAGTCATCAGTAAGGTATTTCCTCCTGCTCATATCTTCAACATTCAACACCTTGACTACAAGAATGTTGGTTCTCCATCTAATATATTCCAAACCTTGACATCAGGGTTGGGGCCATTGTGGAATGCATTCATCAATTCCTATCCAAATCAGGAAATGGAACTGGAGTTGGAATTAAAATCACCCTGAAATTCGAATTCAGTTCCAATTCTGGTTCTAGTTCTTGTTCCTCATGTGTACAAGATTTTTAACTCAATGTTATTCATGTCATGTGAGGGTGGTCATAATGTTTTGTCTCATCTGTATGTGTGTGTGC
>JAODJW010000019.1:19210727-19223433 GCA_026777045.1 Hyperopisus bebe
CAAGATTTTTAACTCAATGTTATTCATGTCATGTGAGGGTGGTCATAATGTTTTGTCTCATCTGTATGTGTGTGTGCATGCATGCATGTGTATATGTATATACTGAACGATTTAAATTAAAACCAGCGGATTTTCCATTTTACAAAGAAATAGTTACACACTCAAAATTATAAAAAACAGCAGAAACTCTCAAAGTAATTCAAGCCTTTCCCAGGTGCATTTCATTTTCTCTGTGAACTCCCTACTAGCAAGGCAGGAACAGAGTAATAAGAAGGCAAACATCATTTTTATAAAACCTTCACACTTGTACAGTTGTGAATCATTCATTTTCGTATCCTCCCTGCCGTAAACACACTCACCGTGGCTCTGGTAATATTTGCTTCTACTTTTTTCTTAGCTGCTAAATTTCATTTCACTTATGCTTCTAAGTTTATTTTGTGCTCTTATCAATTATTATCACAGTTATGCAATTTAAATATTCTCACCCCAGGAGACGGTAAAAATGAAAAAGAATGTTCCTCGTGTGATGGTTTAACAAAAGCAGAATCTAATTTTTTTTTTAGCCCACAATAATTATTCATCTCAATGATATCAGTCAAGTTTTCATTATAGCCTACAAAATGATATTATATGTGCTGGACTTTTAATTACTGATGTGTTTTCAGTGGTGTGACTTAAAAAAAAGCTATTGATATGGATGAATTATTTGTGGTTCTCCCAAGGAAATGGCAATCAATTGCAACACCCAACTGGCTGAAAACTGCACTAATTTGACAGTTAAAGGGTCTGTAAATGCGATTGGGGCTGAACTGCTTCTCTGCGGGGGTGGATGGAGAAGTGATCCCCCCTCCATGTTTTCGGTTGTAATTGATGAGCCTGCTGCGGGGATTTATCTCTGCAAGAGAACCACTGCTGAGCAAATACACAAAAAAGACTGTAAGGTTCATGCGGAACTGAAAAGGAGAACCTGGAACACAGTGTGTCTCCATTAGCATCGGGTGGGATGATCTCAGGAATGATTGATATTGTAGGCATTCTTCCATTGTCATGCCATTTGCAAAGGACGCTGATTATTAATTAACCATCAACAGTGTGCCATGTCAGCATTTATTATTAATACACTAATTGAGGTTAATATAATTCCAAAACTACTATCTGAGTAATAAATAATGCAGTATTTCCATTCCCAGTCAATCACTAAGAACTCTTCAGCCAAATATACTATTAAACCCAGGCTAAAATTGGCACAACAGCATTTTCTTCAGTGAGAGTTCCTCTTCTCGTCATAAATGTTTGACGAGACGACATCGGTGCTGTGTTGGTGGGTGTTCCACAAATGCTGATAAATCCATAGAGCTGTAATATTGCCCAATTTTCCCGGCCAACCCATATATCGGTCAAGCCTTAATTTCAAGCTATTTCTGTGCCCTTAATTTAGAAGGGGAAGGTGGACATTATACAGGTAATACTGCTACAGTCACAAAAAGAATATAAAGCAGCTGTTTGTTAATGTTTACTCTGCTGTTTACTCTGTAAATGTTCAGCTTTGCTTGTGTGTGTGTGTGTGTGTGTGTGTGTGTGGATTAGGTTTATATTACATTATGGGGATTAACCTGTTGTTTTGACATTGCGGGGACCATTTTTCAGGTGCCCACAAAGATCTGCGACTCCAGTCAAAAAACTAAAAATGCCAGAAGTCTTGCATTTTATTTGGTTACTTATGGTTAAGGTTAGGGCTGTGTAGGGGTTAAGGTTGCCATGTTGGGATTAGAGTTTGAGAGTTCCCACAGAGATATGATTACAAACCTGTGAGTGTGCGTGAGACGTCATCTGTGGCTCTTCATTCCATCTGTAGATGAGCACCGCCTTTATAGCCCTCTGCTGACCGTTCTTCTGCCCCCTGTTGACCAGAATAGCATGCTGAAGCTTTTTGTATTTTAAACACATTCTATATGGCAGAACACTAATATATGAAAAATGCTGCATGTGTTTTTGTTCAGAGGAACTGTCCAGCGTGAGCCTTAATATAGTGATACACTGTCCCTTAGCATTACACTAATCATATTGACCTTTGAAGTCCCAATGCAGGGCTTTCATATTGACCTTTGAAGTTTTTAAAACACTCATATGAGACATCACCACGGTAACAGGCTTTCATTAGTGTAGCTACAGCTGGACAAAAAAACACAGCAGGGAGTATGAAAAGAAGCGCAGTGACTCACCCAATTGTTGTTACTTCATGAGGTGTGTTAGCTTAATAAGTCTTATTTCTATAATTAAGACTGTTGGATAATGGTTTAGTAAAGGATTAGGTTCCGAATGGTATGTAAATTTATGTGAATATACAAAAGATGAAAACGAAAAACAGTTATGCACAGCAACAGTTTATCAATAATATAAATGCTGATTATTGTTTCCCCACTCTATGAGTGGATTTTAATTGGGTACGGAGGTATCAGCACAGTTAAAGCTAATACTCTGCCCGGGAACTTTAGTGCAGAGGCCTCTTGCTGTGTTAAGATGTTAAATCTGGGCATAGTGAAAGCTTGGAAGGTTCAAAGATGCATAGCACTGCATGTAAACACCAAGCCTTTAGATAAGATCGGCGTTGTCCAATCCGGTCCTCAGGGACCCACACTCGGTCCATGTTTTTGCTGCCGCTGAGCTCCTTGCCAGATAGTCCACATTTTTGCAAAGACGTGGTCTGTCTGTGGGTCCCCGAGATTGGGAAACACTGAATTAGAGTATTTGCAAAGGCAACGTGGCATTCACTGTGATGCCAAAGGCCCCCAAAGCTTCATTACTAGCCTCAAAAAGCAGCGCTAATGGCCAGATGCGTCATCTTATGGAACCAGTGCCAGTTCCTTAAAGGATATGTAAAAAATGGGCAAAATTACCACCAGCATGTAATTTTTCGTGGTGATTATGCATAATTTAGTTCACAATTTACAGAAATGGTGGCTGGCAGCCTCTGTTTTTCATTCACCAGCTCAAGCCTTTGTTTATTTTTTCTCAGGTATTTCTGTTTTATGTTCTGTGTATTCCTCACCCCTGTGTCGGAGATGGTACAGTCCTTCTCCATCCTGTGCCGATTAGACACAGTTACAGTTGGTTAGTCAGACTATAAAGTGGATGTCAGCAGCACTGTGGTTGGGGTTGTGCTTGTTAGCAGCACATAAGTATTGGGGTGAATGGTACTTAACATGCTATTCAGTGTGTATAGTCATAAATAATCTTTAGCTTGTTATACAGCAGATAACGTCATGTTTGTTTTGGCTGAACTAGTTTAGCCTGTATCCTATTAAATTGTTACTGCTTAACATTTTTAATGCCCATTTTTGATCACCTGGAAGTTATAGTGCATTTGTGGACATGTTGTTTGGGGGCTGGGAGTGGGGGGGGGGGGTTAGAATGACAGTTTAAAGAGTTGCACATTATTGCAAGTTGGTACAAACCCCTCTGGGGGGGATGTATGTGAAGCTTGGACAGGTGGTGCCTGTTTCTGTCAAGTCTTTGTGCCACGAGCCATTTGCAAAAATGTGCCTTGACGAATCTGCTGCTTCCAGATTGTGAAAAGCAGTTCTTTAATATCTCTGTGCACATTAATTATGCCTAATTAGACTATTCCTTCTTGTAGCTTGGAAGTAAATATTTTATTAGTGTCATGTTTGAGGGGTTTATGGTAAGTACTATCATTTAGCTTCTAAAGTTATTTTGATATAACGTCTCTAATATAGGTGGTTTGAGACTCTTTGTCCAGATTTTTGTGATGTCATTTCAACGTTCGGAGGAGTATGCTCTACATATGATCCCTGGTTCTGTTTTTTTTTTTGAATACTGATGGTATTCGAGTAGGTTTTTGAGCGTTCTTTATATTAAATATCCTCAGCTCAAATGAGAACAAGACCAACGCTTTGGTTATCTTTCTTGTGAGTGGAATACCATATTGAGTGTTCACTCATACATCAAGCACATCCTTCAGAGGCATGAAATTGATACTCAGGACAGTTAGGCACGATGTGTGCTACACTCTGTAACTTGCGGTGTCCTCGAGGGAACACTGTACCCCTACTTTGCCTGAATGGTAAACACTTAACGAAATCACTGATTTCCACCATAGCTGGCTTTGAGTCCACAGTGCCATTTCAACACCAGTGCTTAAGCTGCTTAACCCAAATTGGGTGGTAGGCCATATAATGGCCAAGGATGTGGATTTATGACTAAATGGTTATTGGTTCCTTTCATACTGTGGTTGAGGGGGAGACATTTAATTTGAAGGACACAGATAGCTGTTCGTAAGCCTGGGGAGGTAGAATATGCAAGGTACTTCATCAGCTGCGTGGATGGGTTGACCTCGACTGCATGTGTGTGAATTCCTTTGACCTTTTCATCTACAAGCCACAAGTTTCCCTCCTCTGCTGTGAGAACCTTTAGATGTGGATGAAAAACAGGTTATTATGAGACAAAGGTCAGGGGCAGCTTAGGAGTTGGAATATTTTAGCTTAACTTTGTTTTGATTCCACAGACAATGGATGTAGCTTAAATTAGATTCTCTGTGATTCAGCCATGGAATCGCATTCACAATACATTCCTGATTGGCAGAACATTAATTACTGGGAGCTTTTGTGTACATTGACACTTTAATTTTTCAACATTTTTGAAAAGTCTTTAAGCTAAAAACTTTGAATGTGTAAAAAAAATAAATGTTAAAAATACAACATTGGATTCTCTGAAGAATTACTCATAGACCTTTCTTGTCTGTAACCACTAACCTGTATAATTCATATGTAACAAAATCCGAAGCTATACTGTAATTATTTTTCACAGCCCGATTTCAAACTGCTTATTTAACGGTACAAGACTTAGTAAAAGCTAGACTGAAAACCCTCAGAAAGACCTGTAAAGTATGCCTGGGAATGATCCTCGCTTCTTTGATACGGGCTTTTCACCTTTCTTGGTTTGTACAAGGGCTTTTCTTGAAGTGATCTCAGAATCAAATGAATTACTTTAAGAACTCATGGATGGATGTTTTGTGAAGCTACAGTATAATTATCATTCTTCTGCATGTTGAGCTGAAATGGGGACATTGTTGAGCAGCCATGCAGTTTCATAATAGCAGATTTTTATGCTTTACTTCTCCATAGAATGTCATTGTTCATATTGTTAAAATTGTCCAAAAAAGGAGGTGGGGGGGGGGGGGGGCGGATGATTCTACAGTGCTATATTAATATTATACAAAAGGCGTAAGGGTAGAGATGCACGAGATGTCGGTTGACATATCCGTATCAGCTGATGTTTGTCAATAATCAAGACGTCGGCAGTGGTCTGTCGTGCCGGTCTTGGCCGATATTTGGGCTTTAGTCCATATTAAAAGTTTGCATCGCCGGAGAAAGAAGTAACGTCACCAATGTCAGTTTCATTACAGATTTCTGGAGCTCAGAGGTTAGCTAGTTATCTGTACTGGTTATCGGTAATATTAGACAAAAATGTATTGGTTATTGTATCAGGCAAAATTTTAACATCGGTGCACCAGTAGTTAAGGGTTGTCTGTAACTTGCCTATAGTTATGGCTGTGAGTGTGTATAGGTGCCCTGTGATGGACTGGCATCCCATGCAGGCTGTTCGCCAGCTTTGTGCCCAGTGCTGCCAGGGGTCCCCTGTGACCCCAAGCAGGATAATGGACACATGATGACATTTCCATCCCAGACAAGGATCATCATGTGTTTGAGGTTTACAGTAATTCCTGCAGAGAACCTTGACTGGGGCTACCAGCTAAAAGAAAACTTATGGTGAAAAAATGGCTTTATTTGTATAAATATAAGTAATGAAAATGCCTATTTATTAGCTGTTTCTTCGGAGGCAGTTTTGATTCGGAGTGTGACACACTGGTGATAATGCTGCCACTGCTGTGTCCCTTAATGCCAGTTGTTGTAAAGTACTTGGGGATAATTTTACAGTGGGAGAGATGGATATAAAAAGACTTGCACAGTAATAACTCTCTCGCAGTTGGTTGTTTATGTTTGCGGCGTGTTTTTAAGGCATCCTTTTGAGGTTTTCTGTGACCACCTGTTCTCCTTGCCTGCCAAGGACCTGAACGTGACCCCAGGCAGCCTCTCCCCACCTCACTATTCTGCCACACGTCCTTTGGGTCCTTGTTTTTTTCCCAGCTGGTTTATGTTGCATGGCTGAGAGGGGATTATGGGTAACTGGCCCAGAGGAGTCATACTCAGCCAATGCTGGAGTGGCTAATGGAGAGAATTCCCAGCGGACCGCCACTGGTTGTGAGCTGGTGATGGGAAACGTTGCCCCCATCCAACTCAAAAAATTTTACTGCCAGCATCCCCCGACATTCCTGGGCTGAAACTCCGTCCCACTCTGGCCCAGCAAGTCCCAGCAAGTGGAGCCGATTGAATTTCAGCAACAGAGGAACCAAACATTGCCTCTAGTCTAGTTCTACTTATCTAGTGCAATTTTCTTATCTAGTGCCTTTTTCCTGAATGTTCATGGGTTAAAAAAAAGTGAGCTTTGTACCATTTTGTTATTCCACTAATTCTGCAGTCTAACTTTACTTTGTATGTATTCCTTTTTCCCAGAACTGGTTATCCGTTGCTGGGTTGCAGTGAGTCTGTGCCAATCCCAGGAAACCTAGAGCAAAGGCAGGGGATGGCACAGGCTTTCCCAGGCAGAAGCCCAGGGGCCTCTCCCCATAAAGGGGCCTCAATCAACCATGCCTAATAAATTTGTAAATGTAGAGATGCAACCCACCCTGTGTCCTATGGGGTCGCCTTGCATCGAAGAATAAAATGATACATCCTCTTTTGAAACAATACAGGACACGATTTGTCCTGTGTTTTCTTAACCCGACTGAAATACAATCTAGACAGGGCAACCGACCCCCCCCCCCCAAACAATTTTTAAAATCTTAACATCAAGGACTCCTCCACTCCTTCTAGTCGACAGCTCTTATAGGCTAAGCCCAGGGGCATCTGATTACAGGGTACAAACTCAGACACATTCTCAGAACCAGGGGCAGATGAATGCATAGGCTATCCTAGCGCCCCCCTGCCAAGAAACCTGCACCCTGCCTGGACCCCCCCCCGTGCTCAGCAAGCTTACTAACCCTGGAAGTGTGCAGTTCACATCAGCAGTTCTACAGTCCATTGGAGGCCTATTGTGTGTCAGTCACTTTTTTCACTTCAAACTTCAGTGACTTTCAATGATTAGAGCTGACCGAACCGGACGATTAAGTGACATTTTGGCCCTGAGTCACTTTGAAAATCAAATAACAGAGAGGTCTGAGTGCTGTGGGTTTTAGGTGCTCATCAGGATTGCTAATAATCAGGTAGCTGATTGCATGCTTTCAAGGGGAAGAGTGGAATGCTCTTGCAACCCATAACTCATATCTCATTAATATGGGCATTATAGAGAGATGGGATTCAAACACCCGGAATTTTCCACAATGGAATACGGCATTAATCAGAGGCTTTGCTTATTTCCAACTGTCGCGTTTAAAGGACAGTGCAGGCAAACATGGAGATCACGTGCACATCCACTTCAACTTTGCATGTCTACGCTATTTATAGCTTATAATGGACACATTCATTATGTGCTCAAACACTCAATAAGCCAAACTGTTTTTATGCTGCTGGCCCAGAACCTGTTGTTAATTCCATTATATGAAAATTGGTTTATGAAAGTGTGAGGGCAAAATGTTTGAAATGATTAAAAAGCTTAACTTTCAAGTACTATGAACGTTGTTTTTATTGTTACTATTTTTAATTGGCAATGATGTGTTTTGTTAAGCATGACAGCAAAGGTAGGAAAGAACAGCGCTAACTTATTCAAAATAATGCAGATAATCTCAAAACTTTAAGGTCTTTGTTTATTGAATGTAAAAGACTGGCCCCAAAGCACTTTTCATTGGCTAATCAATAAATACATCAAGGAAGCAGGGCTTCAAGAAGGTAGTCTCTACATTTAGTTAGCCTTATTTAAAAGAACTTGTGACCGTTCCAGATGTCACATGAGAAGAATTTGGAGGAGTTGCAGTCTTTGAACTGTACTTAATGAGATTACCATGCCACCACCATTCACTGTCTTACCGTTTTTCCTCTGATTATTAATTTAATGATTAGGCTGATGTAATGAAAACGGAACCTCTCAAGTAAACATACAGCTCTGGAGAACGTTAAGAGTCCACTTTATATTATTTTAAATCCCGGTTTAATTCTGGTTCTGCTGGCAGCAGGCTGCTTCCAGGCTGAAAAATACCAAGACAGCAGTACACAAGAACAAGGTGAAGCAGGAGACACTGGGAACGACCAGAAACCAGCCAGGTAGAGGGCAGAAGCAAGTTTCTAATGCCGGAGATGACCGTCAACTTATCCGACAGTTTCTCATGAATTGGTGTCATCAAAAATAATGGGGAACAGTAATTGGTATGAAATGCACTGCCAGGACAAGTTCATAAGCTCCTAGAAGCAGTATTGAAGTCCCATAAAGCAAGTAAGAAGCCCTTCATAAATTGTGCTGTGGTCTCTTCATTTTTTCCAAACCCTTATATATATATTTACGTTTAAACCAGACCTGCCTTAATATTATAGTGTGTTCTTTATTTTTAACAGTAATGATGTTTGATACAATCAAGAAGTTGTGTTGCCGTAAGATACTTAATATCTGTTTTACAGATTATTGCTCATTCTGCAGTTCACAAAGGAAAGCATGCAGCTTTCTGTGTATATAATTATAGTTTCTGTTTACTATGTGACTGTTAAATTGTGTAAAACAGCAGAGAGGCATTAATCTATGAGGCTGCTCATCCGTTTCCATTTAAGCCATGTACTGGCCGTATCGTGGCGAGTGTGTCTTTTGTCATTGTTACAGGAGTGTTCACTGTGTCCCTTCACTCTTCCCATGAAAATTTGTCCTGCATGGTTGACTTTCTTTATTCATTACTTTGAATAGGTCATCCAATGATCTCGTCTAAGAGTGGATGGGTGGGGTGTATTTGTTGTCCTTGGCGCTGATGTGATGCTTATTTTTTTTTTAATAAAAATGAATTCCACTGGCCCCTACAATTATGGCACTGCCCACATTATGACTTCCGGTTTCGATCGACTTTTAGCTACCCTTCTTTAGCTAAATAAAGGCGGTGTGTAATTTACACTTTTGTTGCATTGTCGTTGACAATACAGTTACATTTTTCTTTAATATTAATAAAGTCTACTCAGCCACAGTACAGCAGAAGTATTGCTGTTGGATAATGTACATCACGGAAGTATACCTTTTTACTTAAGAACTTACTTGGTGAGCTCTGAGAAAATAGGTACACTTCATAAATACTGAGCTGTTCTGCTTGGTGATGCTGAAGTCTTACTGTCACCTCATAAAGTGAAGTTCATGCCCTTGAGTGGTCAGTTTTAAACATATTTCTCCATCTTGGTCGGCGCATGGTACATTATTGAGAAGCGTTAGTTGTCACGGCAACATGGATAGTGGTATTTCATCTTGTGTTTGGATTTGCACAATGCTGCCATTTTTCTTTAGTGCTATACTTCACTTGATGCATATGCTTAAGTGCAGATGACCATGCGGATGGACACAGAAACAAAAACAAATGTTTGATTGGAGGTCATCATACATGATATGTGTTTCCACGGAAAGGAATTCTTTGAGCCGAATGAAAAGGGATGGTCCATCTAAATCAATATTAGGAAATGAGGCTGTTCTCCTCTTCCTTTATTCTTTTACCCCAGCTGTAGCCATTCATAGTAACTACCGAAAATCAATGCAAAAAAGAGAAAATGCTAACAAATAAAGCTAACATTGAACACAACCATGCCATTTTATACAGATAATCTTTTAGAACAGCTTTACGGTTCCTTGGCCGAATGTGTTATCCCAAATTAATGTGGGACGTTTACTAAAATGAGAGATTATCTGCTTCCCCACGTTAATGTACTGATCCATTATAAAGGGGATCAAGACGCGGGGGACATATTAGTTCTGCAGACCACCAGCACTGCAAGCCTTAATTATTAGTGCACACGGAGCACTCTTGAGGCTCATTTTACACAGTGCTTAAAATAATTTGTTATAGGTGCTGCTCTGGAGTTGCACTGTACTTTCGGTGGCATGGGGCTCAAGGAGAATAGGCACAGATTTCCTTGCAATCAGGCATTGCGCCCCCCCCCCCCACCCCACCTGCATTACTTTGTTTTCCTGATGATGACAGAGTAAGTGCGGCTGTACAGCGCTCCTGCAGGACTCCTTATAATCATTAGTAGGGCACCACCCTGGCTGATTTGTTTTCCTGAGCTGTTGATTTTCCTGACGCCCTTACCCTCCTCCTCACCGCTTTGATCATGCAGGTCTGATACGGTTCAGTTATCCGGGCTCATTTAGTTTTTTTTTTTTTTAACCCAATTGTGAGGAACTCATTGGAGAGGGACGAACAACAGCAGCATCATTTGTGAAGAGAGGCACGTCGGAAGAAACGTACATCCTCCGTGGTAACGGCGGAGCAACAGTGGTCTTTTGCTGCGATTCATCAAAGCTCAGAGCGAGCGAAGGATTCTCTAATGAACCTGAAATGCCTAATTTGAGAGCTAGTGAGGTGTTGCTTCAGGAAACAGTCTCAGGTGGGTCATTAGTGTACGTGTTAAGGTTTGATTAAAGGAAACAGAACGTTGTTAGCTGGGAGTTAATCAGCACTTTACCTTTACAGGACTCACAACTCTGAAATGCTGTCTGGAAATTGGGATGAGAATGTAGGTTTTTTTATAATCGTTTTATCTTTATAGAACTGAAATCGGTATATCTGTTTGAAAATTTACTGGTAGAAAAACCTTTGTTATTTTGTCCAGATTTGAAGCTAAAGTTCTCCACAGTTTACAGAAGTCAGACCTTCTATTTTTTCAAAATTAATAAATTCAATCCCAAGACAATCCCTAGGTAAAATTGGATATCATAGGATGCCCAAGCAATCAGACATACCCCAGCAGCAGGCTAAGACAATGACATGCTTCCACCATTCAGTATCAAAGCATAACCACGAGACTGAGGCAAAAGATAAACATTTTGTTGGAATGGAGGGTCTGATGCAACTTAACTAGAAAAAAAAAAACTTTTACTGCAAAAATAAAGGTGACTAATGGTCGGTCACATTGTAGCTGCATTTTAGATGCAGGTTTAGAAATTTTAATGTGTGAGAATGTATGTATGTATGTATGTATGTATGTATATACATTTGCACTTTTAAGTTGCTTTGATACAAATGGAAGAATTAAAAATCATGGCATAAATGTGATATTTATTATTGAACCTTTAAACGCGTTACACCATCAAAAGCCTTTATTAGACAGGAAAGTGTTTCTAAATTCTGGCGTTAGTCATACGTGTGTCCATTTAGTCTTGCTATCCTGAAATATGGCCTTCTGTCCCTAAAAACATTTAATACCCCCTCTGTGCATCTTGTATTCATGCAATATGTCTCAAAGATTTGTAACTCAGGGCACGCATTTCTCATGATATTGTGTCTGAAATGTGGTGGAGACACCAATGTCCCCAAAGGTAACCCCAACAGTGTTTCTGAAAGATTGATGTAGAATGTTCCGGCAAAATGGATGGCTGCATATTGCGTATGACTCCAGTCTTTATAACTGTGCATGACTGTTACGCACATTTCTGTGACAGATTTAGACTGATTCATGGGGTAGTGAATACAAGATGTGTGGATGTTCACCTCAGCATCCTGAATGCTACAAGAGAGCTTTATGGTATAGAGCTGGTCCATTTTTAGCCATGTTCTATATTATATTGATTATACTGTATTTCAGTGTTATTTCGATTGCCAGTCAGGTGACGTGAATCATTTTCATTTTTAATTGAAGGTCTCCATCTCTTCATGTATGTTGAGATCCAAAATGTAAGTGCTATTTGGAATCAATCACAGTTTTTCATCCAGGACCCTGACTGAGATTGTTTTGAGGATGGATGGATGGACAGTATAAGCAAACAGTTATAAGCATTTGATCTGTAGATATCTCTCTAGCATAGGTCCTGCAAAGAAGTAATGCATAGTATTTCCTGGCAAAAAGAGATCAAATGTCCCGTTTTCAAGAAATCATTATGCAGGCAATCATAGTCCATGAAGTTACTGCTGCAAATTATAGGTATTATTTATAAAGACATTTGAGATGTAATAAATGTCTATTATTTGCAAGTTTCATGGAAAAATTCCAAGTAAAATGATATGTTAAAGTAAATACGGGCATCAATCAATGTATGGGTGAAATAAGTATAATGGGTGGTTGAAGGTGTGTGGCAGGGGGGGCTGATTGATCAGCACCAACCCCCACTACCCTGACTGGGGTAAGTGATAAGATGATGGATGGATGGATGGATGCTTTGAAGGACATCTTTTTTGCATTCCTTACCTTTCCACAGCGATTCAAGTAATCTGTTCCTGATGAACATAGAAACTCCTTGTTTTACATTATATTTTACATAATCAAGGAATTGCAGTGATGCTTTTAGAATGCCTGTTGAGAGATGTTGTGGTCACACCTCTACGTGGTCCAGCTGGGTGGGCGGGTGAGTGAGTGATTCAGTGAGTGAGTGAGTGATTCAGTGAGTGATTCAGTGAGTGAGTGAGTGATTCAGTGAGTGATTCAGTGAGTGAGTGAGTGATTCAGTGAGTGATTCA
>JAODJW010000019.1:19241884-19260531 GCA_026777045.1 Hyperopisus bebe
GTCTGTGAAGAAGGCATTCAAGTAAGAATTGCATTGTAGTATGACTCATTTCCTGGCGTGTACAATTTATATTAGGTGAGCGTTCACGGTTCGACTTCTGATATTCAGATCGAGTTCTAGGTCAAACTGGTTTGTTCGACTTTAAAAGAAATTCAAGTTCTAGTGAGTTCGAGAACCGAGGTACCACTGTACTGTAAAGATGAATGAGCAAGTTTCAAGAAAGTGTTTTATGAAGCGTACTGGAGAGACTTCAGGCACTGGACGTAAGAAGAGAAACTTTAACACTCGAAGAAAAGCTTGATCGTACAAGCGTTTTTGACACAGTTAATGTAATTTTTAATAGTCTGGTTAGATTTTCAGTGGTTCTACCCAAACCATATTATTTCATAGACCCTGTTGTTTTTTATTGTGTGATTTTATATGAAGTTTTATGGGAACAGTGTCGTGTTAGAGCACATATGTGAGTGTGCTGTTTTTTGGTTTTATTATTTTTTTTGACTTCCCCTTCTTACAAAATAAAAGAAAGAGATGCCTTTTGTCTGTTTAAAATCCCACATTATTATGCTGTAATTAACCGCGGTTAATAACAGTGTAATGATAGTGGTGTGCAGGCGCCTAAGCTTTTGTGTTCTAAGAAATGTTATTTTATTATGCTGAGGCACAGTAATTTTCTTAATTTATTAAAAAGTCAAAGAAGTGTAAAGGGACCGGAGTAGGTCACAGGGCTTTTTAACGCTGCCGATCTATCAACATACTTACAGCTCCTAACACAGGAGTGCATTCAGCCTGGGCAACTTCAAATCGCACTGACCTTATATCATAGCCAGTTTCCAAGTTTATGAGTCCCGTTTCCTTGGATTGTTTTTCTTCTGGCCCGACGTGTACCAGAACCTGCTGGTTTTAATCACACCCGGAAACGATAAGAACGAAGAACACGATTCCGTACAAAGACGGCGCTGTCACACTCATTTTGGCAGGGATTGATTTTGGCAGCAGGTCAAATGAGCAAGAAGGTCATTACCTTAGTTAATTACCGAAAAGCTCCAAACATACAAGTAACACGCAAGTTGATTACCTTTAGTAAAATCCCATCATGGAACTGAATAAAGCTGTTATTAAATAGAGGATGTAGTGATAAAGTCTGATAAGACAGTCCATTTTAATGTAATCCTCCTTTAAGATAATTATGCATGCGGAGCAATTTTAAATTATATTGTCAGAGGGCTTTGCCTCTGAGTGAAAGTGTCAAGCAGATGTAAAATGACTTCTTATCCAGATCATTAAAGCTGGGACTCGCAAAGATGAGTGAGTACAGTCAACTAATGACAAATTATAACAAAATAGACCAGATCTAATTGTGCTGCTCTTTTACCCCATTTTTCTTTCAGTAAAGTTGGCAAACAGTTGGCAGCTTTAATAAGTTTCAAGTGTTCAAACACTGATCTTTAATGACAGACGAGCAATTGCTTGGCCTGGACATCCCCAAATGTTCAGGAAATCATCGCTGTAGCTGTCTGCTGTGTTATGCAATACAACAAGGCAACAGCTGGTTTTTCACTTGAGGTCCTGATTAACAGAAATTTGATTTGCAGTCAGCTTCCGTCACCCCTTTGTTCTCTGGAGACACATTCTTTTTAAAGTCTCATATACTGTACTTAAGATCCACAATGTTTGGCTTAAACAAAGCTTAAAGTAATACTTTTTCCATTGATATTTTGATTTCTTATAAGCCAAAATGTAAATCTGGATGAATATAGTTCTTTATAACAACTATACATTAATTGGTGTCTTAGTTATTTACAGCTTTCCATGTTTTGGAAGATAGGGTGCGATAAACAATAACTGAGGAACAGTGGCAGATTTTGGCTTAAGTGTCAAACATCTCTTTAGGGAGTAAGAATGTGATGTACCCTACAGTGGCAATTAAGTATGAACTAAGTCAGGACCAAGTCTTTGCCTATTTTTCAACGCCGGCATGGGAGGAGGTGAAGGGCAGCAGGGAAAACATTTATTTCCATCAGCTTTTTCTGGGCAGGCCATCAGCGGGTGCTGAACTCTGCGTTACCCCTCTCCCCGGGTGTCCGCAGTAAGGTGCCCTTTAACGGAGCCGCTTACAGCTCCGGCTCGCAGCCTCAGCCGATTGGCCATTCTGACAGTCCGCCGGGAAATCACTCAATGCCGGCTTTTACCCCGGAGAGCGTCTGTGATGGGGATGGCTTAGACCAGTGGAGTTTCCTGTTACGGATTAATGGGAAGGGGAAAAAAAAGTGGAATTCATGCTACTTTCTTGAACGTATGAAATAGTATTTATCAGTACCATTATCAGAATCTTTTGGTACCATTATCAGAATGCTGTTATTATAATCATTAATGTATAATACCAATTCTAAGGCAGCTTTGTATATTTTATTACTCTCAATGCTATCTAATGGTGAAAGTAAAATGGGATCAAATAAAATGCAATATAATTATCAGCTTAGAGCATCTCCATAGTAAGCATATGAACGTGATGAAATGGGGCTGTTTAAATACCAAGCAGAAACCAGCTGTGTGACACCGTGTATAATAGTGGTCTAATCGGCTTTCAGCTAACACTTGGCCATTCAAATACTCCTGCGACTCAGGCCTCTCTGCATCCTTTGTCCATAATGACTTGCTTCTGTTTCTCCGCAGCTGAGTCAGCCATCGCACTACATTAACTCCACAGAAAAGAATTATAGTTTTAAATTACATCTTAAGTGTGTACAAACCACTAATCCCATACTCTTCTCTCTCCCCATCAACGTTGCAGATGGCATGATGTCGCAGCCGTTTCATGTGGGACTTGGCCCCACTTGAAAATATTCCAGCCCAAATACTGCACCTTCCCACAATGCCCTGCTTTCTTCGGGGGAAGATAAAGCTTTTGGCTGCATCGTTGGCATTCATGGTACTCCTCACATGGCTATATCTCATTGTTTGGAACTTAGAGAGTAAGTATCACAGGTGTGATGTTTCACTTATTTTTGTGTTTCCCTTGTTTAAATAGAGTTATGTCTTCTGCCTTTATAATGTGCAGCCTTCTGTATATCAGATGACGAACCTCGTATGCTGTCTCATTCATAATATACAAGAAATGGTATGACAGCGCAAAAAGCAAGATACAAAATCTCAAGCCGAAACAAAAGAAAAAGCTGGAAAGGTGACGGGTGTCTCACTAGGCATTTCAAAAACCACGACATTATTCTGACATCTGTTTTGAGTCGCATTTGATAAATGGTCCTTTCGAAGAAATACAATTATTATTTTAAATATGTCATGTTTTTGACATACAGGAGTCAAGGCAGGGTGTTCCCTATGCACACACCGACAAATTCCACATTCAACTGTTGAAACCTCTCGAGCAAAGAAATGAGGTTGTTATTTCCGATTTATGCGGGTTGATTTGAAGCCTGCCCTCTGAAATGGAATTATGCGGATTTTTCCTACTTCAAAGGAAAAATGAAATATGGCTCCCTAATCTTAAGAGAATCGAACTACGCTGCATTATGCTGGCCTAAAAGGCTGTAGGTAACTGTTCTGTAATGCATATAATATGCGTGTAGATGTTGTGGTACATGCAAGCACGCGTTACAGACTAACGGGCGGTAATGTAATGGGGCTGTGAAGCGATGCTTCGGTGCCTGAGAAAGCATGACAGAATCTGGCAACCCTGACACGCATTTCAACGGCATGTCACCTAATGTGCCGGTATGCAGCCAACGGCGGGTTAGCCGGCTGCGCGGACTGGCGCCAACTGCAGGAATTAGCCACTGGAGCACAGAGCACAAGTGCGAGAAGTTTATATGGCTGCTGTTAGTGTTTGCCGTGCTTTAGCATGTGAAATGAGCCGCAGCGGGAGGCCATGGTGATGAGGGTACGTGGTCACTGGTGGACACATGTTCCACTTACCCTTGTGGAAGCATCACGCTGTCAGGAAGTGCTCAGCAGATGCTCTGCTGTGAAGGGGGTAATGGCGTGGAAACGCATCGCCAGCTGCGGCCGTCGCATGTCCTGCGAGGAGGAGGCTGCTGGTTGAATTCGGCCGAAGCTGCGCGCTGAACTGCGATGGTCTTCAGCCTCTCCTTTAGCGCTACGCCAGGGCCGAGTGGAAGAGCCGTTATCAAAGTGGTTTCTGTAATGTGTTGTGGTTTCACTGATTTTATGTGGTGATTGGGAAGAACAGGAAGGGGGAAAATGCATGGTTTATTAACGCTGTCTCAGCTTTTGCAAACAATATGATACTAAACCTGAAAAAGTACCAGACTGATCCAATTACATAAATCATTACTTTTCCCTGCATTTGAATGCTTTTCTGACTAGCAGCTGAGCTGCATTTTATGTGATACCTGCTACATTTGTTATACACATTTTATTTGCTTTGGAGGCCTAAAACATGTATTAGGAAAGTCCACAGTGACCTGAAATTTATAACAAAAATGCCAAACATCCAGAACAGATAAACTTGCTAAAAATGCAGGGAAAGATGGCGCTGACTGTTTAAAAAAAAAAAGAAAAGACAGATATAGCCAGATGCAAGGAAAAAGTACATGACACCTTTTATCCGTTTACAGGTGGGCGGTCCTTACTGCTCTCCCCCTGTCTTGTTGACCAATCAGAGCTCGGGTACTTGGAGCGTGATGTGCTCATATCACGGATGCGAAAGGTGGAGGAGGAGAACCAACAGCTACGGGCACAGCTCCGCCAGTCCCAGGGTATGGCACACGTGCAGGAGGGGAACTATGGGAACCAGCAGTGGGTGGCATCTGCAGACACGGGGACTGAAGACGGCGAGAATACAGCAGAAGAGCGGCTCAACGGGACTGACTGTGAGCGCCGGCCAATGGTTGAGAAATGTGAGGTGAGGGCCGCGTGGCCATTGGCCGAAGACTGGGAAGTGGGAGGTGTTTGCCACTTTATAAGAGAATGACTTCAAATCTTGAGTTTGGTATCTAATATACTGTAGGGTTATCTCTGTAAACATATTCAAATGAACTGGATAAGCAATGGTGCATTACAGTGAATTAAAATAATACAAAAGAGATACAGGAAATTATGTTGGAAAAAATGAAAGCCTAATAAAATAAAATAACAAATCGGAAAATAAAGCCGGATTGTTGTGTACATTAGGGTTATTGCAACTAGAGACCAACATATTTTGCACGGAGAGGCCTTTCTGCATGCGACTGTTGTACTGAGGTAATATTTTTGCGTTTGTGTCCTTCCTGTGAGCATCAACGATTCTGGCCATCCTCCTCTGACCTCTCTCGGTAATAATATCCTACCATTGGTTGGATGGTTTTTGTCCATCACACCGTTCTCTATAAACTGTAGACACTGCTGTTTGTGAAAATCCCTGAAGGGTGTCTGTTCCTGAGATTCTGGCACTGCAACGATTACGTCACGTTTAAAGTCACATTGATCATGTCCATTAACTGTTCTAATGCTTAGCTGCACAGTAGCTAAATCTCTTGACCCTGTCTGCCTGTTGCATAATTGCACTCACTTGATTCACTGATTCGCATTAACAAGCATGTGTGCACAACAAAATGGCCCCTGAGTACATATTGTGGAAAAAAAGTTGGTATACTTTTAAGAAGTACTCCGCTACGATTCACTGTCAACAAGTTGTTAAACTGGCTCATTAATAAATGAAAGGCAGTTCCCCCCTGAAATGCTTCCTGGTAGAGGCAGGATCCCCAAAGTAAGTTTCTCAGAAGCAGATGTTTGATCGATAAGCCATTCTAGTATGACGAGTCTCCACAAGCCTGTGAAAGCACTTGGGGTTAAACACAGCCCAGAATGCAGCTTGTCAGACCTATTGAAATAAGCCACCAGATAACGATCTCCAAGCATGCAGAGTCTTGGCTAAAAGAAGTTTTAACTCTCGCAATCACCTAAATGCATTCATGGACCTCGACCCAGAATTCTCTGGGGTGCGACCAGAGTACATGGATGAGATTATCCAACGCCTTCAGCAATCTGGCGTGTACTTTATACCCAAGCTGAACAGCCTTGATAAGAGTCAAGTATATAAATAACTCAAGATTTTTAACTGTATATTTATTGTATGAATTTTGCCTCACATTTTCCCCTGGTTCTTACAGTAATGCTGGGTTACAACCACTGTCACTAAATTATTTACACCATGGTATGATTTGATATATACACTAATCAGCCATAACATTAAAACCACTGACAAGTGTAGTGAGTAACATTGATTACCTCATTACAATAGCACCTGTCAAGGGTGCTACTATATATTAGGAAAGTGAAAAGTCAGTTTGTGAAGTTGATGCATTTGGAGCAGGAAAAATTGGCAAGTGTAAGGATCTGAGTGACTTTTTGACAGATTGTGATGGTTAGATGACTGGGTCAGAGCATCTCCAAAACAGCAGGTCCTATCAGGTGTTCCCAATATGCGGTGGTCAGTACCTACCAAATGACCAACCGGTGAACCGGCGATGGGGTCATTGGCGCCCAAGGCTCATTGATGCCCATGGGGAGTGAAGGCCAGCCCATCTGGTCCGATCCCACAGGAGAACTACTGCAGCACAAGTTTATGAAAAAGTTAATGATGATAGAAAGCTGTCAGAAGGCACAGTACGTTGCATCTTGCTGCATGTGTGGGCTGCCAAGCCGCAGACTGGTCAGAGTGTCCATGCTGACCCCTGTCCACCACCAAAAGCGCTACAATGGGCGTGTGAGCCTCAGAACTGGACCATGGAGCAATAGAAGAAGGTGGTCTGGTACGCTTAGCCACGTTTACTGTTAGATCATGTGGACGGCCAGGTGCATCATTTACATGGGGAAGAGATGGTACCAGGATAAACTATGTCAAGAAGGCAATGTGGATGTTGCATTGACTTATACCACCTACCTAAACATTGTTGCAGACAAAATATACCCCTTCATGGCAACGGTATTCCACGATGGTAATTGTTCAGGAATGGTTTGAGGAACATGGAAAGGAGTTCAAGGTGTTGGCTTGGCCTCCAAATTCCCTTCACCTCAATCCGATCGAGGATCGGTGGGTTGTGCTGTACAAACATGTCCAACCCACAGAGGCCCAACCTGGTGACCTACGGGACTTAAAGCATCTGCTGCTGATATCTTGGGCAGAAGTCTTGTGGAGTCCATGCCTTGATGGGTCAGAGATGTTTTGGCAGCAGGGAGGGGACCTTACACAATATTACGCAGTTGGTTTTAATGTCCTGGGGGATCTGTGTGTTTTGTGTGTGTGCGTGTGTGTGTGGATTAGGTTTATATTACATTTTGTGGTGACTTGATGTCCCCCACAGTGTAATAAAAGCATTTTCTTGATGTTGTGGAGACCATTTTTCAGGTGCCCACAAAGACCTGTGAATGCAATAAAAAAAAATAAAAATACCAAAAGTCTCATATTTTGTTTAGTTACTTATGGTTACGGATAGGGAATGTTGTCATAGTTAGCGTTAGCATTTTTCCCATAGAAATGAATGAGCGGTCCCCAAACAATATAATTACAAGCCTGTGTGTTTGTGTGTGTGTGTGTGTGTGTGTGTGGGAGGGGGGCTGGTGATTCAAGGATGAGGGGGAAAAAAAAAATCAGGTCATGTGTGAAACACACTTCATTTTTGCCTCTGGAGAGACAACACTCCCAGACCTTGCTCAATTTGCAGACCAGACGCCTGTCTTTTTCCCTTGTGCTCAACCTTAAGTAGCTGCCCTTCAAGTATGTCTTTTCCTGCCGGTTTCTTAAATCCCAAACTTAAATTAAGCCCCTCTTCTGTTCTCTTGTTCCCTTGTCAGGTGGATCCAGCTCGTTGTCCCAACTCGTGTCAAAGATCTGAGACATTATTCTGTTTGTGATCTATAATAGCTGATTCATGGGGTGTGAAGGAAGAATCTACATCCTACCTCATGAAAGAGCACGAGTGCTACATTTTTAAATATGAGGAAGCGGCAGCTATTGGCTGAGTTGCTGCTTCCAGTTGTGTATACAACAATGAGTGATTATTGAAAATCTGGCAAACAGCTAAATATTTTGACATAAGCAATATGTACCTTGACTTGACATTGTCTTTGTTTCTGGGTGGGAGGTGACCAAATTTTATTGACGAGTGGCTAAACACTTTCGGGGGGGTCCTCGGTCAGGGAAAACAAAATACATTATGCTGAAGAAGAGTGTACGATAAAATGTGGGTATGAGTGGGAACAATGAAAAAAGACGGAGAATGCTCTGAGCGAATGATGGTGCTGTACTCTCAATATCTTACCTGTATATTTGCAGCTTCTTTCCGATAGTTTGTGTGAAACTATCATCACCATTAGTACAGAGATTCACTTCAAGGTGCATAAAAATGGGCAACAAGAAAAATAATATAAGTAGAACTATTATAAAGTAATAGTAATTATACCTCATCAGTATTCTTACTTGATCAGTATTATCTATAATCTAATTTCTATTATCCATCCATCCATTTTCCCGCTAATCTAGAACCTATCCTGGGAGCTACGGACAAAACAACCCAGGATAGGGCACCAACTCTTTTATTAATTAAGTTCTATTCAATTTGTTTCTATACAGCACCTTTTGTGTGAGTGTGCCCTGCGATGGGTTTGCACCCCATCTTGGGTCGTTCCCTTGCGCCTGTAGCCTCTGGGGTAGGCGCCGAGCCCCCACAACCATGATAAGAGGTTACAGAAAATGGATGGATGGATAGATGGGTGGATGGATGGATAGCACCTTTCACTACAGATATGCCCTAAGGTGCTTTGCATGGGTGTGTTGTAATGCATTATTACATCATTTATAAAGAATAATGCAAAAACAGGGAAAAGGGAAGAGAAAAAAAGAAAGAATCAAAGAATGATTTGTTTTCCACTTGTTTTCTAACTTTTCGGATACTCTGTTGCAGTGCTGTGTAGGGATAACAGTGAGACATTTAGCAGTGCATAAATATATTTAAAGTGCAGTGCCTGCTTTTTGTCCTGTGAGTGTTGATGGCCAGTGATAGGGCGTTTTTTATCTTAATAGCACTCAAAAGGTCCGGGAAAAAAAAAATCAATAGGCGATTACTGTCCACTATTTGAGGCCTGCTCAGTGTATTTGAGGCCTGCCTGCTCAGTGATCATGTTCGGTGTAGGTCCTGTGTACTGGAAGAATCTGGCTTTAATGGTAGCTAAGTTTAAAAGGTGTACAAACGAAAGAACAGCTGACATCTTTTTGTATCACTTTAAGTGTATTTTGTCCAGAAATGTATTGACATTCCCTGCCTCAGTGCCCACTGGGACTCCAGTGCAACAAAGATGGTTGCAGCTACTTCTGTTCTTGGTCGTGAAGAGATTTAATCTCCTTCCTTTCCCATAGAGTTAAATTTTAAGTGTTATTTAGAATGTTCTGTTAACCACACTTGTTGGTGCCTTTATTCTTGAGAGGATGACTGAATTTTTCCACTGTTTGAGCAGAATCTCCACGATAATCTCATTTGGTGGTTCTTACTGGAAGTTACTTGTTACCTGAGGATGTTTTTTTTTCCACCACTGTGGTATATATGCTGCCCCAGCCTTTAGGGTAATAGTTCTTTGGTTTACTTGAAAGTTGGTCTATTTGTAATTAAACGTATGTAAAATAGCGTGTCTCATTATTATCTTGTCTTGTAATATCACAGTGATAGATTCCTAATCCCTACCTTTGAGCCATTTCTTTCATTATGTGCTTCATTGTTCAGATCCATGGTTCCTATTATCTGTGGAGTATAAAGAAAACAGTGGTTCTTAAGAAGGATGTTTGCAGACTATCATGCTAAAATTGTACCAGATCTCATGTATGGAGCCTCTTTAAAGGTGCTCCTTTTAATGAGTTGGGAGGCAGAATTTTCACTGCTCTCTCTCCCATCTCAGGTAATCCATGTTGCGTGCGTGTGCGCCGGTCACAATGCCAGTCGGGACGTGGTCACCCTGGTCAAATCCATACTGTTCCACAGGTGAGGGATCAAGACCGTGTTGTGAGTCAGTAATTGACTTCAATGCAGTTTATTGACTAAGTTCCGGGATCCTTTCGAACTGTTGCGTGTGAGACAGCACAAACACAAACATGGAGTATAATCCCTTCTGTTCCTTTTCTTAGGAGGAATCCCCTCCACTTTCACTTCATCACGGACGCAGTCGCCCACCAGATCCTCAGCTCCCTCTTTGCGTCCTGGATGGTGCCGTCCGTGCTGGTCAGCTTCTACGACGCAGATGATCTGAAGGTAATTAAGTCTTTCCCAATTATCAGTCTATTTTAAAACACCTTGGAACCGTCAAGACACCCTTGATAAAATCAGTTTCAATACAGCTTTTACAGGAGTACATTTTTGCTTTCTAGAATGTTTTTTGGTAACACTTTCTATGAAGCCCATATTCATAATATCTAATAACTGTTCTTATAATTCATTGTAATACATTCATAAAATATTATAAACACGGCTATACAATATTTATAAAAAGACAAAACACCTTATAACCATGTTTCTCATGCATTACAAATGTTCTATGAAGGTCTCATCTATAATACACTATAAATAACTTCATAATGCATTATAATGGTAGGTATAACAAGAAAGCTTTGTGCTGCATTTTGAAGGTATTTATAGTGCATTATAGGTGAGAGTTTCATAGAGCATTCATAACGCATAATAAACATGACTATAATATGTTATGCCTTTTTTACAAAAAGTTATAGCTGGGTTGATAATACTTTGTGAATGCATTATAATGCATTATGAAGCTATGTCTTGTGCAGTATAATGACTGCTCTAAGTAAAGTGTTACTGTTTTTTTTTTTATACCAGCTGCCGTTAAGATCTCCCTAATGGCTTCTGATGGCAAACTTTCTTTCTGTGCAGTCAGAGGTGTCCTGGATCCCCAACAAGCACTACTCAGGGATATATGGTCTGATGAAGCTCACCCTGACCAAAGCACTTCCTACCGACCTCACCAAAGTCATCGTCCTGGACACGGACATCACCTTCGCCACTGATATTGCTGAGCTCTGGGCTGTCTTCAGGAAGTTTACAGGTTCAGTATGAGTGCTGCATACCCAAGCGAAGAGCATGAAATTAGTAGGTCGTCTGCACTATACTGGGCTATCAAGTGAACAACAGATGATTCATTCCATAGTGCTTCAGAATCCAGGCTTCACTTGGACTGTGAGCTTATTGAGTATAAACAAAATTAAACGAAACAAGCCACCCTTAAAAACTATTGCATTTACTTTTGGCATCACCTTTGTATTCTGTTTGGGTCTGAAATTTCCTTCACCATCATAATAAGCCTAAAATAATACTCATATTTTCTGTAATTTCATGGCATTGCCACTGCACGTACTGCTTGTTACAAAACATCTTAGACTGGGGTCTGTGTAAAGACTGGGCTAGTCACTCTGAAAATATTCTGCTTGCAGACAAGCAGGTAATTGGGCTGGTGGAGAATCAGAGTGACTGGTATCTGGGAAACCTCTGGAAGAACCATAAGCCTTGGCCTGCCCTTGGACGCGGATTCAACACGGGTCGGTATTAAATCCTGTGAAATCTCCTCCCGTGGGGGTTGTGCTCAGTGTAGAAAACAGGCAGACAGTCATCTAAAGAAAGAGTGTGATATGGGTCCCAGTGTGGTCTATGGGGTCATCGCAGGGGTCATTCTGTTGCTGCTGGAGAGGCTTCGTGGGATTGGCTGGGAGCAGATGTGGCGGCTGACTGCGGAGAGGGAGCTTATGAGCATGCTCTCCACGTCACTGGCCGACCAGGTCAGTCACGGCACTGCGCCACTGGGGGTCACTGTTCAGCACATCAAATTGTTCTGATAATGAGCTACTTAGCTAACGACGCTTTTTCGCCCGTCTGGTCATTTTATGCGTACAAATTAACCTTAACCAATGATTAGACTTGTATTAAGACCTAAGATCCTTTTACACCATATATGCCAAATATGATCACAAGTATGAAGGACTGAAAATATAAGTCAGGGTTTGTGGGGACAGGTGTAAAATTTGCCAAGTGTAAGTCTTTGTAAATCTGAAGTAGACTGAAATGAAATATTTTAGCAGATTCAGTTTTCCAAACTGAAATCAAATCGAATTGTATAAGTTTGTTAAAAATGTTTTGCAAACACTGAAAGTAAGCTGTCAGAGATGTATATAAGAGGCCATCCTGCAATGATAGGGTTACCTTCTTCCGATTCTCCTTAGCAAATCAGCTTTAAATTCCTCATAGGATTAGGAAAAAAAAACCCAGCTCTGTTTAAACCTGACAAGCTGCTTTTCTGTACATCTACACGAAAGAAGCAAGGTACCTGAACTATAAATATATGATTATTTGTAAAACGTTCATGTGCTGTATTACTCACTTTTTAAGTAACGTCGAATGTTGCTTTCAAGAGTCTCCTTGGAAAATAGTCCTGTTTTTTCTCTTGCTTCTCTTTCATTTGATTAGCTAACACATAAATGGGAATATAACACAGTCTTTTACACAGCTAGCTACACTAATAGCATAAAGCAAAATTTGTTTTATAAAAGCAAAATAGATTTGGTCAATCAGGAAGGTAAAATGTTAAAAATGTTTATGACCACAATACCAGTTCAAAAATATTTAACCAAAAATTCAACAATAATCCAGCTCAAATCCTAACTATTGGTGATCTGTCTGTTACCATCCTATGAACTATTTGAAAATCCAGAGCTGGAGTATATTGCTAGAGGACCTGTGCTATTGTGCATTGGGTGAACAGCCTATATAGGATTATATTATATAATTCTGCACATAATAGAAAACCATGTTGGATGCTTGTATTGCATTTTTTATATAATTATTTTCAATGTTAAAAATTATATATTTTTTTAATTTTAAGCGATTTAAATTGAACAACGAAACATCTGGGTGGTTGAGAGAATGATGTTTATAGAACCATATTAGTGACAGTTTACGGGTTCAAGTTGTTTCACAGACAGACCCAATATTGTAAACTTGTGTAAGAGGCATCTATACCTGTAATTAAACTTGTAAATACATTTCTTACAGTAATGTGAATTCTGTGGTGGTTGTATGCAGGACATATTTAATGCATTTATCAAGCAAAACCCAGTCCTGGTGCACCAGCTACCCTGTTTCTGGAACGTTCAGCTGTCCGACCACACGCGCTCAGAACAGTGCTACACCGAGGTGTCCGACCTCAAGGTAGGTGAATGTTTACTTCGAGAGCTTTAGTAGTGATGTTGAGGGCTCAGCTGAGCATTTAGAATGCCGGGCACACAGTCAAAAAGTGCTGGGTTTTACTGATATCGCATAATTAAATGACGTACTTCACATTTTAGGAAGTTAATAATGTATGCTATTACAGAAGGCAAATAAATCAATCCTACAGGCCAAGGCTGTTCAAATCACGGTCCTCAAGGTCTGAGCCCTGCTGATTTCCCAGCCTTCCTTTACCTGTCAGCCAGGTGTGAAGCCTCTGTAGCCAATCAGAATCAGTAATTATTAAACTAACTACAGTACTTGGCAGAACTGAAAACACGGCCTGGATTTGGAATTGAGGGCCAGTTTTGAAGAACTGTATAGGCTCCAGGGGTAAAACTCTCACATCCTCACCAGGGTTGCCAACTCTCACATATCTGGTGTGACACTCAGGCTTTCAGACTCTCACGCTCGTGCAAGAAATCTTACCGTGCAAGCCACCCTGCCCTGCCTCCATGTTTATGGGTTTGAATCCCGTCTTCCTCTATGTGTGTGAAGTTTACATGCTATCCTCCTGTTGTATGTGTACCGCTTGCAATCCAAAGACATTCAGTTAGTCTGTCATCTCAGAGTAGCACACAGTGTCGGGTCCCATCCAGGGTGCCCCCTGCCTTGTTCCCTGTGCCGTCTGGGATAAGGTTCCAAGCCCCCATGACCAGTACAAGGGTTTTTTTTTTTTGATGCGGATGGATAAAAGACCATTAATGTCTAGTTCTAGAACTTTACATGACTCCCCTCTGGGTGTCAGGTGATCCACTGGAACTCGCCCAAGAAGCTGCGTGTGAAGAACAAGCACGTGGAGTTCTTCCGGAATCTGTACCTGACCTTCCTGGAGTACGACGGAAACCTGCTGCGCAGGGAACTCTTCGGCTGCCCCAGCCAGCCCAGCCCCGAGAGCGTCCCGGTGAGTGCCCCCCCCCCCACACCACACTGCCTCTCAGTCGTCAATCATGCGCATGGACCTGCAGAGTGTCACTGTCTAGGGAGGCCAAGTTTGGTACCTGCATTCCCTAGGAGCTTGGGAAGCTGATTAAATACCTGCCACCTTTTGCTCTTCAGCTGAGTGAAAATATTATATCACTTTGTATATTTCTGTAGCGGGCCCTATATGCAAAGTGATCTGCATATCTTACAGTTATGAAATTTCACCCGCTTAAATGGCTGGATATTTTGAAGGTAAAACTATATTTCCTATTGCCTTCCTTGTACTTGAACCTTGGTATGACATATGAGACATTTTGGACCTTTTATTTTCATTTAAATTGATTGATGGGGAGGTATGACAGCGATTCAAATGTACACCAAAATTGGATTTCAAAAAGCTGATTTAGATATGAAATGAAAATGGATGGCCACTTGTGAACCCAGTTACAGGCCGCGCTGGAGGAGCTAGATGAGGACGACCAGTGCTACGATTTCCGGCGGGAGCGGATCACGGTGCACAGAATGCATCTGTACTTCCTGCAGTACGACTACAGCCCCACCGAGGACGGCTCTGACGTCACCCTCGTCGCCCAGCTCTCCATGGACAGGTCAGACCCCTCGTCAAAAATCATTCTGTATTCTAGACAAGAAATCCTGAAATTCACTAGCTGGATGGCAAAAAATGGCTAATTTTCAACTTAATCACAAGGGTTTGTTTTTTTTTTAAATTAGCATTATTACTGGATAATTATCAGAGCAATCTGTATTCAAACTAAATGCGAGTTCAAGGTCATTAGAGATGTTGCATTAATATTACGCTGGAATTATATTCAAAGAAATGAAAAATAACATTATTTAATTAGAAATTGGATTTAATCATACGGAAATGCTATGATCTACTTTTTTTTCTAGATTAGATTTTAGTTTAGAGTTATATGAAAATGAATACCATATAATTATCACTGGTTGTTAACCAGTCTATGATTAGATTGCCCCAGATTCTTAGCTTTGAAGTATCCTGCTGTTTCATATAAATTTGTCTTTTCCATACAATTTATTACTGTTAATTGCATTCTAATTGCTGTGTTGAACTTCGCTTGTCTAATGGGATTAGCGCTTGTAATTATTTTTAAATAATACATCAGTGCATTCTTCAACTACAATTATTGAAATTTGGGAATGGACTGAAATATCCTTATTATAACCTTATCTTTTGTCAGCATTAAGGTTAATTGCCTGATAGTAAGCAGTTTCGCTAAGGGCATGGTTCATTAAGGCGTTAGCCTTGGCAGGAGATCATCTCGTCTTGTCCATCATCCTTATATTTATTTTTTGTGTGGGTGTCTGCTTACGTAGATGACTAATGTATTATCTGCTGCCTTGGCATTGCATTGGTGTATCTGTTTAGTATGTTCGTACTTGTAACTGGGCATTGATTGGAAGCTCAGTCTAGCTGCACTTATGCGTAATTGACTCCTTGACAGCATACGTGTTTGCAAAGTGCTATTTGCCTTGCTTATATGTTGCTTTGGACAAAAGCAGTGGGTAAATACAGATAAATGTCAGACTTATATACTGTATAATAAATAAAAGTTTGGCCTAAAACCAAATGCATCTGTATTTTAAATTCAAGGCTCTTGAGGTTTACTAAAAGTTTGGAGTGAGATCACATCTGTTAGGGGCTAAACGTGTGTCTCATGGTCAGTGTGTGACACTTCAGACCCGCTGGCCGCATTCATCAGATATTGCCGTTACACTTAATCCCACCTTTTCTGCACTCCGTCTGTGTGCGCATCCACACAATAACTTGCCTGGAGCGGAACACGCAACTTATCTAGAAATTTACCTGGAAACAACAAATGCTCTATTCTGATTGGCTGGTAGGTGGATATTAACTCTGTCCAACTCGATCGGGACAGCTATGAACTCGGCGGAAAACTCCACTCAGTATGCTTGTGCATCGTCCTTGAATTCTGTATAACGGGACACCTTGGTGGGCGTTATCCCTGATTCTCAGCGTGAACACAAGGTGTGGCACGTGAGCGTGAGGACTGGTTGAAATTCGTGTGTCTCACACTCAGTGCATGACACTCGAGAGCCCTATAAATACTAAATTCCATATTAGAAATATGAAACAAAGTGTAGATGGATATCTTAATATCACCCACTGCGGCTGATTTAAATCCGAGGCATGTCAAAGTGAACAGGCCATTAGCTTTCAGATGCATTAGCTCTGTTTTGTTAATAATAGAAGAGATTTATGAATAAAGTATTGATTCACTGTGTCGGTGCTGCATGCCGATGCCGCTTTACAAGTTACTCAGGTAGATGAGTGTTTCCAAGAAAGGGGAGTTCTCAAGGAGAAGGAGATGATGGAATGTAAGGGAATGGTATGACCTCAGACGGCAGCTATAACCATTTCTTATGTTCCGGAGTCTCCCAGGTCTGGTCAATATAGACAAAAATGATGCCCACAATGATCTTGATATCCAGGCTGCAGATGCTGGAGGCCATCTGTAAGCACTGGGAGGGCCCCATCAGCCTGGCCCTCTACATGTCCGACGCCGAGGCCCAGCAGTTCCTGCGCTACGCCCAGTCCTCGGAGCTGCTGAAGAACCGCAGGAACGTGGGCTACCACGTGGTCTACAAGGAGGGCCAGTTCTATCCCGTCAACCTGCTGCGTAACGTCGCCCTGAGGCACGCCAGCACCGCGTACGTGTTCCTGGCCGACGTCGACTTCCTGCCCATGTACGGCCTCTACAGTTACCTCAGGTGAGCCACACTCGGTGCACACCATATAATGGCACCTATGGGAAGACGCCAGTAAATGTATTGTTACACATTGGGGCTGAAACTGTATACAGCTCTGGAAAAAACGACGAGACCGCAGCTCATTTTTTTGTTTCACCCATTTCTCAATTTATGGGTGTCCGTCTGTGAAAAATATATATATTTTTGCAACCTTCAGCTTACTGTTTCTCATTAATGAAGGGCTTCTTCCTTGCTTTAATGGGACTTCAGTCGCGCTTCTAGGAGCCTGATACAAACTGTCCTAGCAGTGCACTTCACACCTGCACTTAATGTTTCCCATTCCTTCTGAAGGTCACGTGATGTCATCCTCAGTGCTCTTAGTTCACACTTTGGCATTGTGAATAACTCCAATTCATGATGAATTGTTGGATAAGTTAATGGCCATCTCTGGCATCAGAATGTTGCTTCTGCTCTCTACCAGGCTGGTTTTTGGTCATTCCCAGTGTCTGCTGCTCCACTTTGTTCTTGTGCACTGCTGTTTTATAAATTTTGAATCTGGAAGCATCCTGCTGCTCAGCGTAGCCTTCTGCCAGCAGAACCTTGATTAAACCATCAATGATATGCTACATAGTTCTTTTGTTTCGATAACTTCTATTATCATTGTATCATCACTAGCCTCTGTGCCTATGATCAGAAGGTCACCAGTATGAATCCTGTGCTTGTGAGAGTGGCCTCATCCCTGTTGGGCCCTTGAGCAAGGTCCTTAACCCCCAGAAAAATGCTCCAGGGCCGCCGGATGGGCAGCTGACCCTGCGCTTTGACTCCAAGCTTTGCTCTCTCCTCTCTATGGATCCATGTCATTAAAAAAGGAGAGTAGGATGTGATACGCAATCATTTACATCATGGTTCATTTCACAATGCTGATAGGAAGCGGGTGCATGTAAAAACGTTTAAGTGAGCAGCACAATGCATAGAGGGTATTTGTGGATTAAATTCATCACTGATTTTTTTATCCTGAGAGGAAATTTATTTTTATGGAAACTTGTTATAGTATAATACTGGAATCCTGTGATAGACCCCATACCCACGAAGGCTCTGTACTGGGTACATGGTTATGGAAAATGGATGGATGTCAGAGGCACTATACAGCCATAAGGAGCGTCACTTCATAAAACACACTTGGTTTGACTCATCTTTTCATGGACTTCTGTTTGTACAAGCAGTAACATGACTCAGTGCTCTTAGTTCACACTTTGGCATTGTGAATAAGTGCAATTAGCAGTTGCCTGTTGACTGGTCACATTCATTCTGTTACTGTCATGTTTTCATTTTCACTCTTGAACTGTATATATTATGTTTGCTTCTGGCATCTTTTTCAAACGTTAATTCTTTCACACTTTGCAAAGAGCTGTCATTCAGTAACATACATTCCATGGCATATCATATTTATCAAATGACACGTAATTCCTTGTGAGCTCGGTTAATGCAATTGTCATTATTTTATGATGTCCATTACTAATGTTTTCACTATGTATTAGGATGTTGAGGTATATCTTCCCGCAGGAAGTCCGTCCTGCAGCTGGACATGGCTCACACCAAGAAGGCGCTGGTGGTACCAGCCTTTGAGACCCTGAGGTACCGTCTCTCCTTCCCCAAATCCAAAGCTGAGCTCCTCTCCATGCTGGACATGGGGACCCTCTA
>JAODJW010000019.1:19266965-19286177 GCA_026777045.1 Hyperopisus bebe
TTCAGCTAGTGTAAACATGCACGATGCTATCACAGCTAATGCGAGGCTGAGACTGAAGCTTTACCCTTTGTTTCCGCCGAGAGACGAGCCGCGTAACTTATTTTCCGGGGCATGCAAGTTATCTTAGGTCGGCGTTCACGGTTCGACTGAGATTCAGATCGAGTTCTAGGTAATTTTTTTTCGAACTGGTTGGTTCGACTTTTAAGAAATTCTAGTTCTAATGAGTTCGAGAACTGAGGTACCACTGTATATAAAAACATATTTAATGTACATGCCATTTCTTCCATATGAGAGGATTATGTTGGGTTCAATATCCCCTAAACGTGATATGAAATGGAAATTTTTAATCCAACAACTTATTTGTTTTATAAACATTTATCCTAAAACTTTTTCAGTTCCCGAAAAAGAGTTTATTTGGCACTAATGTACATTGACTCATTCTTTAAAACTTTTAAAATCAGCTATAAATGTTTTCCAGGGAATTGATTACTTTGCTGATTCAGAAAAGAGGACTTGAACTGTGATTGCAATCAAGGGTAATAGTAAGTTTGCAGTAATAAAAGTCTGATATTACAGAATATTTTGTTAATCTTTGATAGTGTTTGATTATTCATTGCGCCGTGGCCATTACTCTGCTAATCTAGCAGAATAATTTATTTCAAAAACAGTGTGAGCCATTTGGAAGTGACTTGTGTACTCATCTGCATGTGTAGATGTGAAATCATGGGACAATTTAACAGCAATGAAGGGAAGATCCGATAATATGTGTAAATCAATTTGATAGGAACAAACTTGAGAGTAACTGACTTAAGGGTGTTAAGTGTTTACTTTGAGGTGAAGCTCAGTTGACACAAAACCATTAGATTCTGATTCCCAGGGACTGAAAGAGGACACCTGGTAGATAATCAGGATAGTTGCAGTTGTGACAGTCAAACAAAAATGGCTCTGCATACACTTGTTTGGTTGCAGGTGGCAAAGAAAAGGTTAAGATTTGTGTTAAAAATTATTATTTTTTTTTTGTCTTAGCTGTCAAAACCAAGAGAAATACCTTGGACTATTTTAAACATATCAACTGAGTTGCCAGTGTGATATTTTACGTATGTCTGTGTCCTTGTACATTTATGTTATTAACATTGTCTTTTGCCTCTGTCCTGGGAGTGCAATGGAGATTAATAACAGTGGGAGCATGAAAACACAGGAAATGATTAAAAAAGGGATGTCTGAGCAAGCTTTTTTCCTCTGATACCAGCACATTCCTCATAGAGATAGATAGGACTCTCATTCACTAGCATTGAAAAAATGTTATTTTCTCAATGCTGTTTTTATATTCAGTCTTCTAAGGAAATTTTTAAGAGGTAGGATCCTGCAGGGGTGTGGTATGTGATTGGATTAAAAATGTTTCATAAATAAGTGCACATGTATGTAATCATGCTCATTCTGTTTTGCATAATTACATTAAGTGTAATTAAAATACAGTACTTCAAGATGAGCACTGAAAATGAGCACCTGAACTGAAATAACAGAAAACTCCAGGCAGAATGGACAAAGCCACTCACAAAATGAAAAACGTCGCATGTCATTTTAAATCAAAAGAACGACTCAACAAATAATATTCCACAAATAGCCGTTCAGCTGGAGAAGATATAGGAAAATATCAATGACAAATGTCACAATAAAGACATCCTTTTATTCCCCCTGGTTGGTGCATCCATGCATCAACATTTAGGAGTTCATTAAAGGGAAGTATGGGATCAGTAATGAACTGTGAATTATCTTCCAGATTGTCTCCATTAATATTGCCTGTATCTCAAGAGTCCTTTGGGTAAGGCTGTAATGAGACTTACACACAGTGATTGGGGACAGAAGCCCTGGCTAACAAACAGAGCAGCTCTCTGGATGAATGCAGATCAGGCTGCTTGATTGCCTGGAGAATCAGTGCCATGGAACGCAGCTAGTTAAACATGAATGAAAAATGTTTGGAACATGCATGCATAAGCGCAGCCAGCACAGAAGGTCCTATTTATGTGGGAGATGAGAGGGGATTTAAGGTGACTTCAGAAAAGTCTGACAGGCTGTGTATGACAGGTCACGTCATCGACTCCCATTTGGATGTCTACGGTGGAACTAATCTCTAACTTAATTATTGATATGCGCCCAGAGGTCCTGCTATGGGAGGCCAAGGGTTAAATCTCTGGGGTTTTACCCACCACTAAGTATAATTGTGGTTTGCCCTGGAACCAGTGTGTCACATACATGGAAAGTTAATTATTTACTGATCCACCGAGGGCAGAACAGGAATGCAATGGACTTTCTGAAAGGAAAAGAAACTCATTTCTTGTCTGAATAGAAATTGGCTTCTTTTTTGTATAATATAAATATTTGGGGAAAAAAATTGAAGACAGAAAAGATACATTATTAATACACACAGTTTTAAATAACAAATGTCTACATCTAACTTGAGGGATTTATCTATTTTTGCTCAAGAAAAAAAGATTTATTTTTGCTCCAAGAAAAGTGCTAAGATTTGTAAAAAGAACCCTGTTTCCCAATAAATGACCAGTGATTAGCTTGAATTATAAGGGATTATATGGTAAGTAGTTTTATCCTAAAACAAATAAAGGCACAATTAGTGGAGGCTATCCACGACTACCCCACCACGCAACACAATAGTTGTGCTCCACCTGGCTCAATTATTGCCTTTAGAATGCTGGCACCCTGCAGGAGAAGCATGTATTGGGAGGTCATACAGATATAGGATGCACTAGCTAAGTGGTACCACAGTGACTAGTTGCTCCATCATTCTTTCAAAAGTGGATGGGGCATTGCACAACCCGAAAGGCATGACTGTGAAATGCCACTGTCCTTGCCCCAGGAACAAAGCTGTCTTCTCTGTATCCCTGGGAATACTGCCAGTAACTACTGCGCTAGTTCAGGGAGCTGAAACACCTGGATCCCACAAGGGAGTCCAGGGCATCAGCAGTATATGGCACCGGATAATTGGGTCGTGTGATTGTATTCTGGTGGTTATAGTTGACCTAAAAGCCCCAGTAGTCATTGTTCTTCTTCAGAGAGACAGCTAGTGCTACCAATAGGCTGCAGGATTGTCGAGTGATGCCTCTTGCTCATTCCTCTTCACTGCCTCCCTCACCAAGTGACAACACGCAGGGAAGAAGAAAGAAGGGTGGATGGATATCAGAACTGCTGTTCAAAAAGGATGATCCTTCTGTAGATGATGAAGCCACCTGTCTAGGATGTGTACCATCTCCCTGTGACAGACCACAGCTTTACCAATGTCACTGTCCGCCTTTTAGGCCAGGCATAGTTGGGACCTAGCAACAGCTCGCTCTTGAGAGCAGGACCTTCTGACAGTAAATGGGAGGAAGGCGATGTGACTGTGGCAGGGTTGAGTGACAGTTGCCTCACTGTAGTCTCGGCGATAAAGTGCTAGGTAGAGCGGAGGCCCCTATTCTGGCAGTGGCACTATACCAGTGGGCTCCGTCGCCGTGGTGCCTCCTGGCGCGTTGCACTGGCTCTTTGGCTTCACCCTTCCCTCCTGCTGACTGCTACATGGCATGCCAATGCCCAGTGGCACAGCACCAATTGCAGATCCCTTTAGGAATACTTGCAGTGTCAGGTCATTTTGGACCCTCCCCCAGGTAGTCGGGATATACATAGTTAGCCAGGGCATGCAGTTCAGTCACCAGCAGCCCCAGCGTCTCTCCCTTCTCCTGTCACTGGCTGGGGAGGAGATGCTGCAGGTTCTTGGGACCTGTGTCTAAGCATCTCCTGAGCGCTAGTCCCAGCCGGATGAGCTGGTGAAGGTCGCCAGGTCTTTTTGAACTCACCAAAAATAGTAAACGCCACCTCAATCCTATTCTAAAACAAGTGAACGCCTTCATGATGGGAAATTTCATTTTAATTTTTTATGGTTTTTTTTTTTTTTTACATTTTTTTTCATATATTAAGTTGAAAATTCACAGTATGATCATTTGCATTAAATGTTTTCTGAATCCCTGCTCAAACTCCTTGTTCTGCAGAGAAGAAAATCGAAGCTTTCTCTTTTCCTGAGGTTCTTATTATCCTGCTTCATAATCCAATGTTTCCTTGTTCAATATGAGTTTAATGGAAGATACAGAGTGTGAAAATTTTCACCAGCGTGTTCATGGAATTATATGGTTTGGATGGGTGGCAAAATCGATAACTATGGGCACATCCAGTCAATACTATTCAAAACTGTCCTGTCCAGACTTCACAAAGATTTTATTTTTTTGCTGAGCTCCTGCAGGTATATCGGTGGTGTTTTTTCCTTTATATTCTGTGCATGATGTGCTGGATACTGCAATGCACAGGTACTTATGTTTATGATTCAACAACCACCATTTTAGCTCCAAGTTTGGCTCCAGCTGCAGTTCTGTTTGCTCATAAATTTTTAAACAGTTGTGCATGGCCAGATATGTGCCTTAAAACAACAAAAGCAACATGGCCTCCTACATGCTGGCTCAGTCTTCCGGAGTTTTCATTCCCACTTTAGATAATAGAGATGAATGGAACAATAAGTAGGAGGCCACTGAATAAAATGAATCATTCAGTGGCAACATGCTGAAGAGGCATACAGAAACAAACGGCCTGTGAGCACAACAGACTTCTGTTCATCACTGACCTTGTCTTGGAGGTCCCGAATCTGCATCTGAGGCTATGAAAACCCAAACGATGCCTAGGGCAGCAACTTTGTGACTAAGTAAACAAAGAATTATCAGTCATTCGGTATATTATTATGTCAGAATTTCCTGGATGAGCAGTTGGAAGATGGAATAATGTATGCATCTTTGCAAAACTTCAATTCTTATGTAAAAAAGTTGTTTTGGTCACCAAAATAGCAGCAACTCCAATGTGTTATGAGTCATCGTTCTCACACTACACCTGCATGAAGACAGGCACAGACAAAAGATAACATGGTTTAAGACAACGGGAGCTTGTAATAGGAGTCATGAAGTGATACTCAGTGCCACTAAGTGGCAGATGATAGCTTTGTTAGGTCAAGATTATGTTATTTGGAGCCAATGGCCAGGAATTAGTGAGGCGGAGGTACCCCAACATACAAGAAATAAAGCAAAAAGACAAGCTTTATGAAGCAAAACTGCAAGCCACTTTGCTCTCAACCCAAGGTGCCTCTAGTGAGCCTGGCTAAATGGAAACCCTAAATGGAAAGCAAGAATAAGAAAATAGAAAAAGCATACAAATATCATGTGTCTTGATGGTGTCGGTTGTCACAATATAGGAAACAAATTTCAGATGTTGCTGTCTTCAAAGCTGAAGTCTGATGGAAGTGAATTGAAATGGCTTAGCGCCTGCATAGTGACCTTTCTGTGTTCCCAGGCTCCCAGTTGCCACATTAACGTTAGATTGAGAGAGATCACAATCTCATTTACTCACTTCTACCAGTGCCCTAAATGCACAAGGAATCGCCTCGGGTTCCCTTCAAAAAACAAAGACCAGGGCCTTGAGCTTCTGGGTATGAAGGCATTGCGATTTGAAAACAAACTCTTTATAAAGCCATGACTGCAGACATTGGAATATATATATAACATTTTTTTTTAAATGCAGTGAAAGACCAGGTTCCAGCCACAGGAAGTTCAGAATTTCACTGCAGGATTCTGTATTCTGTATATAGCTTTCTGGAAGCCTCAGCAGCACACTTTCCTATAATCTGTATTTTACAGGTAGTACTAAGCATCTAGACAGAACAAAAACTGCACCTATTCTTCCTTTTTAAATTTGCGCAGTTCTATGAATTTGACAGAATATTGCATGTTGTTCTTTTGTACACTGTCATTATAAGGTCCCTCCCAATACTGGCTAAATCCTGTCCTCCTGAGGTGTTTTATTTTTTCTTTTAACTTCTTTTCAAAAATATAGTCCCTGTAAGGATAGAACGTCCGGTCAGGCTACTCACCAGAAGCACCAAGTTCGTTAAGTTACCCTAGAAACCTTCAACAGACAGACATTTATGTTATGGAAACCAAGGAAAATTATGCTGATGAGAATGTCTGCTTATTTCTGAGTAAAATTCACATAGGTTTTTATATTACCATGTTTAATAATGCATTATAACACGTTACAATAGAACTGTTATTACACGCAAATACAGTAATCACACCCATGTGACATCTCCGGACCAATAAGAAAGGAGTATTAACCAAAGCTGTGGTAAAAGTTATTAATATTATTCTCCTATTAAAACATTAATAACAGATGTCAATTATGTATAACAAAGACCAATAAAAATGCAAACAAAATTATATTGTAATAAAGGATGTATAATTTGTATATCCATAAATTATTTATTGTATTACTAAATTGTTAAGGGGAATTTAGGGATATTTAAATGATGAATTAGTATGATGGTTCATTGTTAGATTTATCAGCAGTGACAGGTAAGGATTTTGTGGTGCTGGGACTGTTGCAATGGCTTAGTGAAAGCCTACTATTTTGTTCATCTTTTGTGATCTGTATCTGTGAAGAATGGAAACTTGCTAGCAAGAAAGAACTTCAGCAACAAGACCATCTGGTACCACTCAGGTACGGTTAATATTGCTGTATCCAAACTTATTTCTTTGTTCAGATATCCTGTGATTATATAGCTTTTTCCTCTCTATGATCTCACTGGTAGCTGAAATATTCTCAATTCCTGTTCCGTCTTTATGTTGTAAGGTTCAAACTCTATGATCCCCACTACTGGGAAATGACCCCCATGTTAATAGTCTGTATCGGGATGGCGAGCTTTTGATTAATCTGGCTAAAAGAGGCTGCTGCTTTGTCTCTTTCAGCTATGCTACAACAGGCACCAAATGGGTCTCAAACATACATTTGTTACAATTAATAATGATACCCCCATTCTGGCTTCAAATAAAGAAAGCTACCGTCAGATAATTGTTGCAGACCTAGATTATTCCCTGTGGTTACTGATGCATTAATAACTCTTCTGTGATCAAAAGCTTGCCTTGGCATCATATTATTATTTTTTTGTAATATCAGTGTTTTATTTACATAAAGATGAGAGAACAAAATCCCAGTAATTTATCGACTCCCAAACGTGAGGACATTTGTAAAAGCAATTTGCTCAGATGTCAGCAATACCTGATTCTGAGATATATTGTGCATCATTATAGCTAGAGAAAGTTTTGGGTTTTCTACAACCATTCCCATTTTACATGATCGACCAGGATGGCATATGCTAATATCTAGTTGTAAAGCATCTTTGACATGTCCTCCTTTACTGTACAAAGAAAATAGTATGAAAGTCAGTAAGACAATGGCACTAAGAATAAAGTGTGATTTAATACAATAAATGAATTTCATTGGTAACACCCACTCAATTTTATTGATTAGTAGAAACCTTCAAGCTGCCCTGTTAACCTGCTCACCAGTGGTGTGTTTAAGCTTTATCCTCCACAAAACTACAATTTACATGTGCTGCATTTCTACAAGCACCAGTGAGACAGGAAAGATACAACAAAACAAGAAGCTAAGTGTTTAACACAGGAAATAACACTGACTTCAGTACTCCCAGCACGCTTTTCACTGCCAAGAAATTACATAACTATAACGGCGAGGTCGTTACAATATTCTGTGCTCCATTTTATGTTTCATCTGCTTGAAAATAATTACTTAGTAATATTCAATACTTTTGCATCACCGAAAATCTTGATAAAGTCTTGGCAGATTCACAGCTAGTCTTCAGCAGCCTGCAGCCATCATAAGCCTCTTGATTGTCAAGAGTTATCTGAAGTCTCAGAAGTCCCTTCCTGGGGACCAGGGTGGACAGGTCTGATGAGCCTTCTTTCTGTTGCCCCATGTGCCCTTACAACATGCCAAAGCTGTAACTTTAATTAGCTGGAGGAATGCCAAAAACAAACAGACACGGGGGAAACTCAAGATCGGATTAAAGTCAGCATTCTACATGCTAAGCTTAGCTTTGCTTTTAAGAGTTTAACTTCTGGGTTTTTAAACTGTGAAAAAAGAACTTTAGAAGTGCCCAATAAGTGCCCTCTAATTTTTTATAAAATGGACTTATGATTTTTTTTTGTAAGTTTAACAATGAATGAATATTAAGTTTAGTATGAATAATAGCAAAGACTTCTAGCATTGTTTGTATGTGGAAGTGGTGAACCGTCATGTGCTGGACTTTTAACGGCGGGGACCAGTCCCCCATTGAAGCCCAGGTGGACCCTTGCTGAAGCTTCACGTCTCCTCCACCCCCTGGCAAACTCCACCACCCAGTTTTGCTTCATCTCAAACGGCTCTATGGCTCCCTGAGTCGACGGTGGGGGATGCAGTACAGCTTAAATGCCAGTGGGGGTGGCACCAGCATGCTAGCTAGGATGGTGCCCCTTCAGAAGATGTCCCCTTGCCTATGTCACCTAAGGAGTTTACCTGTAGCGCCAGGGACAGTCCAGAGTGGGTGATGTCTGCACTACATAACAAGTAGCTATGGAGCACTTTAGATCCCCTACCACCCATATCTCAAGTGCATTCATGTTTTGCTATGCTTAAAAAAGCCGAATCCCTCAACGATTCATGCTCTGATAATACGTGACTCTTCCGGTTCTCCTCCTGAGTTCCGCTCCTTTTGTGAGTCAAAGCTGGTCACCCTGCGAGCTCAGTGATGCCACCATTTTTAATGAATCTCCTTCATCATTGTCTGTACTCTGCTTGTCCTTCTCCCCGAGGATCTTGCTCCACAGATTTTTCTGCTGAGCTGCCAAAACCGTTAAATTATGAGATGACACTCTGTGCCATGACAGTGTGCAATGTACGTATGCTAAAATTAGACACCTATGTGATTCATTTGTCCAGAAAGTTCCAGCTAAACTTTGCATTGGACTATAAAAAGTCTTCTTGCTGCACTTGGTTTTGTGAAGTTTTGCCCATGAATCTTACTTTCAGACCAGCTGGTAGAAGCAGGTAGAAACAAGACCTGGATAACGCAGTTTATGGGCTTATAACAATTGCTGAAATAAATTCAATGTATAGCAAACTTCAAATTCATAATGCACAAGTATAAATATATAGATGTGTGCTAAGCTATGGAGAAATGTAATATAATGTTATTTTTAGTTAAGGTCATTTCACTCTGGACGATTTATACATGGCACCTTAGTGATTTGTGCAATATTGGAACCTTTATCAAATTTCAATATAATTGGAAGGTTTTACCATTGGAATTTTTAGAGATCTTTCTCCTTAACTATACTTTTTTTAAACTGTTACATTTTATCAAGAAGGGTATTCCATAAGTTAAAGGGGGAAGTGTTGGCTTATGTAGACTGACCCAGACAGACAGCATTTCAAAATAAAAGCACACAGACCTCTTTTCAGTCTCGCATCACCTGTTTATGCTATTCCACCCCCACACCATCTCTGTCTGTGTTTCTCAGCTATGATGTCTTAATGGGGCATCAAGGGCCTCTCGGGGTTTTATTCCTTTCAGCGAACTCTGGCCCAGAGGTACTGCATTACCGTTTGCTCAAGCATTCTCACACTGCCGTAACGGAAACCATCAAGCCTAGAAACGCCTCCCTTCATAAAGGAACAGTAAAATTGATGACTGCAGAATGGATATATGGCAGAGTGGCAGCCAGAGAAAGATTCTAGCCTGCATAGTATGTGTATAAATATTATTCTGTTCTACTGACATTCATCTTTCTCCGTTATTGTATGTGAACTTGCTGTAGTACTGGACTGTATTTGGGGTTTTACCACTTCTCAGAAGAAAGGCCCGAAGGGGGGTCATACTCTTTCAGGAAACACTGCTCATTGTCATCTCTGTCCATACCCTCATCGCCATCATCAGATCCATAACAGGCAGAGCGATTGGAGGCCAGCAAGGAGAGGGAGAGAGATCTTCAAATCGAGACTGAACCAGCATGGATATCTGCTGCCGTGATTCCGTGAATAGTTGGTGTGAAATGTCATCATCTTGCCTTGAGCGAGCTGAGTTCTGTCCTCCTGTGATCAATAGCTAAAACCCATATGTAATGTGTTTGATGATCTGGACGATCTCCAATGGGGAATATAAAACAGGACCAAGAATCGCAGCGCAACGTCACATGTACTTTTCTTTTCTGTCCGTCATTTTATGCACTATTTAAAAATGTCTTGAATTATTCCTTTTCAGAAATAACACCACATGGATATTTGAACATATAAATTATGATACTCATGTCTATGAAGGAAAGTCTACTACCCTCTACTGTTTAATGCTCGTTGCTACTTGAGATCTGAATACTTGGACGCCTGATGTTCCTCAGTTCTCCACATCTGCTAATATGCTAACAAATGCTAAACGGCAAAGCTGAAGCACTTCCCTGAATGAATGATTAGTTTTGATTAAGTTTAATGCTTGCCAGTTTTTTAATAGGTCAGATGTGAGGCAAATGTATGAATGAATAAATGAATGAATGAATGTCACATTGATATACACTCAAAGCACTTTACAGAACCAATGGGGAGCTTCTTCAACTACCACAGCTATGTGGTCCTCATCTCGATGATGCGGCAACAGTAATTCTGTGCCAGTACGTTCACCTCACGGTAGCTGAGATGGTGAAGGGGCAGGAGAGAATTCACCGACTAGATATAGGGGATGATTACTGTAGGAGGCCAGATTTGAAAGGGCCACAGTGGGCAATTTGAGTCAGGACATTGGGGCACATTGGGGCACCACCCCCACTCTTTCGAAAGATGCCCAGGGATCTTTTATGACCACAAAGAGTCAGGATCTCAATTTTACATCTCATTTTTATAGCACAGTGTCACTGCGCTGGGGCATTGGGATGCACACAGACCACAGGATGGACTAATCTGTTGGCCACACCAACACAGAAGATGAAAGGATAAGATGCTGACAGAGCGCTTGTGTGGTCTTCTGTACGGCAGACGCTTGACTTTTGCTTTGTAACAGGCTGTCTATCAGAATCTCATTGTCTGCCACCCCATCGCCTAGTAACCCTAATGGCGACAGTAGATGGAAATTTTCATTCCTGTCCCTGTCGCAGTTTAGCGTATGAAGGTGGAACTGACATTTCTGACAGCCAGGCTGAATTAGTTTGTGCATCCATGAATGGAAATGTATCAATGTGTCTTTATTGAACATGATCACTTGGCCTTATGGAGAATCTGTATTCTAGGTTCTGTATTCTAGGTCAGCTGGCACCCGCAACATCAATATCAGAAGCTGTTTCATGTCACGTCAATCACCATTGTAGAAATTTGTCCACGGACCAGCCTGGTGGTAGGTCCTGATTCCGTAGCAAAAATGAGTCCCTTACATTCATGCTGAGTCTTGGTTTATGGGTAAAACTTACATTTAGTGTGATGCCAGCTAGTACCCTCTTTGTCCTGCCAATCAGAAAATCAATTCTTGTTACCTTACCCCTTCAAACCCCCCACCCCCCCACAAAAAAACATAAAGGATGACGACAGCACAAGTTATTGCCAGCATATTGCCTAGCAACAATGACAACACTGAATCACATTTGGAAATATTTGTTTATATATGCAAAATTTCATTGCCGCGGGGCAAAAACAGATCTGTATGAATAATAAGAGCATGTACAACTCATGTATATTATAAATAGCAATATCATGCATTTGTTTAAGCTAGAAGCAAAAGATAAAGACACAGCACAGATATAACAAAAATGTAATGAATTAATTATGAACTGAAACAACAAAGGTGTTTAAAATGAAACACCTTTGAGGATTAACTGATTTATCTTGAAGAATGCATACTGCTATAGGAGCCTGTCCCTCTCCCTGCCTATTAGTGGATATATATTAATAAAAATGCAGTCGTAAAGCCCCCCCGCACAGATTTTGAGTAAGAGAACCTACTGGAAATTGTTTATGACAGATATTTCACACTGCCTAAGTAGTTCATTTCTTTTATTAGTACTATAATTATTAAGGATGAAATGAAGCCATTCTAGATTTTGAGCTAGTGTCTAATAGCCGTTCTATGATGCAGAATATAATGATATAGTTATGATTATGATATTATTGCTAGTAGTAGTTGTAGTCATTTAGTAATAGCAGTTGAAGTAAATAGTAGTTGTATATTCACTAGTATAATATAGCATGTGGGTATACAGTCTGTTTCCCAAAGCAGTCCTCAGGGGACACTGGACGGATCTGCATTTTTATTTTATTCCAGTAAGGTATCCTTTGTAAGGTGTTTAGAGCTACTGATTGCTTGGGTCAGATGTTCTGGGAATTGGGATAAAACAAAAATGTGTATCTATCTGGTTTGGGAACTGGTATAGCGTGTAATATGCTTTGGGTGTCTTAAAAAGCACTATATACACGTATCGTTCATTTATTATACAGTACAGCACAAAACAGTTAATGTCAGCGATGGCTGAGAAATGAAATACTGTTGAAATCAAGAGGATTTTTGTCTCCTGGAGTTATTACCATTCAATTTTACATGTAGTAATAAAAAGTAATTAAAGTACATAACACTTCCAGCAAGACCTTTCCAACCATAGGCATATTTCTGAGAGAGGGGCAGTGGTAGGGTTAGGGTTAGTCATCGTGCTATAAATGTACTAGCTAGCTAATGAGCAACACCATTTTAAATGTGCTAACTGCCAATTATGAAGAACTAGTTTCTCCAAAAATCTAAATTAACAATCATTTAAATTTGCTTAGCAGGTTACAACATTATTTCCCTGGCACATGCTGACTTATTAAAAGTTAATTATGACTTTTAGACCTGCAATGCTGATTAAACCTGAGGAAAAAGTAAATCTGCAATTCAAGTGTAGAAGAATAAGGCGTCTTCAGAATCTGAAATTATTCATAGATTCCAAATATCTGGAATGAAGTGCCATCGTCCCACTGTCACTGTAGACCTGCCACCAACATGTCTGTTTGACACAGTTTTTAATGAATACGTCTGTCACCTTCTTTTCTTACACACTGCATTGGATAGCTGTTCCCGCAGGCTGCATTTATAAATAATTTTTAATATGTTTACAAACTCAGATATACAAAATTGAAATCAAGCCACTGCGAAATGCATATGTAAGTGGTGTAGAGCCTTCGACATAAAGAGGTATCTGCACTTGTTACAGTGATTTTCTCTATCCTCGTTCAAACCACATACGCAACTCCTGGTTACAGGAGGGCCTGTAGTCTGGCCCAGGCTGGGTGGGGCATAAGGCGGGGGTACGTCCTTGATAATGCTGTTCTGTCACAGGACGCACACACACACACAAACACACACACACACACACGCACACACACACACGACGAGATTAACCCCTACCCAGCCATAACCTTAACCATAAGTAACCAAACAAAATACAAATCTTTCGGCATTTTAAATTTTATGATTGCAGTTCCAGATTTTTATTTAATTGAATTTCCTCTTGTGCGGACCAAAAAATGGTCCCTGCAACATCAAAACAACAGTTCAACCAAGAAGGACCTCAATAGTTTGACTCGACAAGAGTGTTTATTTGTTGGCACAATTTGAATATGTATGAGAAATGTGATTTGGCGAAGCCTGTCTCTTGGTTGTCGGCTCCATCATCTCTGAAGCTGACAGATCTGGCTGGGCGACCAGGCAGGAGGCGAAGGAGTCAAACCCCAGACCAGGACGGGGAGCCGAAGGTGGTGGAGGGGTAGAGGCGGGTGGACGGAATAGCTGTAATGGCAAAGATGCGGGTTAGACTTAATCCTTATATAAAAATCTGGAACAGTGTTACTGGACATGCTGGCGTTCATTAGGTCTCCTTGTTTGAACTTTCGTATTCACTTTCATTTCATATATTCCTTTCATTGTGGGGACTTTCCATCCATTTCTTTGGACATAACCCTAATCCTAACTATGATAACCGTAACCCTTAACCAGCCCTAACCTTAACTATAAATAACTAGACAAAACACAAGACTTTTGGCTAGTTTAGTTTTTTGATTGCATTAATATAGTTTTATGAAACTGAGGTTTATATTGTGGGGAACAGAAAAATGTCATCACAAGCTAAAAAGTATCCTGCTTTACCCCATTGTGGGGACCACACACTCACACGCACACACACACATACACACACACACACACACACACACACACACACACACGTACACTCACATACAATCCTTATTTCAGTTACCTTTGGCCATACGTTTAAGATCTAATCAATCAACTCTGACTTTGAACAAATGGCTGTCTCAGGACAGCAATGAAATGTTAGATAAGACAACGGGGTCGTCTATGTACTGTTTCTGTGTAACAGTTTGCTATTGTTTGTGCTGGATCACATCTTCATGATGTCACCTACACCTATGCTCTGAGAGCACCATAAATCAGCTCAGTCAGTCATGGCTTACGTTCTGTAGCATGTACTCAGGAGAAGTGCCATCAGTCACCTTCCTTCAACAACATAAATAAATGTGTTTGAGAAAACCCAACGAAGACAACCAGAAAGTGCCGTCTCACCATCCAACTCCCTTGCCACTGAAGATTCTCCTGTTTTGGCACTTCTCTCAAAAATAGGACATTTTCTCAATTATAACAACAGTAATAACCCTTGAGTTTACCAGGAGTTCATCTTTTAGTAGGAGCCACAGAAATTTGGGATAATGAAGTATTGCAACACTTCCAACAGTGCTGTTCAGTAGCCTGAGTATTCAAATTATCTTTGTTGTCTAAAAACATAATGTCATAATTATATGATTTATCAACTATTTAAGTCTTGTTTTGCATTTTCTTTTATACTGGATTTTATGAAATTGACAGTTTTCTAGGAGCAAATCCATATGCAAAGATACTTCATTATTTTACAGCATGAATAATTGATCCCGGAGGTCAGTCCCTCTCTCTGTCTCAGCTTCTGACATACATGCACTGTAGCAAGCTGGGCTTCAGTTTTAATTCTGAGTAGGAATGAACAGGAGAATTAAAAGCTTGCATACGGTTAAGAAGCTGCTAATTCAAAACGATTAGCCAGGATCTTGCTAATAATATATGCTACCAATTATCACTCCAAAAGTAAGCCATTATCATGCAAGGGGGAATAAAGGGAAATTTGGGAAAAATGCACCGATAATTACTAAACATGGAAAGTAACAATAGATTAGTGCCGATTCTTGCATAAATTTATTAGGATTAAATTAATAATTCTCTGTTGTGTATGAGTCTGATGTGGAAAATGGTACACAATGTGATTTGCTAGAAAACCGCTTGGTGTTCTGCAGAAATATAATAAATATGATCACTAATCTACACAGAAGCTACTTATAATTTCACTTCGATAAAAAATAAGTACATTTTTTATATAATTTCATCACCAAATAGATGAAAAATCTAGACTATTTTCTGAAAACTGTAACACAGAATTGGTGATAAATGCTTGTATAATGCTGCTGCCTTTCAAACCAAATGTACAAAATGTACATTAAGTAGTGATTCAAAATAGTTTGATGGATAGATGGAGGGACTGATGGATAGATATACCAAAGCAAGAGAGGTTCAGTAATGCTAGTACTAGTATCAAGTGTTCTGGTGCCTGTGAGATAAGGTCTTGGGGAGTTTATCTCTCTTTATAGGTTACAGAGGGAGATGAGTCTGGTTCCTGACCTTCTGCTGTCCGGAGTGCTGCAAAAAGAGGGTGCATAACCTTACAGAAGCAACAGAATGAATAATGCTTGGAAAATAGCTAACAATGTCCCGCATCACTGCTTGTTATATAATATTTGATGGAATGGACTTAATTATGATGCCTGCAAGCATTCTACAGGAAAATAAACAGAAACATTTCTCCAGGTAACCATGAAATGCATTCAGTGATACATAGGTTTATGTACAGCATTCTCATTTGTTGGTTCCCCTCTCTAATTTTCCGAAAGCAAAAAGTAAACATTTTGCAAGGAGTATCCATTCAATCTGCCGGTCTGGTGAGTTACAATTCCCACTCTCCATAATCCCAGTACAATGCAGTATGGCCAGCTACTGACACTTAAATTTCAGTGTCAGTCTAATGGCTACAGTTAACTGTAGTCAATTTATTTTCTTAAAGCATCCTGTTCAGTGCAGTTGCACCAAAGTGCTTCATATGCATATACAGAAACACACACAGCACAGTGAGGAGGAAGAAAGAGCCAGACAACAATGTAGGAGAGGGACAATAATTGCTAGGTTTGGAATAGAAGGCAGGAAGGAAGCCCAGGGGTCAAAGGTCAAGTGGCCACCCATCCCTCCACATGTTATCTATACTGGCGGAGAGCCTGAGAGGCCATGCCACAGCTGCTGGTTTTATACTGGCCAGGAACTTTAGCCCAGATGCACCTCAGCCTTCGCTTGCCGGTCATGTGACTGCAACCAAACCGGGCAGGAAGGCACCTGCACTGAGCCTGAATCTTTCCTTTGAGTCCTAATCCCCCACCAGGGACCTGAGATGCTGGGAATCTCTGCTGTGCTGCGGGAGCGAGACTCAGGTAGGATAATTAGGAGGAAGAGACGGGGCCTGACTCGACAAATCAGCTAACACAGCACAATGAGAGTGTTTGTTCTCAAGGAGACTAGGCCTCCATGTTCAAGTAGGTCGAAGTGGGATCAGAGCCTGTGGATACTGTAGCCGCTGTCACAGGCACCCAAATCAGCTGCTTTACTGCAGGACCTGTGCTGAGCAACCAGCAGTGCAAATATTTGCCTTAAGGAGACCTTCTTTCATGCAAGCCTTTGCGAGAACATTTTAAGGGAACATTCGCAAACAAAATGGTCTTTTTTATGAGTTACTCATCATTCCAAATTTATCCTCTGTCCTTTTCAGCTACAGGAATCATTAGCCCCTACTCCTGCATGCCACGAGAAAATGATAGTCCTGACTTTTAGCTTGCGATTTAAAACAAGGTTTATGTAACATTTCACATTTCCTCATGTCTGCTGCGTGTTTAAGAAAATCTCTATAAAATGTATAGCGATGCAGAACATTACAAAATTAGGAACATAACCAAAATCGTGTATAACTGTTTTTCACTGTATAAAATTACATACACATATCCTGCCCCCCTAATGTCCAATGTTGCATTTAAATTGCAACTTTTATTTCTAAGCTATTTTTGGCCGCAAGATAATACATCATACCCCAGGTTACAATGTAAATGAAAGCCACTCCGTGGGCGGAGCCATCAAACTTGCAAAGGTTTCTGGGACATTTACAATGGAAATTATAAGCACAGTGTTGCTCTTGTAGCTGTATGTATGAATCATGCATAAGCACTTTTTTTAAAAAAAAATTCACTTCATATGCACGCATTATGAAATTTGTGCAGCTTCAATATCTGGAGAGCCAGCCCTGAGCTGCTCTAAAATCTCGGTGGTTTAAATGTCAAGAATTTAATGAATATACTGCTTTACAATGACACACTGCATCACTTGAAAATTAAATGGATAATTCTTAATAATATAGTGTGCTTCTTTCAGAACTGCAGGTTCTGGAATTTTTGTGCATATTTTGTTGTGGTCAGCAATAACTGTAAAGCAATGCAAAGTCACAATATATTATTTAGGAATATGTCTTTTCAAATATATAAGCATTACTAACTCTTTGAATTACTGTATTCCATTCCACTCCTTTATACATGTCAGAGTAGTATATCGTTTTTCAATGTCTGAGGAATAGGCACAATAACTTGGATCAGTGCCCATATGACAAAGAAATAATATACTAGCAAGCAACTTGTTTCTGTTTTGTTTCCTGCTGAAACAGTAGATTTAGGTTATATCCCCGTCTGCCCCCTACAGAAAAGAGGAAAATACAAAAATAAAATTAAGGTTTTGAAACGTTTTGGCACGTTTCCATTCTCTGGCTTTCTTCCTACTACTTTTCTGTGAAATAACGTCAGTGTTACTTCATGAGACATAAAACGAGACGAATAAGTGCAAAAAAGTCCGTCCGCTGACCTACCATGGACAGAGTGATGGAGGAGCCTGAAGTCAATCTGAGGCAGCACCAGGGGTACGTTCTGGAGGAGATGGCAGTCCAGCACGGGGCACATAAGCACAAGTCACACACCCAGTCACACAACGGCAGAAAACTGTAAGAAACCCAGGTATCAGAGGGTGAACATGTAAACATCAGGCTATGCTGCTACCTACTATTTCACTCAATAAGACATTCGATTTTCCAAGAATCCAGCGGCTGCTATATTGAATATTGTCAGCTTGTGATAATGTGTGTGATCGTGGTAGGGCTGCAGTGCAGTATAAAGATGATTTATGAAGGAAAGCGTATTATGAAGATGAGTGCAGTAGATACAGGAAGGATATTCTGTTTGTAGTCAAAGACTTATTCTAATTATGCTTTTGACCTTGTATATTTTGTACAGGTATTTATATAGGCATTTCTAACATTTACTATATCAAATGTTTCCAAACTGGCACCTTGTTCTACTGATCCTTTTGTATGTCTGATGGGGTTCAAGTGAGGAAACCTGCAGGTCCAGTAACCTGGAGAACTGATCGCTTAAATCTCCTTTCTTAGCATATAGTGCAGATGACAGAACATTGTCATGGATAGACTTGTTTTATTCACTTACCAAACGCTTAGCAAGTCTGCTTGGTTTAAAAGTCAATGCATCAAGTTATTTATAACAAGAGCATGAAAGTCACAGCTCTGTCTAATGGGAGTTTTCTCCATTTCTCGAAGTTCTCGTGGGCTTCTTCTCGCAAATCTGAATTCATTAATCCAGATAGCACTGCTTTGTGTGCCTGAGGGTGACTTCCCTACGACGAACTGAAATTCACGTCTGAGATACATCCCAACTTACATCCAGGGTTTCCTGAAATTAAGCTCTAGAGCATCGTGACCTTGACTGAATGGTAAGTCACTGATAATGAGTGAATAATTGAGTCATTTTAAGACGCCAATAGACAATTGTTTGTCCAGTTGAGATAAACAACACAGAGTTAACTTTAGTGGTCAGGATTTCTGACATCTAGCTAAGTACCATATGTTGCATTCCAAGATGGTACTACTAGTATATATTGATTCTACCTTACTTTACCTAAACATACAACTAGAGATTCTACGTCAGGTATGCAATTGAAAGGCCTATGAGGCAATATTTCTCTCCCCAGGAATACATGGAGATAAAATATGGTAGGAAAGACTTTGCCTTACCTACAATAGTGGAAAGTTAATTCTA
>JAODJW010000019.1:19286277-19296590 GCA_026777045.1 Hyperopisus bebe
TCTCCCCAGGAATACATGGAGATAAAATATGGTAGGAAAGACTTTGCCTTACCTACAATAGTGGAAAGTTAATTCTAAACCATTTATATGAAGAACGCGTCCAATATTCATGTCTTGTTCCAGAGGAACTATTTGCATTTGTCTTTTGATACAGACCTTTGGGAATTGTTGTTGAGGCCACCTGGTGATCCATGCCTGGATCAAAGATAGAAAAATGGCAGATCTTGGTGTCCTGGGAGGCTTGCTGGACTGAGACAACACACGTAACCCCAAGATGACCTCTGGTATTCCTCTCCCCTGGTGGGTTTGACCTGAGGCCGTCTGCCAATCTCTTAGAAAGACCAATCACAGCTTGTTTATGGACGCCACCTGCAATGAGCTTTCCAGCTGTTACTGCACTGAGCTCAGTGAGCAGCACGTGGCATTCCAGGCAGCTAAACCATAGCTTATGATGAGCGATGGTTCGCCTCTAGCCCCCAAAAGACAGCAGTGGCTAAAGGACTGTCAGATTTGAAAGAAGAGAATTATCTGTGAGGGCACGAAACCAGTCAACTTCATGCTGCATTTCTGTTAAGCCAGGATGGCCTCAGGAAATGGAACTAGCAGTGTGACGCGGTAGATTGTCAACAAACAGTAGAGGTCTCGTCTAAAACAAAGAATGTGGGTGGGTTCAGTCACATTGTGGAAATTTCTTTTACTCATACCTTAGATAAATCATAGATAAAGAAATCAAATCAGCTAGTATCTTTCAGGTACATTCTGAAATACGTTCTTTTATAGTTTCCACAAAGGAAGCTAAGTTTTTCTAGATGCTGGATGTTTCACCAGGAGATTAGGGTCCTTATTTTTGATTAATGATGTCAGTCCTTGGTAATCCTTCTTCACGTTTGTTCATTCAGCATTGAGGACTTGGTAAGGAAGTGACCTCAGGAGGAGACGATGAAACAGGAAATATTTGTGCCACAAGGACTGGACTTTGTGCTGTGGTTGAAAGAGTTTTTAACTAACTTATACACAAAGAGGGTTTTGGATACTCTAAGTCTCTAAGTGCTTATTGAATTAGTTAAGGCTTTTAACAAACAAACAATAGGATTAGTTCAATAAAGGAAATTCATTCATCTGTTTAGCAGGAGAACATTACTGACTGAAGGCAATGCTAAACAAAAATCAAATATAGCAAAGTTTTCGACTTGTCTCTTTTCTTTAGTGTATAAAAGTATAAAGGTTCCACAACCAGCAAGAAAGTAACAAGCTGCAACAAGCTAAATGTCAAAAGTCTTCTGGAAAAGATAAAAAGGTGTATAGAGAGATAATGCATGCATGACTCCATGCAGGGCTGGAGTGCATAATTCCTGGACCTGAGAAAAAATAATTTTAACATGGTTTAACATTAGGATGACTATTTCCCCTGGCTTAGTCCCCCCCCCCAACACTTGAAGAAGAAGTAATTGGCCCATGTCTATAAATTTCACTCAACTCCATGATGTGGTAAGAATCTAGGAACCTATATCTATATCAGAGTTGGGAAAAAAAACTCCTTGCAGATGTGAGGTAGTCAAACCATCCCTGAAGGGCAATAAGCATTTACACAGTAAGTGTGCAATTGCACAGGAGTGCAGACAACCACTAACAAGAGTATCTGCTGAAATACATTAACATTAAGGTCAGGTAAACCCAAAGTGTCAGCATGCTTAGCATGCGACCAGCATTTTTCTCATTAGTCTTGTCTGAGGCAAACTTGCTAAGTGAAAACTTATGCCGTTGCAGAAATTGGTCACATTATTCAGCCCACAGACTCTACAGCATGTCCCAAATGCACTGCACTTTGTAAAACACACACACGTACATTAACATAGAGCTAAATGGGTATTTTTCGATGCAAGAATGGATTTGTTGCACGGAACACTGTAATTATTGAATATATCGAGGCAAAATTGGCTGCATTGTCAGCCGCTTCTGCTCTAGCTAATGTCAAATACTGGAAAAATGGAAAATACTGCATCTACTTGCCTTAATGCTTCATAATGACTAACGTCTAGAGCAAAATAAAGCCAGGGAGGAGTGGCCGAGTCTGGTCACTCTTCTCAGAATTCAGTCGGTCAATCAGATTATATTATGTGCAGTTCAATTATGGGACTTATTTGGCACGCAGATGGTGGCACGTCAAAGCAGATAATGACTTCAGTGAAAAATAATTTCCATCAAAATTATTTGTAGGAAAGGGCAATTGCACTTATTGCACTACTGCTGTGAGATTAAAACACACATTGCCATGCATACAGGAAGTTCGCTCATTACGGTTTGAGCATGGAAGCTTGATCATGTCTTGCACAAACATTGTCTACAGCCTAGTGGGGGGTAAGCAGTGTTTGTTCAGGCATAAAGGAGCTAGACAGGGGAACATTTATCCATATCCTGGTAATGCCCCATAAAATGAGGTATTGGTAATGGATGCCTCCATTCTGTGCTGACTCATGCACCTTTTGATTGGTTCTCCACAATGCAGATACAGACTCGAATCAGTAGTGCTACATGTACTGCATTTACATAAGATCATTTCTCATTAAATATTTAAAAAAAACTGTCCTGAAAAATAAGAATCAATCTGCTAGGCAGACCAGAGCAACAGAGTAATGAGTACAAATTTCCAGTTGATCTGAAATTTAATATCATCCATATTTGGCTCTTTGCATTTAAATATCTGTGGACACAATGTACCCATGATAATCACCAGCTAAATGTGTCGAGCATTATGTACCCGCATGGGCCTGATGTCTCACGCCCACTGTGGAAAATAAATATAAACAGTAGCATCATAAAACAGAAAGAAACCGTATTTTCAGTCTTCCTGCCATTCAATATATATTTTTTTGTCTTTTGGAGGCAATGGCCCTTCCTCAGAATGCAGTCAGTAAAACTAATTTCATCGGCACACAGACACCCACACACACGCAAACAATTTAACCGTCGTTTCGGACCATTTTAATCACTAAACTTACTTGTTTATGTGAGAATATGCCTCAGTGGAATTCAGTAATAACCCTCAAGAACTTAACCAGTGTGTGGGTGGTGTGTAACACTTACTGTGTAATACCTTTGACACAAGAATTTGAACCCAAAACTTCGTCTACACTACCATATGTTTAATAAGTGAAAAGGGTCAACTGTACAGATTCCAAAAAGAGCTTGTCTGGAGAAGGTTTTTCCTTCTGTTCTCATTCAAGGAGTAGGGAGTTGGGCCTATTTTGTTTGACTAGAATCAATCAGTTTCAGTTACCATGCCATGTTTGCAGTTCTCTGAAAAGTACCCATGTCAAGGTCATTGTCATCGGGAATAGATGCCGTTACTTTATTTTCCCATTAGATCCACTGCCCCAGCTTTCAGGATTCTTGGCGCTTGCTGGCAAACTCAGTATTTGTCTAAGTCTGTTTGCGTGTGTGAGTGCTGGTGATCTCTCGATCCACCTGTCAGTCACCTGTGAGAGCTTGTGGTTTTTCATCTGTCATTCCTGTCCCCAGCACTTCTGGGGGGGGGGGACAGAGGAATTGTGGGGGAGGGAGTTACAGGTAGCTGGTCAGGGCCAGAGTTAGGTGCCCACCATTGCTTATTTATTTTTGTCATTTACAACCATTCGTTCTGCCTACCCCTTTGTCTACCTGTTTTGTAAATAGTGATCAAGTCTGATTTGCCTCACCCTGAGTTTGGCCCAGATCTGGTCCGGCTGCTTAAGGATTGTGTGCCTATGCTTCTGTTTCCTTATCCCTGCCAAAATGACAATTTAAGTTTTCCCCCCCCTCCACCATATGCCCGTCTTCCTCTGAGAAGTGGATCTGTTTTTAAATCCGTTTTTCTCGTTTTTCTGTTTGCTGAGCTGCTGAGCTTTTCACGGCAAACAGATTTTCTGGCAAAGAAGGCATTTTTCAGCCTTTCTGTTCCTCTGTAGTTCCCACTCTAAAGCTTTAGGGAGCCCATATCTGTGGCATATAAAAACATGTATGTTTCCACTGCTTAAATATGGAAGCTGTCATGATTTCTGACTTTGATGATAGCTGTTCTGCTGCAATAAAAATATGAATTCATAATCGAACATTTCATCACGACCTAACCTGAAGTGACAGTACACTCAAGAGCAATTTAATGGCTTTAGCAATGGCATGTTTTTGAGAACCCTTCAAAACATTGAAGTGAAATGGACTCAGCTATGCTATATAATGCATGCAAACAGTCCCAGAATCTACTGGAATCAGTTGAGTTTTCCATTGCAGTATATATGTATTGTTCATTATTGAATTTGTATAACTCAGAAATGCAAAACAACTCAAAACTGTCGAGCCATGGCATTGATTTATTGCAGAAAGGGAAACAAAAATCGCAGCTCCTCACTGCACATGTCTGCATGGGGTGCAATTTCACTGTGTAAAGTGCTATTGATCGCTGATATGGTTTATCGGATGGATGTCACTCAGAGTGCTTGGAAAGTGATGTTCGGAATGATGATAGCATTTATTTTGTCAGGAAAATTGAGGTGGAGGCTTTATGCCATAGATCCAGAATCTGTAACCTAAACCTGATTTTACTTGGAAAATTGCACCACGACTGCTGAGCATGAACCAATCTAATGGCAGAGCTGTGTAAACTTAATATGTCGATCTTAATGAATGGAAGCACCAGCCGGTCAGTATTTGGAGCTGTGTTAATGCACTTGTTACATACCTGTTTCTCTTCGCTTTGTAATTTTGGAATTCAGTAACGTTTATTTCCTTGATTACATTCACAACACACTTATTGTCATTACTGTCATACTTATTAATTAATGCTAATTATTCCATCAAATAATCATAATAACCATGCATGACAGAAAAGAACACCAATGTTCAACTGTTTTGTATTGTACCTACCTTGTCATTTCTGTTATGCAATCTACATGAACAATTCTGTAATTTTAAATTCAGATAATGCATTAAGCCTTTTGGAGTCAGTTTGATTTTGTATACTATTTGCAAGGGTTTTGACATCTTTTTTTTTTGCAAATTTAAATATGCAGTGATAATTCTACATCTACAGTTACATTTATTAATGTAAATGTAATATTTATAAATTGACTGACAAAAAGTGAAATTTTTTTATCTGAGATGGACTTATGCTGATCAGTAACATTGTGTTATAGAGTGTGCTGAAACTCAAATTTAGCCACCGTTCAGCGAGGTTTGGGTAATCTAATGAAGTATGCATTAATGGAAGAGACATTCAGATATAATTAGGATTCAAGTCACATTAATGTTAACTAATCTGTAAAATCACTGAGTCATCAAGACTTCAGTCTTCTTAACAAATGATGAAGGTCAGTCTTCTCTGAAGAATATTGATCACTATCTCCATTAGCATGCTCTAAGATGGATTCATAAAAATGTAATGTTTTAGATTTTACAAGTATCCAGTAAACTTCTGACAGTACTTATGTTCGCTCAGTAATTCTCATACTCAGAGGCTCAGTCTCCTGTCCAGTACAAGAAATTTTTGTTAAATCGCATAAAATAGGACACAAAATGCCAGCCCCTCAAGCTAAACATATTTGGTAGAGATTATGGCTACCTTGCCATAAAAATTGGAGTCTTTGAGAAAGCATGCCGCTTAGCAAGGTTTTAGTAAGAGAATGATCACAGCAAACTCTCTGCAAACAATAAAACATTTTTCAAATCACACAGTCATCTTTTTTCAGCCCCACTTTCAGCAGCATAGGACAACGTACGTTTTCAATATACATAGCCAAACCACTGCTAAATAATAATTCCACATCTACTCTAGTTTCTACTGTTTTAAGCATAGTTAATATGGTTTTACATTTCATTAAAAAGTAATTATGGCTTCTTAAGCTTCATTACAACCTTTACCAAAAGGATGGTGATAACTGAGAAGGAAGTTGACAATTTCCTGTGTTTTTGAATCTCATTTCCTGCAAATTGAAGCACTTATGGTCTGTAGTGCAGATTTTATTAGCTGGCCCATAATGGGTTCTAACTCATTAAGGGAGTCAAAATTTTGAGGGTTGAGGCTTATTCTCTTTTTGACAGAGCAGAGTGGCTACGGCAATCAGCAAAGGAGGGGAAGGGGAATCTACAGGTGTTGGGGGGCTATACAAATGTGATTTTCTGTATAAGGATTAATGGATGAACTGGATGTGGAAGGAGAGCACATTTTGATCTCTGTTAGTTCCCTTCTTGGGTTTGTGCTTGAATTTACCTTATATCAGTAATATTATGCTAAAGATTATTCAGTACAAATTAGATCCCTACATTGAAAGAAAACTGTGCTGAATTCAGCTAAGGCTGACAAGAGACATTATTGCTGATGCATGATGGATAATCGAAAATGCTGAGAAATACAGGAAGAAGGTCAACATGTGCCTTATTGATCGCAACAGAGCCTTCAGTTGTGTTGACCATGTCAAGCTATGGGATGTTCATAGGGAAATAGATGCACGTCTCATTGTCCTTCTGAAAAATATGGAGGCATTGACTGGTTTGATAAAGGAATTAGACATGGCTGCATGCTGTTACTATAAATATTCAACTTAGATTATACACAAGAGACAATGGAACAGCAGGAAAGAACCGTGGACTGGAAAAGAAAAACAACCTTTGATATGATGATGATGCTACACTTACAGTGTAAAATTTAAAAAAAGATATGAAGACATGTGTAAAGTTAAACAACAGAGTGAAAAGGTGGGACATGGGCTAAATTTTAAGGTGAAAAATGCAATGACTGCAGCTTTTGCCTCCTTGGAATAATAATCAACAATAAAAGAGTGAAAGAGTGAAGAAATCCAGCAGTCAAGAAATACATTGTAGTCCAAGGTAAAATGAAGGACCTAGGGGGAAAAAAATCTTCAAAAGTACTGACATATCTTTAAGAACTAAGATCAGAATGGTTCAGAATATAGTATTTTCTGTGACTTTTTATGGAGGTGAAAGCTGGACAATGGTGGACAGGTGGTGCGCTGAGGTCTTTGAACTTTGGTGCTGGTGAAGACTTAAGAATTCTGTGGGCTGCAAGACAGACAAACAAGTGGATCAAATCAAGCATGAAATTTCGATTGAAGCACAAATGACGAGATTTAAGTGATGTTGCTTTGGACATATTATAAGAAGACCCAGATTATTGGAGAGCGTCTTTTCAGATCCTCAGTAACTGACCTCTTTATTGTAATCCTTTATTCAGAATGTTTTTATGTAACCATTAAGTGAAGATCCCACATAGATTCTTTTATTTAAAGAAAGTCACATTTCTTCTCGTTCCAGCACACGGAATCCTTGCATCAAAGGACAAATATGGGCAGCCTACCCTTTAAAATGGAATTAATGATGTTACTAAATATAAATATGATAATTACACCAAGAATTCAAAAAGGAAATGGCAGAAGAGCAGGGAAAAGCATCACAAAGATTACATTTAGTGGGATTGCAATTAGCATCCTCATTGCTTTTGAACTTTTCATGTATTAATTTGCTTATGTAATTTTAAAAGCAGCCTTAGGTGGTTTTGTTGTTTGATTTGAGGTGGCATTTTGAATAGATAAAATAATATTACAGGAATTATGCCATAACAACTATGTTTAGCAGCTCTTAGGCAGAAACAGCTGATGCTGCGTGTTGTTTAGTTGTTTTTGCTTTGTTTCTCTTTTGTGTGTATTGCCTTAGTGTTTTTCTTGTCCATTTATGTGTCAACACATGTTCTGACCATCCTGGATCTCTGTCTTCCCACATGTCCGGATGGGGCCTGGGGTGGGCGTCATCTGAGCTGGAGTCCTGGTTCAGTCCCATGGAGGGGTGACATCGTGAATGAGACCTGCCAACTGTATCATGGTAGATGCAGCCTTCAGTGCCACCCTACACAGGCCAACGTGGATAGCGGTCTCATTGATGGACTTTGTCTTGATCCTTAATCACACCTTACACCTGGCTTTTAGCAAGCAAGTCCACTCTTTTCTGTTTTCTGTAATGTTAATCAGTGGGGTTGGGCAGCCAGGTGACCTTGGACCCCCTAAGGTTTTTTTCTCCTTTCTTGGGAGTTCTTGGTTCCTCTCCTCCATTGTCACCTAACTTTCTTTATTTAATTTCTTTCCTTCCTTTTCCCATTCTGTACCTCTCTCTCTAATGATGTTTAATGTATCACAACACATCCATGTAAAGCGCCTTGGGACGACTCTGTTGTGAAAGGCGCTATATAAAGGTAAATTAAATTGAATTGAATTCTTTGCAAAAAATGAAAAATATATGTCACATATCATGCATATTTTGTCTTGTTTCGCATTTTGAGCCCCCTGCATCACTGGGTTCTTCTGTTTGTTAGATGAACAACATCGGCACAGATTCTCTCTTTTGGGAATTTATATCACTGCATCAATGGTTCTTGTGGTTGTGAGATCAAAAATACTGCAACTTAAAGATGACCGGCTGGATGTTTTTATAGGGTTCTGAGAATGAAAATGTTGTTAGCTGGATTGAGAAACAAACACAATGTGCTACCCAGCAGGATAACTTGCAGGATTTTAGACAGTCAGGGCCAGATTTAAGTGAAATAAAATAAAGTCCATTTAAACTGGGGTACCTTAAATCTGACAAATTATCAGACTAACCAAGAAGTCTTGCACTACGATACAGGCCCTAGGGCATCAAATTAACTGGGACACTCCTGACTGGATGCAGTAGTGAGGAAAGACTACGACTCTAACTTTTGCAGGAAAAGTGTTTTCTGGGTCTGTTTTGTGCATTACTGCAAAACCGCATTCAGAAATAAATGGGGAAATACTGTCATGCTGGAAGGGTGAAATTTTACAGCTTAGAACGAGCTTTTCTCACATGCTGGTATAGCAATTTTCAATTCATCTTATAATTATTTCCATGAATGACTTAGTGCTATTACAATTTTTCAGTAAAGCATTTACCTGGTGTGATCCAAGGCTAAATTATTATGAATTTTGAAGGATTCAGTAATTGTATGTATTAAGGCAGAAGTCATGGTAATGGGACAAATAAAATACCTTTTGTGTTAGAGGCTCTATAAAAAACACATTTTGTACTATGGTGACAAATGTAGTGGAATAAAATTCAATGTAGCAAAATAACAGAACTTCTGATCTGAAGTGATGGTTCAGTGTATGGAACCGTAACTTAGGACTTCCACTGTTGTGGCTTTCAGGGGTCTATGTGTGCAGTTCTTGGTTTTTTTTTTTTTTATAAAAACCTGAAGTTAGGAGACTTGGTGCAATACTGTTTATTTCTGAGTTGTTACTTTGGAATATTGTGTAATACTTTCTCTGACATTGTTTGCAGTTTCTCTATCTATCTATCTATCTATCTATCTATCTATCTATCTATCTATCTATCTATCTATCTGTCTATCTATCTTTGGGGGCAGTGTGTGACTTAGAGGGCGAAGCCTCTGTGCCTGTGAGCAGCAGGTTGCTTGTTCAAGGCCAAACCTGACATCCTGCAGGTCCTTCAGCAAGGCCCTTAATCCTTAGCTCCCACATCAGGTGGCTGCCCTTCATAGCCAGTTTCCTCTCACCTACATAGAGCAAGATGGGGGAGGCATAAGGAGGATTTCCCCATGGGGATCAATAAAGTACCTATTATTATCCATACACCCATAGTGTGTAATTTCTCTGTGATGAACTAACATCTTATCTACCACGTTCTTCTGACTTGTGCCTTATGTTCAAGCTCCAGCATCACGGTGATTCTGCATTGCCCAAGGGCTTATGGAAATATTCTATGGTTACCAGACACAGATGTAAAATTCAGTATATCATGTCCAGTTTGTTAGAAGCACAAGAATCTTTTTCAATACAGCACAAAAGACACCCAAAGGTGACCCTTCTGATGCCGAAATTATGATAATCTGGCTCCGCTCCGCTGATATGCAAACCAAGAGGCTGATCTACAAATTTCCTAGTAAACGGATATAGTTCTTATTTCTTCTCCATGATATGCTTCAAAATGAAAGATGAGAAGTGCAGCGGTATCTGATCTTCAAAACTGCTACCACAATAAACACAGAAGTGAGAATGGTGAAAGGATCACCTAACACGAGTGTTTTTTCCACCATGCAAAATGTATATTTCCTTTTAATGTTACCTGCTTAAATGTGACAGATTCACATTTTTCACTTATTTAAGATATAAATATGCACACATGGGGGCGGCATGGTGGTGCAGTGGTTAGCATTGTTGTCTCACACCTCTGGGACCTGGGTTCGAGTCTCCGCCTGGGTCACATGTGTGTGGAGTTTGCATGTTCTCCCCGTGTCG
>JAODJW010000019.1:19315169-19340200 GCA_026777045.1 Hyperopisus bebe
ACCTTTATGCTTAGGGGTCCTTGGTACATTGTTATGCTGGCAGTGGTGCACAGCACACTCCAGCGTGGAGAGGAGAGAGCTGGCCATGGCACAAGTAAAGAGGGAAACAAAAATAGCTAAGTCTTTATTTATTTATTTTTTTGCTAAGACAGAATCAGCTCCTCGGTTCCTTTTTATAACGTATAAACGATCTTGTGAGGTTTCGCAGCCGGACACGTGCGACCTCACTTTCCTCTTTCGTACGTTCTGAAAAACAAAAAGTGTGTATCTTAACAAGTATATATATATCAAGGGCATTTGGGAGCTATTTAAGGTACACTATTGTTGTGTTAAACATTTTTTTTAGTTAGTTAAACTTGACCCTTGTCCTTTGGCGTATTTTAGTTGATACTCGGTGTAACCCATCGTCAAGCGTAGCAAAAACTCCAACTGAAAATGCAGCTTTTGTGCTTTTTGTCTACAGGAAACTGACATAGTGACAGCACTCTATATGCTAGAGCAATACATAAATGTGATATAAACAGCAGCAGCAGCAACAACAACAAGAATAATAATCATTTTGTGGTAGATTTTTATTACATCGTGTTAGGTTATGTAATGTATATATAAAAAAGAACCTCTGGGTTCCGGTGATTAAGGCGTACCGAAAACTATGGCAGCCGAGAGCATTTATTTTGCTAGCTTTCACTCGGTTCCATAATTATTTCCACATCTCAGCATTTGCTGACCTGTCTGCCGTACACAAGCTGTCAGCATTAAGCAATTTTCAGGAAAGTGGAGAATGAGATTCTCTCATAACGGGAGGCATGTGCTTTTCTGGGATGGGCTGCTGATTTGAATAGAATTGGCCGTCTGGATGGGGATGTTGCCATTTCCTGCTCTTGACCGCCGCTGCCCTTCTTAACGCGATGACTAGATGGTGATGACTGCTGTTAGCTATCTCCGTTTTCTTGATTCAGGGATAGTGTTTGATGCACGCAAATGCAAAATGTTGCAATTGCTTTTATTTACTAACTTTTTTTTTCTCACAGTCTCATCATTATACATTTCATAAATTCCCTGTTTTTTCACGACATTTTTAACAATCCTTCGTCTGCAGCAATCAACTCACTTAATCGTTCAGTTACTTTTAGTGCTGCATTTTCAGTTACAAACATTTTTAGGTGCATTAAGTCAAAGTGAGTCAGGTCAGCCTCAACTGATTCTTAGTTATATGCCATTTTGTGTCTTTTGACTTCACTGCCAAGCTAAGAAAATGAGAAACATTTATGTTTTGCATTCGGTCAGACCAGATAATTCCAATAGCCTTTAGCAGTCTGCGTGGTGGATTATATTTTTTAAGCATCACAATTAAGTCAGAATTTAATTTTCATATGTACCCTCACAACAAACCTTTGAGACTCAAAGCTACATTGTAACATGACAAAAGTTAAATGTAACAGGGGGAAGACAGTTCATGTTGAAATGAAACATCCTTTTATTAAGACCAGTGGCTGTGTGATATATGCTTTACTTAACATGGTTCACTATGTCCTGTCCCGCCAAGGTGATACTGGCTTTGTGGAAGCATGTTTCTAGCCATCCTGCAGCAGTTTAGTGGTCGCCTTTCTTGCCTGATCTCGTGTTTTGCCGATAATCGATACGCTCCCAGGCATTCCGCAGTAAATGGAAAAAAAAGAGAAGAAGGAGATGACAGGACTAGGCGATATGACTGAAATATTACTGCCATGTGTCGTTGCAGTGGAGCTGCAGAATTATATCTTATGGCCATCAACTCTTCTGTGAAAAGGAGGGAAAATCAATTCATTTCTTTTCCATTGTCACCTTTTTGTTACGGAGCTGAAGTGTCCACATTATTACAGTAACTGAGAGGCTCACCTCAAAGTCCCAGGCTGTGGCCAATTGGGTCAAGAGCTGAAGCTCTTTTAATTTCACGTGTTTAATTTTTTTTGGAGAAAATTGAAATCCATATTTTGCAAGCAATCGGTGTGGATTACATCTATTGTCATTTGCTGGTCACAGTGCTCAACCATTTATTTCAATCATCGTGTTCGAAATAAATATTGATATAATGCGATTAATAAGTTGCCTGAGTTTACACGTTGAATGGTATAAATTAATTTTTTTATTTAAAACCATTTAGATGTGACAGCATGTAGCCTGGAAATTCATGGAGATACTAATGAACGACCCAAACACGAATGGTTCCATTTTCTCTTCATCTTCTTGTTTTCTGACGCCCTGTACAATGACAGCCAGTTATCTGCCCTCCTTTTATTGTGTGTATTCTGTACAGTGTTGATAAGAATTCCTAGAGGTATATCATTCATGCATCACATAACATTCAAATAAAAATGTATTTTATCTAATAAGACAGGCAAATGATAGAGAGCCACGCTCCTCTGATCTGAAAAAGCCCCTTACCATGGCTGTGTATTAACAGGCAAAAATAAATAAAAAGAGCTGGTGTAAATAGGACAAAAAAATAACAATATTTTTCTTTGGCACTGGGTGAGGAGAAAAATTCATTTCATTTGACAACTAGAGGTGGAAATACTCCTTTCATTAGTTTTTATGTGTCAGTTTGAAACCCGCTTGCTGCCTCTATGAATTTCCTCTTCACTCCTGCTCTGAGCGGCATGATTTCACACGCACTCCACAGGTTGGGTCACATTCTGTCCTCTGCTTCATTAACACAGTCCATGCAAAGCAGTGCCAATGACCCATTCGGGGACACCGGCGGCTGCTTACGGCGCCATCTTCCCGGGGGGCGCTGACTTAGCCACTGCTGACCACCCCTGGAACCCGGGAAGCTTGCCTAGGGCTTCGACTGACCCTGGGAAGGAGTATGCAGATTGGCCACTTGGCATTTCCAAAATGCGTCTCATAGACCATAGACTGCAGCTAGTCCCCCATCACCCCATAATGGGTAATGGACATACTTTTTATGATTTTTCCTTTAATGTTTACCCCCACTGCAAATTTTTGTATTTTAATAGTCTTTCTAACTTTGTAATAAATCACTGTTCGACTTTCTGTCCATCCCGGTGCAAGAACCATGCATATTTCTTCGTAATAGATGATCTAAAATAGGATTAGGGTTGCGGAAGAGGATGGTCACCAAAAGAACAAACATCCTAAAAAGCATCTTTCTGGTTTCTTCTGCTCCTGGTGGAGTCCCACAGCGAAGACTGCACCCCCGAATGGAACCAATAATAGAATCTCACTTTTACTATGTGGTCAAATGAGAGGCTCATTCAGGAAGGACAAGGAAGCGTAACCTCATCCCCTTCCTGCAATAGACACGTTTTCTCAGTGGCTTAACAGTCAGCCACAGCAAATCACATAGATTTTTTAAATAAATCAATGATGGCAAAATATAACCATGATGGGCAGTGAAACAAAAATTATGCGCCCTTATGATCAGGATAAGAGGAAGCAGAGATGAGGACTTGAGTTTGAGACTCGGACTCAAGTTGCTCTTAAATGCACCTCCGACTCATCTTGCATCTTATTTTTTGACTAAGACTTGATTCTGACTCGTTGTGAACAATAAGAGTCTTTAAGGGTCTTTTGAAATTTCTACACATGCGAAGCTTTGAGTTACATAAAGGCGTTAAACTCATCACGGTGTGCTGCTGTGCACAGAGTATAGGAACTGGCACAGATCGGCATAGATTACCATAAATCTGATAATTTAGCAGATATGTCGCTGTTACCATCCCCAGTCTAGGGTTAGGGACCGTCAAAAAGATAATCATGGAAAGGACAAGGGGATGACAAGACGAAGCAGGAACGGGAAAAGGGAACACGGGACACAAAGGGATATTTTTTTGTATTTTATTCACAGATACTTCACAGGCAGTAGGTGCAACAGACTTCCGGAGTGACCCAGGCCGAAACAACAAACAAAACCACATCTAACGAACACAACCCAAGCTAAGCTAAATCCTAAGTGAAAATAAATCAACAACAAAAAACAAGGTCTACACCTGAGTCCCTATCCAAACACACAGTAAACATCACGTTGCGCAAAAACAAAAACGGCAGTCACCCCGTACGCACCAAATACACACACATAGCAAACACGCAGTCCAAACACGGTGTCCAAAAGGGGCAAGCAAAGAGAATAGTCAGGAGTCAGGCGAAAGAAACCAGCAAAGAAATCAAACCAAAGCAACTACCAGAAAGGTGCGAAGCGAAAGTCGGAAACAAGGAACAAAAACAGTCATACACAGTAAGAGTCAGCCAATAAAAGTCCAAATCACAAATCCAAAAATGAGCAGAGCTCCCGAAGGATCTTGCTGTCCGGCTTTTCTTCTCAGAACCCGGAAATGACGAGCGACGCATCGGAGTCATCGTGGGCGGGGTCTGGTCGAGGAGGCGGAGCCAAGATGCAGCCGGCGAATGACCACGAGGGAGGGAGGTCCGGAGAATCTGTAGGCTTCCCCTGGAAACTTACGGCACGTACCAATCGCAAAAAACTGCTTTTTGTTTCTGACATACATACATAATGGTTTTTAATAAAGTAAAAATACGATGCCAAATAATTCGATTTAATAGTAATATCACTATCACAATATCTAACATAACTAAAAGAACAGCACAACTGCACACATTATTTTAACGCTTTAACATGGAGTTTGCGGTGTTATAATAATTTATTTAACTGCACACACATACACACGCTCAGAGAGAAATCGATTTTATCCATTAATTGGAATTTTTGCTTTAGAATGATGTGTAAAAATGAAAATCTTGATTTACTGTAAACATGCATTTACCTCAGCAGCAGGGCCAACGAGATCTTGGTTATACTCATTCATTAGCCAATCACATCACTTTAACGTAGTAGCGGGCGGAGTTTGGCATGGTTTGGCCTGGCTACAGAGAAGGGGCAGTCTGACATGCCCTCTGCACAGCAGTTTAAGAATTTATGCCAAAAGGCATGTCTTCATCATAATGCTATTTTTGAGGAAGTACTAGATTTAAAGTCTACATTTAAAAAAGTACATGGGTTCTTACAAAAATGTTATTGACTCAAAGGCATTTAAAATAGCGATTACTTTGAAAATGTATATAAGCCTAAGGGGTTATGAGACATGCAGTTTTTGAACTGTTCAAGTAGTGATTCTCATTTAGTTGCACCAGTTACTAATAGAAAAAAACAAATAGGCAGTTAAATTTCTGGTAAACAGTAATGTCAAATTCGACCCACGATATAGACTTGATTCGGACTCTGATTTTGTGACTTGTGTACATCTCTGACAGGAAATCCATGTATAAAAGAATACAATGATCATTGTTGATTACTGTTGGTTTTCACTTTGCCAAAATGCTAACATTTAAATTATTCACTCAAAAAACTTTTTCATTTATTTGGTTGATTTTCTATGGGCCTAGTACTATATTCAAAATATATCCTTTTTGAATTTAACTAAAATAAAATGGTTTAAACCAAAGTTGACTTAGATTATTAAGGAATCCAGAGAGGGAGAGAGGGTTTTGTTTCATTCACTTAGTAAGTGACAAACCCTTTTCACTTTTTATCCCTCCGTGAAGTGAAACAGGATTTAAATTAAAACGTCTCGCCCACGATGTCCACACACAATCCATCAAGCTTCATGGCGTTCCTCTGGACCCTTATCTGGCTGCCACAGAGCCCAGTCCAAACTGTGAATCTTCTTTCAAAATGAGACGTCGCCTTTTTTGCTCGAAAAATTATTAATGGCTGAGGATCTTCAGGATTCTTTATTATATGTAGGAGAGCTACAGCTTTTAGACTTCAAGAAATCTGAGAGAAGGACAGCCGTTCTTAAAACAGCAGTCATTTTAAATATTGGCATATAAATTTAACACCGGGATGTAATCAAGCTAATGTAGTATTTTATAATATGCTGCGCACTGGCCTTTGGATGTGTCTCAAAAACTAAGGTAAAATCGAAAGCATCATCATTGTGGATCTTTACTGGAAGATTCATAATCATTTAACTCCTTTAGGAGTAAAGTTCAGAGTTTTATATTCAACTATGAGTCTACAAGCTTCATAAACATGTTTATGTCTTTCCGAGCAAAAGATACATCTAAGTGCACTTGTATGACTGCAACGCCCAATGATTCATTTGCTCTGGGACTTTGCATACAACTTGGTAATGAGCTATACAAATTAAGTTATATAATACAAGCTTATATACGACTCAATAAAATGTTTATACAACAGCTTAACATTTCTGTGCAATTATTGGGTATTTCTTCAGTATTAAGTTGGGTGTTATTAACTGTAAGTAATATATACAGACTTAAACCCACACAGCTGTTTGCAATGTCTATACCATCTGGTAACATTATCATTCTTTTCATATTTTTTAGAACCATGTGGTCGAGGAACTAATTCATGCAATATTACTCATTTTTCCAGTGTAATTCTAGTGTAATTTCCATAGGCATTGTTAAATAGCCCCTTCATGAACTGAAAGCATAATCAGTGTAAATGTAGAATATGAGTGACTTGCCAATGCTAATATGCTATTAAATGAGGAACAGAGTGTGTGATGTTGGCATTTTGACTGATCCCTACATCATCCAGCATCCAAATGTTATGCATATCCATTTGGATCATTATGCTAAGTCGGGAATTGTGTTGAAGTTTCATCTACTGCCATTATTCAACAAATGCTACTATCGCTTTTACAAAGGAAAGAGATTAGCCAACTATGCCACTTTCGTTGGATGTTTGTCGAAAAAGTTTTCTGTGAGCTCAGTGAACAACCGATTGGTGAGACCGACAGAGGTCTGCATTCTGCATTAATTCAAAGCGAAAGGCAATATTATCTTTCAGGTACCGTTATTGTGTTGATGCAGATGTTTTTTGAACACATGCACATGACAGCCATTTGTGGCAATGAAAAGGCTGCTATCGCTGTAATGGTCCCTCAGTCATCTAGCTGAGAGCTTCTCCAAACTGCAGCTGTTGCTAAATGGGCTCATTCACTGAAATAATAAGATAACAATAATAACAATAACTAATTAACTTCCTTTGACAAAACCTCCCTTCATTAGCTCATTACATTATGTCATTTGTTTATAAGGTAGGGAGCTTTCGATTCATGTAGAGCAGACTGAAGTTAATCTGAACTTACACAAAACATATCCAAGATACCTAGAGTTTATGGAAATTGCCATATGCTTTTATGTAAATATTCAATTTATCTTTTCATTTATTTATTATGTGTCCTTTAGTAGATATTACTAGTATATTTTTGTCTCCTGTGTATTTTGCTATAGAGTATCTTAAATGCAAGGGCGTAAGAGAGAGTTTGATATTGGGAGGGGAGGGGGGGGGGCGCAAATGAAGCAAAATTATGCATTGTCCCCCACCTCCTAGTTCCTCCACCATTGCCTGAATTATATGGAGAGGTAAATCTGCAAGGGTTTGTGGAACGGATTACTTACAGCAGCCAAGAGCTGCCTGTACTGGGTACAGATAAAAAAGACTAAATCCTGGTATTAATAATTAATTCTTGCTTTGCACGAACAGGCTACTTTTATATCCATCAGTCGTCGGTATCTGGAGGTGAGTGAGGCTCCACGTGTGGGTACTTCTCAGGAAATGGCAAATGGCTGCATGGAGTGGCTGCTATTCTCTCTTCCTCTCCCTTTAAAATCAGCTTCTCTCTTTCCAAACAATCTCTGCACTTACAAGTATATTGCTGGGATCTTTAGTAGCATTTGAAACCTATTCTGATTCAATAAATACCTCATGATTATAAATATATGCCTTTTGGCCAAAGTGAAAAATACCCATAATTTATTATGTAATTTAGTAATCCTTAAAGAATCTAAGTACTTCCTCCAGGCTACAGTTTAACTAAACCGTACACAATCAGTCATAATATTCTCAGGTTTAACAATATTTTCTTATATTTTTTACATTAATTAGTGGGTGTGATATAGTTTATGTGGATCCATCCATTTTTTTGTACTACTTTTCCAGTTCAGAGTCGCAGTGTGCCTGAAGTCCTATTCTGGGAGTGAAAGACACCCTGGATGGGATGTCAGTCACACACAATCGCTCACAATAGACAATTTGGTGGCACCAGTTGACTGCAAGAGGAAATTGGAGTACACAGAAGAGACCTGCAGAGAAATGGGGACAACGCGTGCGCCCCTTAAATACAGAGCTGGATGTGGGAATTGTGCTTTATGATCTGCTGCTTTAAAATCACCTTGAAACAACAGGGCGTTTTGTTATTTGTAAATCGTTTAAACAGAACACAATCTACTAAATGCTTTCAAAGGACAAAATGGATTTAGAAACCAATGTACTTAATGCCTCTTAGACTCTCCTGGTCAAAATGCTGCTGTGTTTGGCAGAGACTCAGTGGCCTTAACACTTTCCAGCAAAGTTGGAAGCACCATCAAAGTCTGGGGATAATTCTCCTCAGACCAGAGAGGTCATTAAGCTCCAAGGAAAATAGAACAGAACAAAGTAAAGGGAAATACTACAAGAAAGCCTGTTTCGTTCTGCTGAGGACTCTACTCTGAAAATCTTTCAGCAGGGAAGTCATTCAGGAAAAAAAGACCAGACATATTGCGGATTCGCTTAAAAATAAGAACGTGAGTGCCCTTGAGTGACCCATTCATTCCAGGCTTGACTTCTACGGAAAATCTGTGAAGAATTGCAAAATTGAACAGACCTCAAAAAGGGAAAAGCTGTCCTAGGAAGTGGGAAAATGGGTGCCAAGCAGGTGAGCAAAGTTGGGAAGAAGTCACCCAGAAAGACTTTCTCAGTAATGCCTCGGTTTACATGCGTGTATGAAGATGTTTCAGGGAATGGAGACCAATGCCATATGTAAATAATGTTTACATGCATATTTGTGATATAGATACATATAATATGCCGCCATAGATTGGCACCACATCCTAGGTTATTCCCTGTCTTGCACCCATAGCTTCTGTTATAGGCTTCAGACCTGCATAGGACAAGCAGGTACAGAAAATCCATCCATCCATCCATCCATCCATCCATCCATCCATTTTTTCATTTTCTGCAACCACTTGTCCTATTCAGTATCACGGGGGGGGGGGGTTGGAGCCTATGGGCACAAGGCATGGAACAAGCCAGGATGGGGTGCTAACCCATTGCAGGGTCCATACACACACCTACAAGCAATTTCAAAAGTCCAATTACCCTTAGTATGATATACAGTAGCCATGACAGAGATACAAACCCTAGTGCTCAAGATGTGAGCCAACAGTGCTTACCTCTACATCACTGTACCGCCTGATGCAGAGAATGGATGGAAATGTAATATGGATATGGAAATCACTAAAGTAATATTTCATCATTTTTCAGTCCCTCACTATTGCTGTCGTTATTACTTTAAAATTATTTACATTCAGAAAAAATCTGTCTCCTGTACAGTGTGTCTGCTACGTCATACCCTGTGCATCCAGAGACTGGCTTCAAATTCACCACGGCCGGATAAGCCGATACTGGATAAGCCGATACCGGATAAGCCGATACCAATAGGTAGTATTCTTTTAACAATTGAACACAACCGGACACATGGAAAGCTTTTGTTACTCTGAAAAAGTAGGAAGATGTTTCAGTTAAAGGAGATAAATGCCATATGTAAATAATACATATCCATAAAATGTGTATGTTACACATCACTCCACATCAGTAGCTGTTTACTCCATCATCATAGTTATTACATCTTTCCATCTCCTTTTAGTTCTTTAGGCACCCATGTGGCATCAAATACTGCAGTCTTGTAGTTTAGTGAAAGGCATTTGAAGAGGACAGATTTGCCTTTATTTCCTAGATAAACTGTGCCTGGGTTATTCACAGCTACAGAGCACAATTTGCTCTCCACCAAGTATATTTATTTATTTTTTCCCGTGCTCCCAATTTTTCTCGTACAAATTGCCTCAGAGTTATTAAATTGGAAAATAATGATTCATTTTAAACAAAATTCAGTTTTTCAGGTAATGTGGTAGCTTTCCCCATTACTGGTGTTAATTGTGGATAAAAAGATTTGCCGTGTGAAGGATGTTTCCTGGCCCAAAATCTCATTTTTGGCAGTAAAGAATGCATTCCCGTGTAATACTAAACTCTTCGTCTCAGCTTTCTTTGGAAGGCACAGAATAGAGTTTTGTGTTCATGTCGCCCTTGAATATTGGACAAGTGTGAAGCTGCATATATTTAGGCTCAGATATTTTACATGAGTGAATAAACACTCAGAAATCACTGCCTTCCTCAGAAACATTCTGTGCTTGTGGGTGTTTTACTTACACAAAAATGTTCTGAGGGCAGAAAGAAAAATGATTGGTTCAGAGAAACAACCAGTCAGATTGTAGAGGAGGCATGTCCATGCAACTAGAGGAGGTGGGACCAACCAATCAGATGACTTGGTCCTGCCTCATCTACAATCTGATTGGTTATCTCTCCAAACCAATCATATCATTTTGTTCTGCCCTGAAGAATATATTTGTCAAATTCCCATGACCACATTCTATCCAGCCTAATACATCATGTCTTACTGAGATTTGAAGTGAAAAGAATAAAGGGAGATGTGACATCAAGGCCTGAGAACCTGGTAAATACAGTCCAGACTGTGCTGGATTCAGGTGGCCAGCTGGTGCTGAACTTTGAACACTGAGACCAAAGGTCCACACTAAAGATTAACACTGGTGTAAACTGTCTAATACTGCACCAATGGAGAAAGCCAAGCGCAAAGGGAGAAAATGGCATGTGTTTACACACAGCCATAGGTAGAGCACTTTCTGCATAAACCTGAGGGGGCTGGGATGGTGGGGGCGAAGCGGTCATAGGCCATTCGTCATTTTCTGCAAAAATACAATCAGTGCAATTAAGTAGCCAAGCTATTTTATCAACCAGGGCTATATTTTCATGCATAAAAAATGACAAAAAAGAGCTTTGCTTTTTTCCATTGAGCAGTCAGACATGACTAAGAACATTTTATTATGTATTAATAGATATATCTAAGATGTTCTGTGAGTTTCTTATTTAAAAGGTTTAATGCCGAGTGCCTTGGTGACAAGGTGCAGGAGCATGAGAGAAACACAACACCACTCCCAGTTTGGAGTTAAACAAGGGACAGATGGCTGGCAGGAAGTATAATGCGCGATTAAAATTAAATGAGGAAAGCGAGGACATTGTCTACCAGTGTGACTGTCAAGAATCTGAAATTAGTCGCAACTTTCAACTTAGCCCAAAGTTATGTTAAGATTGTTTTAATATGTTTCTAGAGTTAAATGTATTTTTTAGAATGCCAATGAGCGAGGATTCTTGTTCTACACAACACAATTTCCGCTGCCGTGCAGTAATAGGCGGACATGAGTGGACTGCTTCGCCGACTCAGGCCAATGCTGAAGTGGTCTTTGGACGCTGGATATGCATTCTGCCCTTTCAGTCAAACCGAAACGTCACAGTGACTGGTACATATGTTGTGATAGTTATTCCTGCAAGCAATTTGTGTTCTTCTGCTGTAAACTGTGACAGCTACTCTCGTTTTTTGTTTGTTTGGTAGCCACTCTTCCAATTACTGTTGCAATGGAAACACCAGTTAGTACTGGGGAATATAATTGGAAACAGCCTAGCTGGGGGGCAAAGGGCATCATGGGATATTCAGTTGTACACACTTTCATAAACCTCAGACAATTCTGCATTACTACCTCATACAAATGGCACGTTTTAGGATTACTGTAGAAAATCAGAGTAACTGACAGAACCCTGATTCTTGGTTGTTATTTAAATATGAAGACAAACAGATTCACATTTATTGCCATCTCGGTGCTTTTTTTTTTTTTTGTTCTTGACTAAAACTTTTCCATTCCAGAGCCTGAAGTGTCTGAGGAAACCTTGCATAATACCTCAGACGAGAGTGAGGAATGAGACATCAGGCCGCCGCACAGACGGCTGCACAACAGGGCAATTGAAAACCCCAGGCTAAGATAGTTAGATCACAATCAAAATCATATACCTGACATCAAAAAGACAGCAGCCAGCAGGGGAGGGGTTAGAATGAGGCAGAAACAGTGGGATGTATGATCATGGGCTCCGCTGAACCAGACAGGCCCGAAAGGTCTAGCCGTTTAGCGATTGCAGACACAAGCTCACAGCCAATAAACATTTCTGTTCATTATGTCTGGAGCACTTTTGTTTCATTAGGCTTTCAAGACGGCAGCTGTTTATTGAAGGGAAAATCTGATCAAAACTATAACACATACGCCAGGTGTAAGACGTGATATAGATTTCCTGGAAAGTAAGAAAGATCTGATATTGAACCCTGAACACTCGTTTTAGTCAAGGGACGCTTCTCGGATCATTGACTGGAAAAATATCCTCCGACGGTTCTCACGGCTCAGAAAGGAAGATGCACTATGGAACAGTCTGTCAAAGGGTGAAAAATTATAAAGGCTACAATAAAAGAATCACATAATTATGAAAAACAAAAATGTGCAATCTATTACTCTGATGTGCTGTTCAAAGCTATCTGCCTGTATACTAGCACTAAAGAATGCTACAGAATACGCTATTGCAACTACAGTTTTGATTCATCATTTAAATTTGAGAGTGTAAAACATCACTATCTGTTGTCCCAGTGGTTTTGAATAGCACTTCAGTTTGTTTTATTTATTTTATTTTATTTGATATAATTATAACCCAAACTCTTGAGCATTTTAATGCAAAATCCATCCTTTTATCAATGGGTGGTAAAGTATTCCTGAAACCACATGCTGCTCTAAAACTGTGTATTTGACCATGGACATATATTCAGAAAACATAATTTTAGGTGTAATGGAGTGTATACATTGCCCACGGCATGTGTGTACCCCACGATGGAGTCACGCCCTGTCCGGAATGCCTTTTGGCTGATGCCCTATTCTTCCTGCAGTAAGCTTCAGGCTAACGGTGACCCTGCATTGAATAAGTGATTATGAAAGATGCATGGACAAAATGTATTTAACATTTTACTGAGAGTAGCCAAGGCAATCTGGGGTCACATTTTGAATAAGTAACTATTGACTGGGCCCCGGAATTGTCTCCAGATGACATCATGGCATGTTATTGTGATAAGGTGACATAGGGAGATAATGAGAAATTGCACTCTGACAAATTGCCTCTGAGAGAGGGTGAGTGATGCTTGTTGGAACATAAATTCCTGTAATGGCATTTAAGATGTCTATATGGCAGAAAATGTTTCTGTTAAATTATTTGTTCCCACAGTACATTAATTTAAGACTTTTATGTCAATGTTAACTCAATCTAGTCATAATAATCTCTGTAGTGGGTAAGGAGGCAAGGGAGAGGTACAGGGGGGTTATTTCGGGAAAAGTCACCAATCAGCAGCTTGGGTCTGGTGGACACTGGGACGGGGGTAACAGAGTGTAGGTTGAGGGGGGTGTGGGGTTTATGGTTGGCCAAATCAGAGGGATGTTCCTAGTGGCTCACAGGTCCTGTGTCACCAGTTGGTTTGGTCTCTCTCTATTAGTGAGAGAAGAGAAAACACTTCCTGTTCGCTTTCTCTTTCCCTATGCATGATCCAGGAATGAAGCAGTGCTGAGGGAGACTGTTCTCTCCCCTGGCTGCGGTAATTAGCAGCAACCAGCCATGTCCTGTTTGCATTCCTCACAGGCATCTCTGTGGCCGCCCGTAGGGACACTGGAGCTTGGCAGGACCCCATGAGCCCCCAGCTTTACATCTAGTTCTAGTGAAAAATAAAGGCTCAGTATGAATTAGTGGGAAATGTTGCATGAACATCAATTTTTTTTAGGGTGGAATCAAAAATACTGCAATATTTTTGGCTGTATCATATTGTTTTAGGGTAGAATCAAAAATATTGGATTTAAAATGTTAAATGTATAGATGCTTTATATATGAAACACTTATAATTTCATACATCACTGACACATTTTTTATAATTATTAATTTAGCAAGAATTTCACAACTGTACTTGGTTATTATTTACTCTATTTATCTTCTACAGACTAATTGGGTTGAACCACCAGGTTTGTTTTGCCTGAACTTCATGTTTAAGTTTTAATGATATTATACCAGTGTCCAATTTATGATCTGGCTCATTTGTTGGGGGGTGTCCTGTACATACAATAATGCAGCTGATTCATTTAGCCTACAAAACAGAAAATGGACGGACGCATGACGTGGTTAGCCTTCTAAAGTCTGCTGTGCTATGTTGCAAAGGGAAAACATAAAAAAAAAACAAACATTATGTACATAGAAAGCTTTGCTTTTTAAAATCGCGCCTGACTGGTTAAAGAAAAGCGGGTGGGAGGGGGGAATCAATGAAACCTGACATTATAATTGTGTAATTTTCTCCCCAGGCTGCAGCTGACACGAATCAACAGTACGGCAAAGTCCATAACACAAAGTATGGGGAAACCTAATGAATTGCAAATCCTTACCCCGTCTGCTTTAATTTATGTTACTAGAGCCTGAATAGTCCCACAGTCCTTGTGGTAACAGGGCAAAGAGAGGCACCGGTTGCCAGTCCAAAGCAGACACCTGATTGATGCGCTCAGACAGCAGGCCACGGATGAACGGCCAAATCCTACCTCACACTCCGAATCAGGCAGAGAAGCACAGCTACTGTGAAGGTAAAAAAAAAAAAAAAACGGCTTTACCAGCCAATAATTGCATCCCTTTGAGAACCAGCACATGCCTGCAAGATCTTTTAAATGTATTATATTTCTATTTAAAGCATTTTGCATATTGTACAGTAAATATGCAGTGCCAGTCAAATGTCTGGACACACCTGTTTTTAATGCATTTGTCTCTTAGCTGTTATTCACTGTATAGTAAAATGCCTTGAGGCCGTGAAGTAATACATATCAGATATTGCAAAGAAGTGTTCAACATCACAGAATTTTCTCAAATTTTAGACTCTATGAAATTGCATTGGTTTGCTTCAATGACAGCATTGCCGACTTTTGGCATTTTTTAAACCGGTTTCTAGATGTATCCAGTTGGAATGCTTCTTCAGATGTCCTGAAGGAATTTCTACAAGTTCTGGGTGCATTTACTCTTTGATCAAGCTTTTCCCAAATCAGTTCTAGAGGGATGGGGCCTGGGGATTGTGGAGGCCAGGGCGTCTGTTACAGAATCTCTTTTCTCCTTCACAAGATCACACATACTACAGGGTCATTGTCTTGTTGAAAGATAATTGAGTAAGTGTGTCCATTGTCAAAAGTGCCTACGATGGACACGCACGTGTCAGAATTGGACCTTGGACAAATGAAACCCATGTTATGTTGCATCATGTGGCTGGATATGTGTTGATTATCTGACAGATAAGCTGGACCAATGAGATCAATCCAAACCTAGGCAGCCCACGCACACCAGGGCTCCATGCACTGTGTATTGTGACACCCTACTTCCAATATCATCATCGGAATCGTCTGCCATTTATGCCACACAGGATCAACTTCATTCACATCTTGCATCGATGAGTCTTGGCTGCCAAGAGCCCTGTTGGTGGTTCATGGGTTTTCCCTCCTCAGACCACCCTCACTATAGGAAATCGCCACCGCGGACCATCAGCATCCCATAAGCCTTGCTGTTTTGGAGATGCTTTGACCCATTTGTCTGACCATAATGATTTGGCCCTTGTCAGAGTTACTCAGATCTTTTTCCCCTGCCTATTTATTCCACATTCAAAATGATGACTGTGATTACCGAATGTTGCCTTACCGTCTAATATATTTAATATACCCCCGATGTTGACTCGCACTATTTTTACGAGATGGTCAACGTTGTTTGCTTCACTTGAGGGTGGTCATAATGTTTTGCATATCGGTGTATTTAAGTGCATTTCACATGTTGCTTGCAAATATAATGTTATGTTCATTAAAAAGATAACAAGAACAAATTTGAAGCAAATGCAGTAAGTATTTCACTACTTGGTATGAGGGATTTTAAAGAATCAGTATCATTAGTCATACATAATACTGTCACACCTCTCCCTGATTAACTAATCAGGGAACTAAGCCTGCTCTAAGCTGGGTGCAGTTAAAGCCCAACCTTATTCAAGTAGAGCAGTAGAGAGTTTTCTATCTTGTCAGAAGTTTGTTTAATGGGAAAAGATGGAGTAGGTCTGTTTTCTCTGTGCCTGTTAGTTGCCAACAGGTACTGCTTAGTGGTCGGGATGGCTTGGGGTCATGGTCCTTGTTGACTGGCATTTTGCTTTCGCTTCCTGTTTGGTCAGTTTCTGGTTTTGGGAGTCCTGATCCCAAGTAGCCAGCATCCCATAGCTTGGGTGTTGTGCTGCTGCTGTTCAGTCTTTGGTGATTTTTTTATGTGTGTCTTAGGTTTTGTGTTCTTGCCCCATTTTATGTCACTGGTTCTGAATCTTCAGCCCTCTGTTTTGAGTCTGCCTTCTGGTTCATGTCATCCTGGAGCTGTCCATCCAGTCAGTGGCCCAAGTCCTCCTGGATCCCTGTTTCTGGCAGTGTTTTGGACCGTTGGTCTAAGAAGCTGAGGGGGATAAAACCTGCCATTATGGATGGGGGGCCCAGGTTGGGATTTTCTCAAATGTTGTCACAGACCTTGGTCATAACGGCTAGTAAATATTTTTAGCCCGTAAGCTCTGAGTCAACTGGAGTGGTCTATATGGAAGTCAAGAGGTTAGTTTGAATTCAACCAAGAGCAGGGTGTCACCCAAGAGCCGAAAAATCTCAGACAGAACATCAAGGCGTATTACAGATGGAAGGTGACCCTACTGTGCGGAGTGAAAGTGACAGTTAGCATAGAATGTGACCTGATGTGATGTAGTTGTCAGTCCAGACGAGCAGCTGAGCAAGAAAGCATCCGGTGGAGGTGGAGCTCCAAGAGCAGAAGTGCTGGAGGTCAATGGCTGAAGTTTATATCAAGCACGTCGGCTGCCAAACCCCTTCCCTGTTCTGCTAGTGGCACTATGAGGTCACATGCCCGTGTCTTATCTAGCTTATTAGAATCAGCTCAGTCTGCTAAACACCTCGAATGAAAATTCACCTTTCAGTTGGGCAATGGCCCGAAGCACATTGGCCAAGCTACACCGAAATGGTTTAACAGTAAGAACGCGGATGTCCTTGAGAGTCCCAGTCAAAGTCTTGACTTAAATCAAAAATGTGATGTCTTGAAAATTGCTTTCCATCAATAATCCCCAATAAACTCCTCTGAGCTTGTGCAACTTGACCAAGTAGAACGGACAAAAATCACATTGTACTGACATTCCGAAGTTGGTACAGACTCACGGCTGGAACCACTACAAAAATGATTTGCCACTGGAATTACACCACAAAACGTTAAACCATGCCATTGGTGATGTCACCAAGTAATGATTCACATACTTCATTAACAAATGACATATTCTTTCACCCTTCATTGTGCACTTAAATGAAATTATGTATCCCTTTAGATAAGAGAACAAAGCTAATGAATTTTATCAAATAACCTATTTCTTTAAGATGTTTGAAGTAAACATTTCTATGGAATAAAAGAGATAGTGAGCGAGATCAATTCACAGAAATAAGACACAATGCAGATTAATACAGTTTATTTGAAATCTGACTGCAGTTCTTTCTATCTGTTTTATGCAGTCATTTGTATTTTCTGCACAAAAATAAACATTCTTCCCTTGTAACTTTTTATTGTTTATTTGAGCAGACTACATTCTTTTCATACTGAAGACAAGGACAGAACTTTGTCCTTCCTGGAGAAATTGAAGCTCAGAATATTGCTGGTTCTGGCAAATTTTAATAACTTGTGTTTATATTACAAGCGTACAAAACACTTTTCTATTAAATACTTAGGATTTGTAGAATATTTAATTATTTTTTGCTTTAGATTATACTATTGCAGTGAAGGGTACAGTATTGGGGGTACATATTTAATTGAACTGAACTATCTTAACTATCTGAACTAACTTATCTTTGTAATATGCAATAAAATACAATTACAAAAAGATAATGATTTATGTTGGTCTTGGAAAGATTCCATATAATTATATTAGCAGAGAGACGGAAACAGGACATTTTCGCCAGTTTTTCCATCTTTATCATTAGAAATTTCTGCCCAGTCCATAGATGCCTTTCATTACTGTAATCGTGTTGATGCCAAATGCTTTGTATAAGTGCCAAATGCATTTCCTCCAAACAAGCCAACAGATAAAACATGGGCGTTTAGTCAGCGCCGTTTCCCGCACGCTGCAATGCTCCACACTCGATTCCTCATTTCGGAGGCTTCTTGTCAGATTTTTCCGTGGCTTTTTTGTTGTCATAATTACTCCATTAGGAGACACTTATGCAAATCGCTTTGCCTGTTTAGCTCACAGTGACAGATCGCTCTTGTTTTTAATAGATAGGGTGAAGTGCTATCACCAGGTGCAGCTGGAAGTCACTTCCTGAGACTGAGTCCGCATAGATCCTTAAAGTCAAAATCAAGGTCTTAGCCATTACTCTTTTTGCTGTATTTCATAATCTTTAGTCAACAATTTCACAATTTTTATTGACTTGAAATCCCACCCACCTCATCCCGAAGGCTCTTTCCAACCCTTTATTGGAAGTGACTAAGCTGGATGGATGGATGATGGATGGATGGATGGATGAATGGATGGGAGAATGGAAGATATACCTCCTTGAATATTTGTAAATATATCGCAAGCCTGCATAAGTCTATGTGAAAGATTGTGAGGCTTTGACATTTTACGATGAGATAAGTGATTGACTTGCATACAGAGAACAGGTAGTTATGTAAGAAACTTCTTTTCCCAAGAATTTACACTTACATTCGTGTTGCATCATCGGTCGTTTTTTCCCCAAAATTATATGTGCATTCCAAAAAAGTTGGCACTATACAGAACATTAGTCACATGCAAAGTATTATTTTGTTTTGGGAAGTTTCCTTCCTGAATGCCTTACTGCATGAATTTTGCCAATCCATATAACACGTTTCTGTGAAAAGGTCACTATTGCCCTGCCTGTGGTATTTCTGCTCCGTTTTGCCTACTCTGCATTCTGAAGAACGGACTGAGGTGTAATTCTTTATTGAAAACAATACAGCAGAAACAGCCTATTACAGTGTATATTGGTTGGCTTACTAAACAGGTCAGTGTGTATGTTCCCATTTTCTTTCAGCAGACGGCGAACGTGACAGTCTGTTTTTTTAAATGATACTCTATGGAAGATTTTAATAGTTGCTTCAAAACCAAATCATCTGTTTCCTTCCAAGCAATAATAACATCACATACCTATAGTGCAACAACAGATTTTTTTTGTATAAGTTTGTATAAGCTTAAAGCTATGTAGTTGGTCAGATATTGATGCAAAGTAACAAATTTAGGGTCAGCTTGATCTCAAATAAACAATGGGGAAATACAAGTCATTTAAAAAGGAAAATCTATTAGCAAGAGCCACAAATATGTTGGCTCTTTGGACGTGAAATTCAGATTTAATTGTAGCATCTGAATGATTCTTCAATAGGCCTTCAACAAAATATACTTAATTCATTTTCCACTTTTTCTCTTCATCCACATAAAAATGAAAATACACAGTTGTCTGAAGTACCTTGTCAGTATAGGAACACCAGCTAAGTATTAAAATCCACATGCATTAGTCAGACATTCAGTGGAACAAGAAACACAATTTAAATAGCTCAGTTTTGGCAAACTCTGCATAAGCAAAACAAATTAACAAATGAAAAACAAACTAAATCTCCCTTCTCCTCAATGGAAGTGCAGCAAAAAGCACCAGCTACATATTAGCATAACGATATGTTTGGCTTCTTATTTTGTCGTCTAAAATGTTTGCTACATTGTCTTTCCTGAATCTCTGTTGAAACAATACACTGAATGCCTTTTAGCGAAAGGGCAAGAAAACCAAAGAAGCAGAGCTGTAATAAAAGCCTGTCAAGAAGATGTGTAGCTTTAAAAGCATCCTGTCTCACAAAAGGAATCCTCCTGCTAGCAGGCCTCTCTGCTAACTCTGCTAATACTTCACTGTATTCCACAATCAATATGTTTCATTTATCATTAGCTGTGTAGCAAACATTTTAGATATTATTTGTAGGTTATTTGCTGTTCTAACAGTGTTTTCTATAGGGTGCAAGTGTTGAATCTTGTGTGAGTAAGATGAGATTTCTGATGTGATTGTTGTTGTTTTCAATGAGATGTTATCAATTAGGCACTCAGAGGGGCTTTCTGTGATGGCAAAGAAATCTTTCACAAACTGATTGCCTAAGCTTATGAGTCCTGGCAAAACACAGAGATTTGATTAAAGCGCTTCTTCAATGGCAGTTCAGAGAAGCTTTACCACATCACAAGCCTTCAGAGACCGATGTTGAAGGAGCAATAAAATCATGGCAAGAAGATGCATAGAATAAGAATGGAAAGCTGATATGGGGTTTAAGTGAAACATGGAGGTATAGCCTGCAGGGCAATAAGCTGGAGAATGATACATTTAATTGTAAACATCAGAATTTTTACAACAGTAATACAGTTACAATTAGTAATAATAATGCTAAATTAATATGCTGTAACATCTTTGTTATGACCATGAAATAGTGAATTTATGTGACATTCTACAGCATAGGCACAGACAGAGACAGACACACACACACACACACACACACACACACACACATTGCAAGATAGCATGACTGCATATCTTTAGAGTACTGGAAACCTTCATGACATGGAGAGAACTCAATACACAGGACGCAGGTAGAATTTGCAACCCTAATTCCGGAGGTGTGAGGACACAATGACACGGACAAAAGTCAATGCAAAATGCAAATTCCTAAACACAAAAAATGACCTGCGTGGGTAACAATTTTTGTGTAATTACTTTAAATGGCCTACACAACACTTTGCTTTTGTTTTGGGTTTATTCTGGAGTATGCTTGTTGGGAATATGGCTAAGATACTATTCTATAGTAAATATATGTTAACACCTGGTGGGAAACTCTGTAGCACCTACTAGGACACTCGCGGACATGTATCGCACAAATTGGTGTTAATATCGTGCTAATGTGATTTGCAGTGTGTGTCGCAGTGTTGCAGTGTGTGTCGCAGTGTTGCAGTGACTGTCTCCATGGAACCTGTATAAAAACGATCAGGTATGAAGAAACAAGTTACTCTAAGACAATTAATAAGATATACCCAGGGGCCATTGTGATCATTGAAACGTCCTTTTTAAAACTAGTTTTTGAACTTAGGAAAGATATTTAAGAGTTTCTAAACAACCTTAATTACAATTTGGCAAATAACCATAGAGATGTAACTGAGTCGGCCAAGTTGGCTTCCGGTGTGAAGCTATTTTTTATTGCAGGATACTAATTCTTATTAATCTCCACAAGCCACTTACATAAATGTGCCTTTAAATAATAAATTTAAACCTTTTCACAAAATGTTTCATACTTGAAAATCAGGTTTGTTTTCACTTACACTGCTTCACACCTGCTACTATCAGTCAGGGAGGTCAATGTAAACGATTAGCTATTGAACAATGCGTCTTCCCAGCCTTAAATGTGGTTTTATTGTGATGTCACTTTATGAAAGACAGTGATGATGACAATAAAGAGACAAAAAAAAATCAAGGGCTCAATGAAAACGATCTCTTTCTGAGATCTGATCAATGCATTTATAACCATCTACATTTTTACAAAGATATATGTGTTCACCTGTATCCCAAAATTGTCAGATTAATTTTCGATAGAGGATAAGACAAATAAGCACACAAAATAATAGACAAGACACAAAACACAATAACATATTTGTTAAGTAAAACAGACCTTCAACACTGAATTTATCGACATTAAAGTGAGATGGTACACAGGCATCCTCGTGTAGACAAAGCAAAACACGTTCTCTGGATGTTTTTTGAAGCTGAATCTGACCAAATCGATAATGCGATTGTATAAATGTAAGCAGGGGCATGGGTGTCCAATGACAGAGCAAATTTGGGTGAAGATGCATCTTTATACCACCTTTTCACTTTTTTTAATAACTGCTAACATAAATTTCCTTTCCAGAAAAGGTACTCGGAGCTTGATGCCTAAGTGCACCCCAAATTAAAACCCTTTACACCAGCCAATATCCATCCACATTCTGAATCTGCTTGTCCTATTCAGGGTCACAGTGGTCTAAAGCTATGGGTGCAAGGTAATCCACTGCGGGGTGGACTCACACACACCTCTGGGCAATCTGGCAACCCCATGAATAGGCCATGAACCCTGGCAGAGACTCAAACCCAGATCCCAGAGGTGGGAGGTAACAGTGCTTATCGCTGTGCCGTCCCCGTAATCCAACAATAATTTTGTTTCCTTGTTCCACTCGTGCTGATGCTGAACGCGATCTTTCATTTCTCTTCCTCCCCATGGTTTTGTTAAACTTGTCTCTACCCCTTACCAAAACAAATCCCCTTCTCCTTTCTCCCCTGTAGCAACGTCTAATTGGTTGATGGACACACGCCTCTACTTATTAATGTAGCCTATTGGCCCCCTGTGAAAATATTAACTAACCATCTGTTGAACAAAAGACAGTTGTTGAATAATAATTCTTACTATCCAGTGAGAAGTAACATTTTTGGGAGACACTAATTCATCGTTAAAACTCTTCCTTCAATTCCACACTGTTCCATTAGCAATTAGCAGTGGAGCTTTTTACATTATGCAAATTACAATCATTTAATATATCAATGCTATTAAGTAGCTGGGAAAAGAAAGTGAAATGCAGTTGTATATCAGTGGAAGTGGCCAACTAGAGGTTTGGGGCCAGAATGATAGAAGTTTTGCACCTATTCTCTGGAGGATGCTGGATTGTACAAACATCTGTGCCCAAAAAAATGTCTGATATTCCCTCACCAGAGTTCAGATAATTCAGTTTTGTAGCACTCTTAATATAGCTGCTTTGTGCTTGTCAATTAAATGATAAGGTCAATAGAATACATACAAGACACGACCTTTGAAGCTTACTAAAAATATAATGAATATGCAGTGAGTTACTGTCAATGCTGAGTTACTATTAAAGGGTAGATTTATTCACCCGTAGTAATATATATATGGTTTTCTATCTTTCTGGTTGAAACGTACAGCCATCTGGTTGAAATATGCAAAAGTTTTGGAAAAATATGAATATATACAAAATAATGAAGTAAAAAATGCAGATTCCCAGTTTTCGTGCCACCAGGATTTTTTCATATGTTTCCAATACTTATGGACACCAGTCAAATTTTTTAAAAGCAAAGTGCACACAGAATTGCTTGACTGGAAAGGGAGCTTCCATTATTTAATGAAACACGCTATTCCCAATCATCCAAGTTCTGCCAATGGAAAGAGGTCAGTGTTTCCAAGGAGTTTGTTCTGCCTTTGTTAGTAAATTCACAAGACAAACAGATTAATTCTGTCTTAATAAGGCTTGAAGCTGGTTATCTAAAGTGTATTAATCCCATGCATATTCATAGACATGATGTAGGAAAAGCCGTTACTCATTTTAAATGAGCTGAATGTGCAATTAGCTATTATGAAACTGTAATACTCTTTAAACAGTTAGTCTCCATTGATGACTTTGTCTGTTTGTGTCTATGTGAATTTTTTTCCTTACTCAATTAATATTGGACGTTTCTCAAGTCCTACATCCTACTGGAATTAAACACCATCCAAACATTTAATGTGACACACAGTTTCTTCTAAAGGATTAACAGAGTCAGTCCGACTTAACAGATTAAAAAAAAAAAAATCAATTTATTATAAATAATTTATTTACATAATGTTTACCAAGATAAACATACATGAAAAGTAGTTGAAGACATTTTGATAGTACTGAGCTAGTTTTTTTGCGTTTTGGAGCATATATATTTCTGAAATAAGAAGATATGGAAGAACAGGTAAATAAGACATACAGTTAGTGGGTTTTAAATAACACAATTATCATTCAGTTGCAGAGAGAGAGAGAGAAAAAAACCTGATTTCTAATTTACTGGGTGTGACCAGACCCAGGACCGCTGCCTCTGTACCAGCCCACAAATTTCTTACGTTATTAAAATCATTACGGCTGTCTTAAATAGCGGCCCAATTAGCGTCTTGATTGTCTAGCGTCCGTAGTTTATCTCAGTGATATGACGTATATTTACTCACCGACCATATTACTAAATAGTTGTGATTTTCTCACCGTGTCTTGTGAAGGAAACAAATACAAAAGACAATTCAAACTGGAAATGAAAAGACATTTACAATGGTAACATTTACAGGGGCTGATTGATATTATACACATTTTAAAAATGACATCTTGTCCTTAACCTTTTGGCAACATCGTCTTGAGCATTATAAAACATCTTGAAACTAACGAAAACAACAATAGCAATAAGAACAACAATAACAATAATGTTTTATTTGCAACACACATTTCTCACACCCAACTGAACCAGGAGATTTGACATTTCGTAAAACAAATTCTGTTACTTTTCTGTCTTGTTTATGGGTTTGATATTTGTGTTACAAAGGCATCTTTTGCACAGGCAATTCTTAGATCAGACAGACTTCACCAAATCAATCCTGCCGTTATTTGCAAGAGGCATATTAATTATTGCTGTTTAACAGCTTGCACAAGTTATACCCGATTAACTGCAGTTTGTAGAAATGTCAGCTGAGGCAGTTACAGTGTAGCTGTTTAATCAGAAGTTAGAACTTTGAAAAGAAACCAGAATATTTGTTACCAATCCCTCATGGTTAAACTTTGAATACTATGCATTTTATACATGCTGCTCAAATAATTCCATCCATCCATTTTCTAACCCGCTTATCCTACTGGGTTGCGGGGGGTCTGGAGCCTATCCTGGAAGCAATGGGCACGAGACAGAGCACAACCCTGGATGGGGGGCCAGCCCATCGCAGAGCACACTCACACACCAGTCACACCTACGGGCAATTCAGTAAATCCAATTAGCCTCAGCATGTCTTTGGACTGTGGGGGGAAACCGGAGTACCCGGAGGAAACCCCATGACGACACGGGGA
>JAODJW010000019.1:19343967-19355992 GCA_026777045.1 Hyperopisus bebe
GGTAACTGAAATTAATTTTCATGAGAGTTAAACATGGTCAATGTGAAAAATGGCCAATCATGTCAGCCAGTACCCAATGACATCATTTTCATTCTAACTCATCCATGCATTCTCTTCAAACGAAAATATTTCAAACGATTTTAAAATATTTTGACCTGCATTTATATGACAGTGCATTTTAAAGTGTCATTCACAAATTAAATCTGACACTTAAATATGGATTATAAGTTAAAATTAATTTCGTCTTAGATGTGTATAACAAATTATGCGCAAATTATTTAATAAAATTTTGAAGATTATTCAGAATTTCTTAATTGTTATTGTGACTCCGGTAATTCATAAAAAAAAATCCCAAATATCTTTTCGAAACACAGTGCTTCTATCATTAGTCCTTGATCCTGAAATTTGTTTTACAATTTAACATGTGATGAATAAGGTATTCATTTGTAGCTTCCATTAGAAATATGTTTCTGGAGAGCCTATTGTTTTTACTCAAATATATTTCACACTTTTTTCACACACACACACACACACGCACATTACCTATTGGTACTGGTAGCTGTAAAAATGATTCCAGGTCCCTTTTATTTGGGGTCTGTCATTGGGATTGGATTGTTCCTTCCCCAGTTATTTATCACTGCACGACTCCCAGGAGGAAGCCTATGAACTTCATCCCCAGAGATTTTTAAACACAGAGACTCATCTTCCACAGAGATTGTGTCATTAACCGTAACTACCCAGTCAAGTGTGGGTCATTCTCTTAATGGTCTCTGCTCAGGTGTGAACTCTGTTTTCCTCATCAACTGTTGTCAAAGGGTCATTTATAGTCATTTATCTTCATCGCAGTGGCTTCCTTATTAACTCTGTCAGACAGGAACATCTGTGGTAACCCGTGCGATGCTTTGCATACATGTAATGAGTTAATGGCTGAATAAGCAGGAAAAGGTGGTTCTGCGAATCTTCAATAAAATGACCTGCCAGTTGCTTCAGTTCAAAGAGACTGTTAAATAAATCCAGCATAAAAAGTGGAATCGTGGTGGTAGAATGTAGGTATCAGATCACATTTAATGGTAAAGACACATACCCACTAATCATAAAAATGTACTTCAGTTAATGATAAAAGTATCTTCATAATCATTCTCTGCCATAGTGAAGACTGAAAGTGAAGCAGAACTGAGCAGGAAATTACACCCACACATAAATCTGATTGAACTAAAAATGATCTGAATTAAATATTGTGAATTCCATATTGAGCTTGTATTGTTCGCTAATATAGCTTAACCTGTTCTACTTTGCAGAGTTAGAAAATTACTGGTCTCATGTAGAAGAAGGCAGACCCTAGGTAATAATCAATGTGGTTTAGAAAATGTAGGATTGTCTCAGAATGGTTCGCATAAGTTTTAGTTATATCAGAATTATTATCCCTGCGTGAATAATGACAGATTGCCTTGAGCTGATGAATGTGTTTTGTGTGCCGTTATCCCCTGAGGTTTTGGGAATACAGAAAAAAAAAGTATCATGTAGGGATTATGATATGAGATAGTATTGTCCAAAATTTATGCTAGAATGTTAGCAGAACAAGACCTTGTGGTCTGTAACACAGTCTTCAAGGTCAGAGTAACATCAGTGGGCCATGAAATGACAAGGGAGGATCCAAATGAGGAAACAACGTGTTTGTTTCCCAAGAAAATCTTTGTCCGGATGTTGGTGGTAAGTCAGTCGATGACCAGGCAAAACATGGAAGAGTCTAAATTCTTATTGTATTCAGAAAAGCAGTCAAGACACAAATAGTACATCATAAGGCAGAAATGGGCAACTCAGAGGAAGGAACCAAATTCGAAATGCAGGACAAAGACCAAAAACCAATGAATCATACAAGAGTCATACGCAAGTACAGAACTCAAATTGAGAATTACCCATTGTGGTATTACTCACAAGGCCCTGCCACAAGGTAACTGACCTGTCCCAATATACACATCCAGTAAATGGGATCATGAGCTGCAGGTGTGTTAATATTCCAGCGAGGCAGAGTGTGGCCAGGCTAGGTATAGCTAAACTGAGATCTGGCTGGATGTAGGTGTGGTGGTATCTGCCTATGGGGGGACAGAGGAGGAAACTCTGTATGTTAGTGCAAGTCTTTGATGGGCAAAGGGTCTGGGACGTCATGGGCAGGACCCCAGGATCACTCAGGACCACACTCCTTCCAGTTACCTCAACAGTAATGGTTTCAACAAGGAGATGTAGAAAGTAGGAGGATTTCAATGTCTAGGAGGCCACTGTAGGTGGTAGGTGACAGGATTACTGGGCTTGATAATTTTAAAAGGACAGAAAGGCCAGGGACAGAGTTTCCTGGAGGGCAAATTGAGCATGATGTCTTGAATGGATAAACCAGAACGGTTGATTTGGGTGGAATAATCAGAACCAGAAATATCTTTTTTGGCTGGAGGTTAAACATGTGGGCGTCGCTAGGGCCGAGTATTTTAGCTCCAACGCTTGTCTTCCTTCAAAGAAAAAAGGTCAAGCCCCAGGTAAACTTGACTTAGCCCCTGATTTTTTCAATAGCTAGAAATGGTTATTTAGGGGTTAAACATACCAGGAATTTGTCTCAGTGACTGTCCACTGGTACAACATATAACATGCAAGACAATTCACAAGTATGCACACATGAAACTAAGTAGCAGGCTGTCTGAAAACATTTTATGGGTTAAACAGAGGTCCTTTTCTATACTTGGGTGCTATACTTGCTGAGCTACTCGTTGATGGCTGGAAGTTTGCTAACCTCCATCTCACACAGGAACAGAGGAGGCTGCTATTCTGGGACATAATAAAAAGAAGTTAAATGTAATGAAGTGTGAATAATTAAGTTCCGGGGCTAGATCAATCAAGCAAGAATACAGCTGGTTGGTGAAGGAGTATTGTCTTACGGAATGTCAAATTTTCTGGTTAAATTTGGTGTGAGAAATGTGTGTTACAAATAAAATATAATTGAGGGTCTCTGCCTGACTCTCTTGGAATCTGAAAGAACCAAAACATTTGATTAAACAGATACTCAGGCAGCTCCATAACATTAGGCGGGCCCAGGAGAGGTAGCAGACCGTACATCTTAGAGTAGGGGTGGGCAATCTTATCCAGAATGGGCCATTGGGTATGCAAATCCCTGCAACTTCATAATTAGGTTACTGATTAGAGGACTGATTAACTGAAGAATTCTAACATCTGGGTTTGAACAGCTGACCTAAAGGTTATCCTAAAAATCTATACACATGGTGGCCCTTTGCGGATGAGATTGCCCAACTCTGTCTTAGAGAATCTGTGACTATACTTACTATAGTTAGATGAAAGAAGAAAGAATGAGTGAGAGTTGAAGCGTACCTGCTGGTAATCATTGTGTGAATTCCTTGATGGTTTTGAGAAAGGCTGACCACCAGAACTTCCAAGTGACCAGCTCCAAGGTATTATGTTGAAATTGTAGCGGGTATACAAAATAGCCCACCTCTCCTGTCTAGGATTCTAGACCACAGGCCCTAGCCAGCCACAAGCGCACAGTTCCCTTTTATTAAAATCATTGCTTTATTGTTCTAAAGAAAGCTCACAGCAATAAAATGCATATGAAAATAGTTTAGAGGGTCTATCATGATGTTTCAAGAAGACGGCTCCCACAACCACCACCATGGTATCAGAGACTGGTCTGGTTGCAGAGGCATACAGGAGCTGATATAAATGTATTTTTAAAAAATTCTGAGTCTCGTTACTGTCCTTGAACACCTTGTTTATGCAGGAATATGAAGGAGCATTACTAAGTCCATAAGGCGTAACCAGATATTCATATTGTGAAAGAGACAATATCTAAACTGGCACAGAGAATGTTTTGTGAGTGATATTTAACAGTACTTTGAGGAAAAATTCACTGGCTCAACAATGGAACCCAAATGGGCAATTGGAGGCATTGAATGCATACAGATCTTCCTGGGTTCCTCTTAAAATTTACTTTAAATCAAGCTGCATTTAATTTAACAGACTTAATTTTAATTTAGGTTGTTTTAGAACATTTTGTATCTAGTTAATTTAGGGTTGTTCTGTTTACTTCTAGATCTCTCTTTACTAGAACTCATTCATCCAGGGTTGTTATATTATAATTTTGGTCAATTAAGCAATATCTATAGATATAACTTGAAATCAGTTAGATCTCAGTTCAAGGACTGCAGGACAGCTACAAACTAGCACAATATCTGCTTCTTTGGTCAGTACAACTTAGGGACTCCAGTATAATTGATTGATTCAACTCAGAGACTGCAAAGGCTTAATGTAAGCTTATTTGATTCAAGTCAGCTCAGGGACTGACACTGTTTTATTATGTATCTGACTGAACCAACTGACAGACTGACAGAGCCTCAGTTTGTTTGATCAATCCATTCCAGGGAGTGGCGGTTTGATTGACTCAACTCAGAGGCTGCATGTAATTTTATCACTGTGTAATATATAATGTGGCTTCTGAAGTCCAGTTTAATTGACACAAGTGATTAGTTAGAAAGCTGGGGTTATTAGATTGTAAAGCAGGGTGCTCTTACACTAACACTATAGTACGTACTAGCCTTGGCCAGGAATTGTGGCAATACCACTATCCTGGATTTTATTACAGTTAGCTATTTCAGACAACTAAAAAGAAACTTTTGGTAAGGGGATGCAAGAAAGAGCTGGCTACATATGTTAATCATGCAACACTATGCAAGAGCACAGGCTATGGAGTGTCTCCAAGTAATCTCTACACATAGCATGTGTGCTAATCATGCAGCACTGTGTAGGAACTCTGAGTACAGAGTGTATTTCCAGCTGTGTTGCAGACCCTTCCTTAAATCTGAAACCGTAATAAACTGATCAATTACCAGATGTTGCGATTGTTGTTTTCCAGAGGATATGATGATGGATCACTGGACAGTCAGATCCCAGAACTAACAGTCAACTGTAATTTAAATTAAATTTTAATTATAGGGTTGTTACACTCCTTTGTATAGCAATGGGGCAGAGCCTTCCGACAACATTCCCCCAACTTTCCATATCTTTATAATAATATAACTGGGACCATTATATCAGCCACACAGACACCATTCAAATCAGACCAAACATATGCACAGTACTTGCATTCATATTAAACAATGTCTCTTCCATATATGCATTCTGCATGGGTTTAGTGTGACCCGGCATAGGGGAGAAATGGGCGAGAGGAGGATGGAGAGGAAAGGATGGGCTTGTGAACAGGTCTACCTGTGGACCACGAATCCCTCAGTAGGAGCAAAGGTGGGGCACCAGGTGTGCTGCAGTGACTCAGAGTTGACTTGCCAGTTCCCTCTCCGGGGTGGAAAACAGCACAAACCCAACATCGTCCAGGAAAACGGATTCCTGCTGGGCTGAGAGCTGAAAAAAAGGTCCTGATATACACGTCCTGTAAATGGGTTAATGAACTGCAGGTGTGTTAATATTCCGGTGGAGTGTGGAGAAAGCGGATAAGGCCGAAGTGAGACCAGTCTGGATGCAGGTGTGACAGTAAGGGAGCCTCTGCTGGGGGAACACCAGCGGCAGAAGGGGACTGAGCAGTAAAGCAGTGTTTAGCAAACTAAGCATTTAGCAAATTAGGCTCAGCGGGAGCAACAGCAATATTAAGCAAATTCCCCACTGGGATCTTGCATCATCTTGGCACAGAAGCAGATATAGAGACGTGTTGAAAGTATATTGGAAAGCAAATAAAAAAAAACGCCGATCCACATCTCTTGACATGGACCAGGGAACTAAGTGAATGAGGTACGGTACCCATAAATACCTTCATTGATTGTAAAATTCATCAAAAACTGTTACAGCAATGCATCAAGACAAAGGGGTGTCTTCTGCATCCATACATGGTTCTTTAGGTGTATCTGTTCATAGTTAAGTTAACACTGCTGAAATTGGTAACTGAAGAACATTCTGAAATCCCTTGTTTGATATTACATCATAAATGACTCTTCATCTTCATTCTAACCACCTGCTCTACAGGCTTCAAATTCAATATACTATAGTGCTCACATTTTAGCATCCCTAAGGTAAGTCCTCAGCTGCGTCAAAGGATACATGCCTCTTTTATTGAAATAAAAAAGACCAGCCAGCAGGAATAGCATGGATAATCCATGGCAGGTTCTGCTGTAAGGAGATAAAAACAGCTGGAGCAACTTATCCTGCCTACTCCTGACTGCTAATTAAATAGGCCTTGATAACAGACTGCACTTCAGAAAGTGCGGCTTCTATTATCCGCAATCGTTTGTTGACATTCTCTGTGATTCCAGCTTTGTGTATGCAGTCACCTGATTTGCGATGATCGCAGTATGGAAGACGGGAAATACAGGTAGATCCTGTTTATAGGGAAGCAAAAATTTCTGTTCTGGGCTGCCGTGGTGGTGAGGTACATGGGCATCGTTAGGGCTGATCACTCAGGGCTATAGCCCCAAGTATTTTAAGTCTAGCCATGAGTATTTCAAGCCTAGCCCCAAGTATTTTGAGCCAAGCCCTGAGTATTACAGCCCTGACGCCAAAGTAAACTTGACTTAGACCCTGATCTTTTCAATAGCTAGAAACTCCCCTGGTGAAGTCGTCATTAAAGAGTCGCACAGATCAGTGCATTATGGTGAAACATTTTCCTGGAAAACCCTTGCCATATCGAAGCAGATTTTAAGTGGTGGACTCCACAACGAAGTGGAACAGCTAGAAGCAGAAGTGGGCAAGTGCATTTCTCATTCTGTTTAACCGATAATGGGCATCTGGTGCAGACATGGGTAGGCAGATGGTCTCATAGTCCCGCCGAAGTTTAGCCCCGTGACTGATATGCGGAAAACGTCCTTAGCAGTTTTCTTTTTTTTTTTTTGTTCTGCATTGGAAAATCTGTAGGTGGATTTAAACAGATGTTGCTTAGAATAATTTAGCATAAATTAATAAACAAGCCCTGCTTACACATACAGCTCACTAACATATACAAACTCATTGAATATAATATAATTTTCCACAGGGCCAATAATTTCACACATAGGATGGATATTTCTATGTTGCCCTCATTTATACTCATTCTAGCACTAATAATTTTGACAATAAAATCTAGACCCTTTGCTTATTTTGCACAACTTGTTTGGATGGCATGGGTAAATATAATTAGTCATTGTCTTATTGACCTGAAATAAGTCATGTATATTTAGTATTATACAGCACAATCAATGACTTTGTCAAGTAAAACAGAGTGTTTAACATTATTCTTGGTCGTTATACAATGGGAATTAAGTTAATTCAAGCTGTTAGATGACGATTTCTCTAAATTAAAAAATTGTGATAGTAACAGTGCAGAAAAAGGCAAGTGAAATATATGATGTCATTTAAAAGTAACATTTTTTATCACTGGATTACAGTGAAATGTTTCAGAAAAAACACTCTTCTGCAGTTTATTAAAAGAAAAACCAAAAACCCACACACACATACACATAGTAAACGAGTATGAAAACTTTTCACTTTGAAATTAGAGGGAAAAAGATGAATCAATAGTCCATGTCCAAACCGCGAAGCAAATGAATGTACATAATCCTAGTGGTTAGTCTCAGCCCTTTTTATTACAGATTTGCAAAGACAGAAGTCAGAAGCCATTATTAGTGGCGCAAAAAAGAAAAACAGGAGATGTTACACCATTTTTCTACCTCATCTCACATAAATGTTAATTCCAAAAAATTAGTTCAAAAGAAATACAATTAATTTATATTATTTTGTCATTTATGACAGCTGAGTGACAGACTTAAGCCTCCTAATATTTCTTAAAGAGTGATAATTTTGTGCATTTGATCTGTACTTTCAGCCAATAGACTTTAAATACCCACAGACAGCATTACATACCTTACACACCTGACACGCAGAACCTGTGAAAGGTTTATCCATCTATAGGTTTCTGCTCATTAGCTTTCTAACCACCATCTTATATGGTTCTCTGTAATTTAGAACACGGGGTAATAAAATGTAGATCAGATTAGGAATATGATGGAGATAAAATGTCAGACGTGTCCCTTCATTAAGTGTCATTAGAAAAAAGTCAAATAGAACAATTTTACAATACAGCCTGGGAAAAATAGTGACCAATTTAGTATTCCTAAAATATAATATGCATATAATTCAATGGGTTATTGCATGTCTGAGTTTAAGTCCTTAGACACTCAGTTCAATGTGAAGACTTTTCACGGTTTCCCAGGATGCATTGTGAATCGTATGACCTTCCTCTTTGAATAAAGCATAAGCATGACTAATGATAGAGAAGGCTAGCCTCTCAATGCCCCTTCTATGTCTGCTAGACCAAAGCCATGCTGGTTTTCCTAGCTCCAGAGAATCCTAGTGTCACTGTGTGCTTGTCACGCATGTCGGGGTTTAATTGTCAAGCAATATAAGGAAAGCCTAAAGACGAGATGATATTTTCACTCCACTGAAGATTAAAATCCTGGTGATATCTTACCGTTATATAAACAGTATTTACATCTGAAAATATGAGGTTGTGTCCAAAGGTAATATTTAAGCCATGTTTCCCCATATATCAGACCATAAATACTCAGTAGTAATGGATGAGTTTTTCGGTCCCTGTAGATTCTCTGTGTAGGTTATCTCTGTATGTGCTGGTATTTTTGTGTTTGTTTTGATTTTATCGGAGTTACCCCGGTGACTAAAGAGCTTACTTTAAGTTGGAGATTATTTGGCTGTGTCCATATCCTGCATTATGTTATGTGTGTCAAAGCTGTGATTCATTCAAATTTGTCAATCAATTAAAATGAAGAAGGAAAGTACAGTTGTCTTGGAAACATTGGAGTCCAGAGTGATTCTGCATTTGATTTCCAGAGGACTCCTTTTGGGTATCTGAACCAGTTAGATACTTAGCTTTGGTACTGTACCAACTGCCCTGACAATGTCTATATTTCCCCCAACAACCTCAGGACATCCAAAATTTGGTCTTCCCTCTCTGTTTCTGAGCTGTTTAATATCTTAATGATGCAATATTTCTTCAGAATCCCTTTGTAAATGAATCGCTATTAAGTAGGAAGTCATTAGTTCCCTTTAAATCAATATGATGTCCTTATTCCTCCCTGCGGGTAATAAAAGTCTCATGCTGCACAGATGTAATATTAGTATATCTGTAAATTCATATCAGGACATATCAAATTAGGGTATTTTTCCTCATCGTGGGTTCCAGCAGGGAAAATTATTATTTGCATTGTCCTCATAAAGATTTTATCCCTAACAATACAATATTTGGGTCACAACATAGCTTTGGAGGTTCTGTGTGGCATTTTGCTGAAGATGTCCTTTACAACTGTAAATTGGTGCAATAAAAATTTTATGCATCTGTAGACAAAATCTGTATAAATGAAAGCAGTTTGGTCCCTATGTATTTGCACAGTGACACAATTTTCATAATTTTGGCTTTGTATATAACCACAATGGATTTGAAATGAAACAATTAAGATGTGACTGAAATGTAGACATTCACCTTTAATTCGAGGGGCTTAAGAAATATATTGTATTAGCAGTTCAGAAGTTACAGCTATTTGTATAAACAGTCCCCTCATTTTTAGGACTTGTAAGTAATTGGACAATAATATATCCTTCCAGGAATTGAGGTGTGGGCTGCCCCCTTGTAATTTTATTAACAATTAAACAGGTAAATGGCATAGACTGAATTTGCATTTGGAAGCTACTGCTGTTAACTCTCAATATGAGGGCTGAAGAGATGCCAGTGCAGATGAAGCAGGCCGTTGTTGGGCTGAGAATGCAAAACAAACCAAGTCGAGAGATAGCAGAAGCATTTGGAGCAGCCTGATCAGCAGTTTGTTACGTTCCTTATGAGAAGTAACACGCTTTGCTAAAGTCCACAGTCAAGAGAAATCATCAAGAAAGTAAGTACAGAGGGCTTACCCCAGGAAGCCAACAAGTGGTAAGCCTCGAGAATATGATGGCCAGATCAGACTTTGTCAGAAAAGATCTAAAAAAAAGCTCACCCAGGTCTGGAGAAAAATTCTTTGTATGGATGAAAAGAGTGTGGAGAAGGAAAGGGATGGTTCATCATCCAAAGCAAACCACATCAGCTGTAAAACATGACAGTGGTAAGACATGGTATAGCATGTATGGATGGATGGATGGATGGATGGATGGCTGCCAGTGGAACTGGGTCACTAGTATTTATTGCTGCTATGACTCTGCTGACAAAAGCACCAGGAAGAATTCCACAGGTCATACTACATGCTCAGAAAACTGATAGGACAGCACTGCTCAGAACAGATAGACAAGGACCCAAAACAGAATATGAAAGCGCTTTTCATGGCAATGAAGTGGAATATCCTTCCGTCACCTGACCTTAACCCAATTCAACATGCACTCCACTTGCTGAAGACAAAACTGAAGGCAGAAAGACCAATGAACAAGCAGCAACTGAAGACAGCTGCAGAAAGGCATCACCAGGAAAGCTGGCGTTTACTGATGTCTATGTGGTCCAAGCTCAGGGTGTCATTGACCGCAAAGGATTTCAACCATGTATTAGTGTTAGTTCGTCCAAATACTTTTGAGCCTCTGAAAATGGTGGTGTGGGGGGGGGAGGGGGGATTAAATATAAAAATGAATGCAATTCGTAAACAGCTGATATATTTTTGTTAAACCCCTTGAATTAAAGATGAATGTCCTACCCTCAATCCCACCTTGATTGCTTAATTTCAAATTCATTGTAGTAATATGCAGAGCCAAAATAATGAAAAATTTTTGCATTGTCCAAATACTTGTCGACCAACCTGTGGCTTACCAGGCACCAAAACAGAAAAAGGTGTAGGGTTTATAAGCAATAATTTAATATATCATTAAAGTATCAAACCTAATATTTCTGTATTTGTTCTGTTTTAAAATGAAATGTTTGTTGCTTTACAGCTTTTTAATAACTACTTACCATGCACATTATTATTACGCTAGCAAAGGAGTCATATCTGTAGAACATCCGCCAAATCCGTGTTGTAGGATAAGTGTAGAGAAGAAGGTAATGTTACTGTGTTAAGTGATGATAACTCACTTATTAAGGTGTGCTGAGAAGAGAAATGGTATCCCCTGGATATGAATCATAACCGTGCGTGAGCCTCACCAGAGAATCGGTTTGAAATAGCAGCACTGTGCTGCCAGTGTCATCACCTCTTGGGTCGTGAGGTTCATTGTGTCCTCAGCTGTCTTTGTTTTGGGGTTTTATCCTCTAAGGATTTACGAGGGTCTTGTTCACCAGCTCTGCTTTCTCTACACAGTCCAAAGACTTGCATTTAAGTTAATTTGTCGTGGCAAATGGCCCTGGGTGAGCAGCCTGCTGAGTGTTTCCGTGACTGTCTTGCCATTGGCTCCTCTGTGCAGATCGCGCCAAGATTTTCACCTCATACTTCCTCTGTTGAGATTTATAGTGGAAGCAGCGAAGTGGGCATTTATGTAAATTACATTGTTATATTGTGGGTGATCATTAGAGGATATTTATATATTTAATCAGTCACAGAGGCACTGTTTCTAAAATATTGATGACTATAATATTAATGAAAATGATCCTGAAGATATCTTGTGTGATTATGAAGCCCATCTGAAGACCAGAAACTGCTGTCTGAATGGATTAAGTCATAAGTATTATATCTTTTTTTAATGTACGGATCTGTGGACAATCTCTTTGCACATATATAGTGCAGAGGAGCTGATGAGTACCAAGGTGTATATTTAAAGTGTACTGTACTTATATATTGCTTTGCAGGAACTGCAAATACATAGATCACTGTCATGCATTTTCCCTCAAAAATAAAATAAATAATTGTCTAAATCAAGCTACTTTTATGTAGCCCTTGTAACAAATAGCACAAAGGAGTGAGAGAAGCCAACATGTTTGTGTGTGTATTATAAAGAGTCTTTGAGTATGAAAGGCGTTATATAGATATAATAATAATAATAATAATAATAATAATAATAATAATAATAATAA
>JAODJW010000019.1:19365975-19383043 GCA_026777045.1 Hyperopisus bebe
GCTTGACACTTTCAGAATGAGTCCCCCCCCCCCCCCACAACCCCCAGCCTCACCTCCATCCGGCCTGTGTCAGAGCTTGATGGACACGCTGTAGCACTGAGTCATTTTAACTGTCAGCTCTCCTACACAAAGGCTTTGCTCTCCATTCCTCCTCTTTAAGGACAAGGCTTTGGGGGCTGGTATCTACCGCTCACTACATCAGTGTTTGGCTGCTTTTATCATATTTACAAGGTAAAATCACATCAGTGCTTAAGAAATAAACTTTTAATACAGATTTTTTTCGCAGCTATTTTTTGTCAAAATGCATGTGTAATTGAGAGAGCATAGTCAGCCAGTGCCTGGAAGAATTGGAGGTTAAGGGCCACACTCAGCGGCCCGACTGTAAAATCACTCTGCCAACCTTGGGATTTGAACCAGTGACCTTTGGTTTTAGGCACAATTTCCTAATCCAAGGGGCTACACACCACCCGCAAAGAACTGACCTGGACAACCCAAAGTTTGAACCTCAGTCCTACAGAACACTAGCAGGTATCTCCAACCACCTGAGCCAACCAGCTATGCATTTGTTTGTTATACAGCACATGTCTTCTGTATGTTTGTTAAAAGTATGGTCACCAGATAATCCATGTCAGGGAGGAAACTTTGAGCTGCATCACAAGTTATTTTGTAATTGAAAGGTTCCTATGCTTGGCTAAATAGTTATTGTTTTTTTGTGCTTTGAGTGGTTTGTTTCCTTGATTGAATGACTCATCTAGTTGTTTCACATTAACATTAGTGAGACATGCATGATTATAGGAGACTGATCAATCAGCACACAGCAAGAAGTGAAATCCAGGTCCTCCATCCATCCATCCATCCATCCATCCATCTATCCATCCATTTTCTGTAACCGCATGTCCTATTCAGGGTCCTCAGCCTATCCCGACGGCTATGGGCACAAGGCAGGAAACAACCCAGGATGGGGCGCCAACCCGTCACGGGGTACACTCACACGAAATTAGTTTACAAATCCTGTCCTAGCTCAAAGTGTCCCCCCTGACATGAGAGGTAACAGGTACATGTAAATGTATTCACAGGTAGGTTAATCATCGTGAAATAGAGTCGACCCTTCCGCAGGCCCCCCAGGATCTGGAAAAATTTTTGCTTCCCTTGGCGAGCAAAGTGAGCATGCAAGTGGTCCAAAGTGAAAAGATACGAGGAATACAACATACAAAGATCATCGCGACATATTACGTGAGCAAACACGCCTGGCATCCTCATAACCCACATTTTACATGTCTGCATATATGTGTTGTCTGTGGCTTTCACAAATTCCCTAAAACTCCCAAAATTTCTTGTACTGAACTCGCGATATATCGAAAATATGATGGAGAAAATCTTGATGCAGAAGGTTGGACTGCGTAATTGATACAGATTTCCAGATATGATGTAACTTGCCTACTTTAGCTGAAGTCACTGCTGCCGTTTCTTTAAAAATGTGTTGCAAACACTTGGCTGGTCATGTGATCAATCTATTAGCATCGCTTCTATGTTATACTGAAGCAGTACTTCGCTACCTCTTTGCGAATGCTGTTATACCCATGTATCTCAAAGTATCTACACCTACTGTACATTGTAAATGACTCACAGACGGTGTTCTGTATATTGTACTTAATTCTTTTTTTCCCATTGTCTGCCTGTAATAGAAACAGGTATAATAGGATTACATGAGTAAGTGATTTTTTTTTTTGTTTGGGTACAAATAACACAGACTGAGCCAAGCTTGCTTATTTGAATAAGAAACAGTTTTGAGGAATGTAAATTTGTTTTCAAACTTTCAACAAAGATTTATAATTATTGTGCAATGATAAGGAGAAGAGAAGAGGAGACAAAGCTGACAGTCTAAATGAAAAACCAGCACGGTGAGCTTTGCCCGTCGCTTTATAATCTGCAGCACCTGGTCGTCTTTTCCATGCAGCCTTTTGGCTGTGTTATAATATAGCTAGCAGGCTTTTAAAGCTGTGCTACTCGTATTTAGCACGCCTTAAGCATTTAAAAGCCTGTTTTGCTCTGATGTCTGTGTTTCCAAGCGAAGGAACCGATATACTGGCTGCCAGAGACTATTTTGTTATTAAATGTGAAATGGTGTGTGACATCTGAATGGGCTTTTTGAGGATGGAAGGCTTTGGCCCTTTATTGTTTTCCTGGATCATCAATTTTTAACGTGCGATGTGTGACTTCATTCTTTCTTTTTCCCTGCGTATGGCACTCAGTCTCCTTATACCCATTACATTCTGTGAAAGAACATTAAAGTCCGAACGAAAGCTAATGTCCACATATGTTCGTGATGATTTACCAGCTTCTGATTTGCAAACGGCAATTTAAAATCTGCTGTTAGCCTTATCTGCTTGATAGGAAGAGAAACTCTGGCCTTTCTGTGGTTGTTTGCAGGAACAAAAAGTGTTAGATAAAAAGCAAGAGTATAATAAAGTGTGCTAAAAGAGGATTTTGGCATCCTAAAATCTGCATAATATTCCCCAGTTCATAGATTAAAACAGAACAGCCTTTACCTTATAAACTCTGAATTTGAATTGGTTTCAAATTTCATTTAATGCCACATCATTTTCTTCAAACCCATTTGAACCCAGTAACCCATTTTTCTCCTTTATTATTAACTTGCAAATGAAATGTGACATTAATTTGTGTGGCATAAAAGTTCTCCAGACACATAACAAAACCGTGGGTTTTTAATTATACACCATTCCATTTTAAGTGTAATAGCCATTTATGTATAGATTCAACTAGTGCTGTGACTCTTTTGTTATATGTCAGATAATCTCTCTGATATCTCTTCAGACTAATGGGTTTTGCTTGCAGGTTAGCTAACAAGTCACTTACCATCCCACACTGTTACTATGCATATTTTAACTGTCGGTAAACTGCTCTCTATTTTTATTGTCTGTTTATCTATTTTGTAGTTATTAAAATTTCATTCTCATTATTTTAATTATCTTATTCTTTTTTATTTTTTATGGTTTTATACTATTTTGCTTTCTTGCACGGCATGTTGCCTTTCAAGCACAATCCATGTTGTGTTGGGGAAAAAAGCAATTCACTCCACACACGTGACAAATAAAACTTACAGTGACCAAACTCTACATATAAAAGGCTCCACAGGTCTGTAATTCACTGAGGAATGTTTGTCAAAATAATTCTCAATCTACATTTTAGCCATTTCTGATAAAATGTATCAAATCATATATATCAAATGAAATGACATTATGTTCAGGGATTTCTTATTTGTTGCCTGCATTTATCATTTATCTTACAGAAAAAGCACCTTTTATTTTCCTTTTTCTCAATTGTGGGGCCAGCCACTACCAAACATAGCAAAGGTGACACTTTATTTAAAAAAAATATACGACAATCTTCAGAATTTTCCAAGCTACTGTTTGCAAACGTGACCCAAGCACTTAAGTCCGCTGAATAGTCCCTGCGTTTGAAGAATGATTACAACAATGTGAAAGCATTGATATCTGTACAAAATTCAGTTTCTTTTGAACTAACACTTGATGCTAAATTTTATTTGATCTTTAATTTATTTCTTTTGGAGATGATGACTGGGATCTTAATGTTCTAACCTTAATAGCTCCAGTTAGCGCAAGTACCTTTTCTCTTTTTCATTACCATGGATGTAAAAAGTATCGGTTGCCCAATGTATGATCATTGGTGTGTGACTAAGGCTTCAGAGAAGAACCATGTGAGAGGAGTTGGCGGGGGCAGGAGGGGGGGCAGACTAAGATAAGGAAAAAACAAGCAGCAGAAGAACCATTGGTCAGCATCGTTCCACATGCTTCATATGGTGACACGGAAAGAGAAAACGCCCCAAATGGCTTATTATATAACTTCCCAAAGGTCCAGTAATGTAATTCAAAATGCTGAGTCATGATCCTTAAATTCTATAAATGTCTGATACAGCTGTTGCTTGGTGTGTTTACGGTGGTTATTGGCGTGTTTACACTCTCGCACGTATAAAGATTTTTTCCCCCCAGTGGTCTGGTCGGGTCGTTTGTTTCTCTAAGACAAGCTCCAAAATGTCATTACCGAGCTCTCACGATGTCTTTATGTTTAGAACTCGGCAAAATGTTTTGCTGCCTACCTTCCATCCATCCTTCCATCCATCCAAGCATCCATCCATCCATTTTGCAGATGCTCACCCTGGAGCCTATCCCACGCAGCGCGGAGAAGACGGCAAGGAATCACCCAGGAGGGATGCCAGAGCTTCTCCAGGCACCTTGGAGACACTGGTCTGCTTCTGGACTGCTGGCAGAAAGCAGAGTGGCTGGGGGAACCCTCCACAGCAGGGGGAGACAATGCACACCCCCCCCCCCCCCCCACACAGAGAGAGGACTGGAGAAGAAGCCCAGCCCTGGGTGTGTGAGGAGACTGCCCCCCACCCCAGCCCTCCTATGTTATTTTCCTGACAGTTGTGCAGTATTTTCCCAGAATACTCAGCATCTTTAAATACCACTTTATTCATAATTCATATGAACATGTTTCTTCCTCTTACAAATGAAGACGGTGTGTGGCTTAGCAAGCTAAAGGCTGATTTATGTTTTTTCGTAGTGTGCCCCTCCGCTGTAGCCTGACACGCGCCTCCCCAGAAATGTAATTACCGGCATCAGGCCATGGCACAGGCTACGCCGCTACCTACAGCGCAGATTCTACCCAAAAGTATAAATCAGCCTTAAGCCTCAGAAAGGTCGCCGGTTCGAGCCCAAACATCAGCAAAGAGTCATATGTCCGTGGGCCCCTGAGCAAGGCTCTTAACCCTCAGCCCCAGGGGCTGCATGCCGGCTGACCCTGCACTGTGACCCCCAAGCCCCAGGGGGCGCTGCGTGCCGGCTGACCCTGCACTGTGACCCCCAAGTTTGCTCTCATGTGTCTCATGGAGAGCAAGATGGGGTTGGCGAAAAAGGAATTCACCCATAGGGTTTAATAAAGTATCACTATTCCCATTTTGCAGGGTGTTGGTGTTCCCCGTCAGTATTCAGAAGATGTGTCTTAAATGGACAGTTGAAGCAAACTTGCAGTTCGAAGAGAAGCCTTATTATAAAGTTTTGTTAGTTATAATGCTCATTTGCTCAAAATCACAGTTAATTAAGCTATAGGTTTGTTGTGCATCACACTCTTTATTTTTGTATTATCTTTTTTCGTGATAATATCTGTTCTGTCAGGCTCAGGAACACCATACACAGTACATAATGTCATTAATTTAAATATCAGTTCTGTGTCTAAACAAAGATAATGACTCACAGCAAATCAATCTGAAATTTCTCTGTCCACAGTGAGGTTTCCTCATTTTAATTTAATTGTAATATCAATTTCTTCTCCCTCTTCTTCATAAAATAAAAAACATGGTTTCAAATTATATGTGCTGGCAGCAACAGGTCCCTTGACTGTGACTCTCATTGACAGGTTGGTAAAGCATGCATAAAAAATGTGTGCATCGATCCATCAGTCCCCAAAACAGATATTTGCAAAAACAAAACAAATGCATGTGGTGGGGTTCACCTAAAGGTGAATGGAGCGTCTTCCAAATAATTGTCAATGGATGGAGGCAGATTCATTCTGTAACCATTTATTCTGCATCCCACATGGATTTTCAAACAATACTAACTAGCTTCCTGATTGGTCCTTTTATCCAATCAAATTTCTCCATACTCAAAGAAGTCAACTTATGCGTAAGTCTTCAAAGATCTTAATATATTAATTAGGGTGACCAGATAATTCATGTCACACTTTGAGTAGGACAGGGTTTGTAAAGGACCTGGATTTCACTTCAGCACTGAATTCTTGCTGTGTGCTGATTGGTCAGTCTCTGATAATCATGCATGTGTCACTAATGTTAATGTGAAACAGCTGGATGAGGCTGTTAATCAAGGAAACAAACCAGTAATAATACGAAAACAACTGACCTATTTAGCCAAGCGCAGGAGCCTCAGTTTAAAAATGATTTGTAAAACCTGAAGTAGCTCAAAGTGTCCTCCCTGACATGGATTAACTGGCAATCCAATATAAATAAATAGATGAACAATTTCTAATATGCTAGTCTTACATATATATTCTCAGGACACCAAAACTGGCTCAGTGGTTATTGCACTGTAGCCTCACTCCTCAAGGGTTTGAACACTTGGCTCTGAATGTGTCAAATGTCCATGTTCCCCCTGCAGCCCATATAGATGCCGTTAGGTGAACTGGAGTTTCGAACTTTCCCACAGTGTGGAGTACGTTCTGCGGATTGGCGTCCCGTCCAGAATGTTTGCAAATCTTACGTTTCCTGAGATAGGCTCCAGGCATATCGAGAGCCTGCACTTCATGGATTTGTCTTGGAACGTTCATTATTATCTCTTGCTGTACTTGAAAATGTGTCTTATACAGTGCAGTAATATAAAAACAAATATATATATATATATAAACAAAGGCCAATGCAAGCAGCCTGCTCACACATTCACTTCTTGTTCTGCTTTATAAAATCAGCAACTTTTCATTATGGTTACGCCTCCACTGGATGCAAAGGAAGGCAGCTGTTTGCTGCAGGCCAGGCCTTGAGTAGCTTAGACGTAGGGAGATGACAATTAATCCGGCTCCGTTTGCGACGTTAAGACAGCTGCAGTAGGCAGCCGAGATGCTACCACACATCAGGAACCTCCTCCGGCTGATGAGCGTTACTCTCCAGGTTATTTCATAATTCCCAAAACTCAAAAAACAGAACTAATGTCGATTATTTCGTTGCAGGTCATATTCTACCTTCACAGTACATTTACTTTGATTATTAAACGCCATTAACTTTGTGTGCATGCACGTGAATGTCTCGCGTTACCATTTTGCATTCGACAGTGTTTTGATTAATTTTGCACTCTGATATGCTACAGTGATTGTTGCATGGAGGAAAAATATACTTGGACGGAATCATAATTCATCGGAAGAGCCAGGGGAATTATGAACGGGGCTTTCATGGATCAGTAAGTAGAGATGCCTTTCTGCCAGGAATTTAGAAGTGCTTACTGAATTGGCCATAAACAGACAAATAAAATTCACGATATAACGGAGTGCAAACACAAATGTCGCAAAATGATTGTTTTTTTTTCAAGGTATATGAACAGGATTCGTTTTGTATGATGGTTTATGTGGTGACGCGTTTAAGGAGAGTACAATACGTGTCAGAAATTCTCTGGCAGTGGTAACGTTGGTCAGGGCTCTATTTGCTATGGAAACAGTAAACGTAGATAATAGATACAGAAGAAAAGCAGCTTTTATCGGATTTGCATTGCAATGCTTGATATCTTATTCTTGCTTTTTGGATTATGCCCCTCAAATGAGATCAGGACCCAAGACTCTGGCTCATTGCTCCCCCCCCCAGGCCGTACCCCCAACCTTTTATTTTAAGGCACTTTCACGGGGGTAACGGCAGCACAGGGCTTGACACAATTTTATGTTTAATACAAGCTCTTAATATTCGGAGGGTTGAGGTGCGAGTGCCAATGGATTTGGGTCAGCTGGAAACTGATACGAATGGTTACTATCCATGCAGTACGCTGATTTGCCTTAATGAATTCCTCGTGGTTGCTGTCATATTGCCCATATTGCGCCGTCTCCCATATGAAGCACACCGTACACGCAAAATCATCGCCGTTCCCACATGGAACCTCAGGAATGAATCACTCTCAGTCTTGGGTCCTACTGGGCTCCAAGTGGCAGATTAAAGTATCAACGTTGACAGATACCTTGAAGAGAGAAGACGGTTACAGCAGGCAGCTGCTGTAATTTTGCAGGACTGTAGTAACGTCTCCAGAAAAGACAGGCCATCTACTCTATACTTTGAACAAAGGTGTAGGACAGAGTTTGATACTGCAGGGGGCAACTTAATAACTTAAAGGGGCGGAAGAATGAAGCCAAATTAAATACTGAAGGTACACATCCCCCCTGCCAACCCTGATTACACCTACCAAATAAATGTTTCATATTTACACAGATAAAAATACAAATTCATACCTTTAATGACAAAGGTCCCATTTACGCTTTTTTGGGAATCTATCAGTACATCCACCCATTTTCTATAACCACTTATCCAGTCATGATGATACTGGAGTCCATTCCAGGAAGCACTGGCTGTGAGGCGGGGGCACCAGGGTGGGACGCCAGTCCATCGCATGGCACCCCCCCCCCCCGCATAGAAACATGGACTATGGGCCACATAGCAGCGTGTCTTTGAACGATGGGAGGGAGCCAGAGTAAGAACAACTTGTGAGGGGCGGGAACCTAACCCACAACCCTGGAGATGTGAACCAACAGTCGCTGCCCGCTGAGTCAAGGAACATCTACAATAAGCTTGATGTGGGCACTAGGGGAGAACTATTGCTGCTACAGAACAAAAGCATGAAGTTACTTAGAGTTATAAATCTACCAACATCTGTTCCTATAAACTATACCAATACATGTGAAATATTGTCCATATGTCTATATGGTTCAATCAGGAAACATCCTACAGTGGGAACTGGGATTCAATCTATATTGTGACATATATACAAGAGAACCCATATGTTCTCATATTCTGCTTCCAGTGGTTTCAATGGCCCTCGTCCCCCCGGGTCTGTCAGCCAGGTGCCTGCAGGAATCGAGCGGAAAGCCCAATTTTCCATGCACAGCATGTCAATCGCAGACGCCTGCGGCAGTCAGCGAGGGAGCTGCGTGCTACACCCCCCACAAGTCATCCTGGGTGTGTTAGAAGGGCACTGCTTTTAGAAAAAAAGTAATTGGCCATTCCATATCTGGAGATTTTTTTCTGGTACGTGTCCCTGTCTTGAAATTTAACTGGTGACAGAAGATGTCATCTAATCGCACGTTAATCATCTAGCTTCTGAGTTTTTTTCCCATACAAATAAGTTATTCATAGTGTGTTTTACAGGCGGTTAAGCCTGGCAAGAATGTTAATTTCTGACGTAATGAACACCTGAGAGACATTCAGCATCTCCGATTAGACTGGAAGCCGAGGACTGAGTGACCCTGGTGGTACTGAGTAGTACTACACCGCTAGAGTAATAATTGGATGTATTTTCCAAATCTGGCACATGGTCCAAGAAGGTTTTCATAATTTAACCTGTGCATTTACTTTTGCTATTTTTGTTCATTTTCTGTCCATTTTGTGAAGAAATGATAAATATATTCTGTTCAGGAATCACCACCACTGGAACTTTCCAAAGTGCGATTAACTGCATTTTATTAAATGCAGCATTTAATAGAGAAACGGATGGATACGTTTGGATTATTTTCCTTTGGCTGTAATTAATTTCAAAAAGAATATAGTATTAATATGCAGAGATGCTGTATCAAACCTCTTCAAAGGCAGACGTTTTACTGCAGGGTGGAGCCAACAGCTGTTTAATCGGAAAACCAACACACAGACTGAAATCCACGCCACACAAAACAGCAAGGTGTCCTAGGGAAACCCAATCCGAGTCAGGTTGGGAAGAAACTGGGCAGGAGAACCAGTATACTGGCTGAGCATAGGCAATCCCTGGGTTAAGAACGCCCAACTTACAGACGACTCCTACTTAAGAATGGACTGCCATGAAGCGTATCGCATTACAAATTCAGGTTAAATACAATGGTTCATAATAACAAATGCACACAATATTTGTGACCCTTGTGACTTTAGCATTTTGTCAGTTTGAGGTACAGTACAGCATTGTATGTCATTATCTTTATTGTTACTGTAAAATAATAATTCTTATTATGTACAGTACTGTATTATTATTTTTCTGACTTAAAAACAGACTTAGGGACTGGATCTCATTTGTAACCTGTAACTGGTTGTACAGCTTATGACTGGCAAAGAGCCTTTTGAGGTTCCTGGTGAAAAGACAGTGTTTATACAGATCACAGATTGACCTAAATTGGAACCGGGTGATTTGAATATTCAACGTCCCGCTGTGAGAAACAGATCTGGTTATGAAGGGGGAGGGGGGACTGGAGATGGCCAATCTGGCACCTTGAGTGAATTCATAGAAAAAGATGTTTAAAAATGTGATTAACAGATGTATTCAACTAAAACGAATAAAGATTAATTTAGAGAAGATGTAATAAACAGACTGTTAATATCCATAAAATTGCTTTTTTCCCCTCCTTCAAACCAACGGTTATCTTAGCTGACGATTTCTTAGAACATTCTGGGAATTATCTTTTTTTCCACATTCGCTTCTCAGATTTATTCATCCTAATGTGTCCAGTGCAACGGTTAATATATTTTCAACTCTTTCTAAAGTTTGCTCTTAATTTATTTTTTGCTTGACTCAATTTTTTAAATTTCACGAGTAATTTAGCATATAGTGGATTTTTTTTAGCTTAACATCCTTAATGTATCGATGCAAAGTACAATGCAGTGCACGATTCTTCTGGAGACCTTAATAGCTCAGGTGTGACTTTTGTTACGGTGGTACAGTGGGTAGCACAGACTCCATAGCACCATGAGATGATGGGTTCAAATCCCAACCCCCAGCAATGTGGAATGTGTGGAGTGTTCTGTCCATGTTTGGCTTTCGACCAGATACTCTGGAATCAAGAACATGCAAACTGGTTTTTGTGCATGGGACTCACTGGGACACTGCATTGGAGAAGCAGTTATGGATGAATGTAATTTTACTGTGAGTGATAGTATAATATCACATAGCCATCCCACATTCATGTGAAATACTAGGATTTTTTCATGCATTTAGCTGAGGATGTTAAAAATGACCTCCCTTAAATGCAAATAAATGAGGCAGAAGTGTTTAGGCTATCAGCCACAAAACATAACCCGTTACAGCATCATAATAAATTATGTCTAATGATTTTTGTGTTGTTCATTGGCTGTGTGTAATAAGAATGTCTTAGTGTCCAATGATGCCTACTGCAAACATGCTTTGATTGGCTGCTTGCCCCCGGCATGGGATGGGGGGGGGGGGGGGGGGAAGGGGGACTTGAATTAATTTCAAAGAGCTCGACTGTGCAAACTGCACCCCAGGCAGAATCACATAAGCGATTTCAATGTCTACTGAAACAGATCCTGCTCCCCGATGCATGGCTAATTCCAGGCCTGTGAACCGCCGACAAAAAGGGAACCCCCCCCTCCCCCCCAGCACTTATGAAAGGCTATGACAGCGTACCTCAGAAATGTGGGGCTTACCTGTGTACTTCACATTTAAAAAAATGCCTTTTCTGTAGGGCCATGCTTCAGGAATGCCTTATGTCTTCATGGGATAAATTTAAACAGATCCTGGACATCTTCCCAGACGTGAGTCATGTTCATTGTTTTCTCTTCACCTTTCCCTTCATTATTTCCACACAGAAGCAGACTTCCTGAAATAGAATCTACCTTTAAAGCCCAGTGCTTATTTCGAAAGATGATAGGATGATGGGTGTCCATTTTCATGCTATTGTGCATGTAAACAATTAATCAAAGCTGAAGGCGTCTGGACAAAGACGAGTTTAGGGTCAACTCACTCTGCATCTGTGGGAAACCACAAGAGATTCCTTTAGCAGCTTGAATCAGCTATCCTTTGTAAATAAAAAAAAGAGTTTTTTCGTTATTATTTATTTTTTAATTTACTGTTGTTTTACGCTTAAGCTGTGTGTATTTGTTCGCACACTACGAAAAAGGCCTGCAAGTTTCTTCCATTCCGTACTGATATGGTGTCATTACAACAGACACGATCACTCTCCAGAGACTGAGTTTTTCCCCCGGAGAAGCTTTGCAAAGTACTTAATGTGAGTTAAGATGCTCTGCAGACATTTAATAATAAGGCTTGAGAAAGACAATTGTGACGTACTGATTGCAACATGTAGGAAGGTACATGATTGCTGTAGGGCTTAAGCTCACAGCTAGATTAAATTAACACACTGTCACTTCTATTTGTTTGTTAGTTATTTTATAACAAACAATATTGAGTTATATGTGAGGAGTTTAGGGAAATTCTGTATTTATAATCTGTATTTATAGATTCCCAGCAGAAAAGAAGCATGAGCTCTTTTTAAAAAGATATTTTATACCCTCATATCCATGTATGGTATATCTGAAATCCATTGTTCTTCATTCCACACATTTTTGGCTTAGATTTAGTTTCAGCTCTTGCTAAACACTGGAGTCAGATTTATGGCAAACTAAGATGGCTACCTCATACCACTATGTCTTTAAATTTTACATAGAAACATTATGCCCGTGTATGCATGTGTATTAGACACCATGAAAATATTTTAAAACTCCATATGAAAATCACAGAATTATGTAAAGCATTTTGACTGCAGGCATTGATTGCTATTTAAGAGCAGATATGTCTGGCTTGGGAGGCCCGCATCATAATTTATAAATACTCTTTATTCTAGCAAAGACCTACCCAGCACTGGAAAAGTTGCTATAAGAATAAATAGAGTGTCACGTCTGTCCTGGGGCTGTCAGGCTTGTTCCTAAGTCAGGTGCTCTTCATGGTCTTAGTAACACGTCCAAGATGTTGTGGCAATTTGTATCTCTGCTTCAATTAAGAAGAGAGTTGTAAGTCTTCTGTTTTTAATTTAAGTGGACTTTCTTTGCAATGCAGTAATGAATCCTGTGTTACTGATATATATGAATGCAAGTCTGCAAGATAATTGTATGATTATGCATCATCATGCAGCCTTTAATTAAATGAATACTGTGTTACCGATGTATGACTGATGTTGCTGTGTATATATCTGTATGTATGTATGTATGTGTATGTATGCATGTATGTATCTATGTATGTATGATGCATGCAGGTCAGCAATAAACTGACCTTTATGCAACATCATACAGGACACAGGCTGTAAATGTATCTCTGTTAGGGACACCTGCATAGAAAGATTTTTCGGCATGTAAATGAAATATTGACAGGATTGACTTTTATCTGCCTGGTATAAACATCCCTCATTAATACTGTCTAGTTTCACCAATTTAAAAAAAAAAGCGCCTTGTTTTCCCATTATAGTGTTTTTTGCTCTTCAAGATGTGCAGGCGTGTTTCAATCTACAGAAGACAGAAAAGGTTATATCACTGACTTCTCTGAGGTGCAGAGAAATGGATTTTGTCTTGTAATGTTTACTCAGGCATGGTTTGACTTGATGCTAGGAAAATGGAGAATAATACTCTTCTGATATTTCACTTTTAAAAATTTGCTCTGTACACTGTAGGTCTTTATTTTTAATGGGATGAAAGAATGAAACCCGCCCAATCAGTCCTATCTCTAAAGTGCCCATTCTAGTTATATTTACTGGATTGAAATATGAACACATTTCTAAGGCAGTTAATCCGGGTCTTATGATTGCAAATGGAAGGCTAGAGGTTCATTTCTGAGACAAGTTCCAGTTTTTGTTCATTGTATGCAGACTGACTGGTGACTTTAAAACCTTATTGGGCGCTGTTTCAAAGCTTTAATGGCTTACATACTACAATACTGCACAAAGGGTTTTTTTTCTGCACAGTTGAGCTTCAAGTAATCTTAGCTTCGACCAAACTGCTAAGAGACAGTAGTGCTCCTTGTATTCTCAATGGTTTTATAACAGAAAGCAAGTTAACTGTGTTGTATCCAGTATTGACTTACTCATGCTTGATTTTGTCTGGTTAAAATTTTAATTTCAGACATTTCAGGTGGGTCTTTATTTTTGTTTTACTTCGGTACATTTTAGAGCCCACCATATGTTGTGCTTGGTGTCTTTTATTAAAGGCGACACCTAGGGTGCTGTATTTTCAGCGGGAGAGGTGAAGGGGTTAAAGTCCACTGTGATCTGCAGGATGGAAGGACATGACCACGCATAAAGTGCAAAGCAGAGGGGGGTCCAAGCAGAGAAATCGCTCAGCGCTGGAGAGGTGCTGTGACGGTTAGCCTCTCGCTGGATGTTATGAAGAAGGATGCGCTTCAGTTTGTGTTTCTCTTTCATAGATACAACGTTGCATTATGCCCATAAATGTAATACCAGCCAAGCGTGCGGCAGACTCGCCAAAGCGGGAAATCATATTTCCTCATCGCGGTTTACCATTTTAACGGCCTAGTGCATCTCAAATTCATCCATCATAAAACTGTAGACTGAAGAAAGGTATGTAACGTTTCAGCTATGTTTTGGTCCGTCCATCAGAAGAGAAGAACAAAAACAATGTTTGTTTCATAACTCAATGGAATATATAGCTGTGCTGTTTTTGTGTGTCTCCTGGCAACGTTTCCAGAACTGAGAGTCTGGCTTGCTGACTGTTATGGTTACTGCTCTATTCCTACATGACTTCTGTGTTCTTCCCGTGAAAGTCCCCCCAGAACAATGCTATATAAAATCCGCAGCTGTTCACCGCATCACAGCGTCGGGCCAACAAGAGCGAGCGGCCTTTACGACCAGTCTCAGCTGTTTAAGCGTCACGAGAGTTTTGTAAACCGGTTGACCTCTTGTCCCTTTGATCAGGCATGCCCTGCAACGTGATGCAGACCCGAATACGAGTGCAAAAGGCTGTTTGGGCCTCAGCTCTGCTACAGGCCCATATGCGTACGTTGATATCAGGAGGATGGACAGATGCTTATCAATCATTTGGATGCCCTCAGCAGTACAGCAGTCCTCACAGTAATAGTGATTCGTCATAATAATGCATCATCTGAACAGTGATCAAGGTATATTAAATACAGATAAATTATCTAGAAATTTTAGCAAGAGGAAATGGATGTAAAGCATTCTCTCTCTTTCTGCTTATATCGATATAAAGGATTTTTAAACTGCAGTTCAGTTCTATTTACTATTTACTTGTCCTGTAAGTATTTTATTGCAGATTTTATTACTGCAACATTATACCTATTCTATTTTCTACTTCTTTTTTCATTCCCCTATTCTCATACGCATATTCTTTAGCAGTAACATTCTAGAGGAAGATTTTTATGAATCGCATTATTCACAAATGAGGTTTATTTGTAAGCTAGTTTCAAACCTACCTTCAGTCAGCAGCTCCTGTAGCCACGCCCAGTGAGACCACGCCCAGTCAGGCCACGCCCCAGATCAATGCAATACTAGCCTTAATTAACCTGAGACAGATATAGGGACATTCACGGAAGGATGTTCTTTGTGAGGTATCGAGTCTGCTTCTTACTGAGCTATTGGCTTACCGAGCTTCTGGTTTCTGAACTCTTGTATGTTTTCTTGACCTTGTTTTCTCTGTGTGATTCTGCCTTGATATTCTCACTGCCCTAGATTCATCGCAGAACATAGGCTGTATTTTGACCCTGATTTTTGGGTTCGTTTTGGTGCTCGTCATTCCTCGGGGTGAATCAGTAAAACGGCTTACTGTGGAAATGCATCTTGCGACTCATTATAACCAAATTACTTAATTTACAAAAGTCACAAAGACAAGGAGTGACAATTTGAAAAAAAGAGAGAAAAAAAATATTGAAACAGTAATCCATTTTCATTTCACCTATGGACCATGCAAGGGAAAATTTCACCATAGTAGGCACTGAAGAGAAGGTGTTGACATTAGGTAGTATAATTACATTTTTATAGAAAATTAACAAATATTGCAATCACTTAGATCATATAAAAATTGGCATTGACTTCCATTCTGTCACTCTTTATGTACTTAATTCCTTTTTAAATGGACAAATACATAATATATGAACTGCCTGTCAAAATGATAGATTTATATGGGGGCGAGTGCCCATACAATTAAAGCACCGCAGATCATCGATCAACATGTTGATTTGTGACTTCCTTTGGAAAACATGTTCATTATTGAAGCCCTGTTAATCAAATCAATGCTGCTGTAATTTCTGAAGTAAACAACTACAAATCTGCCAAACCAGGTGTTCATTTATTGAAGTTCTTTGACTCACAAGGTTTCTTTTATGAGTTCTAAATGCATCTAAAGAATTTATAATGGCACCATACATACAGTACGATATGACTAATATACAGAATGAGCCTGTTACTGCAATGAGGTATTTTACAATGTCATGCACTGTACAAAACGTTATAAATTCTGCTTAAATCTTGATTTAAAAAAAAATCAATAAATATATCTGAAATAACATCCCTTTCTTAGTATGTTTCAAATAAGGGAAAAAAGCTTAAGAATTGCAGCTTAATTCCAGAAAATATATTAGCATTCTTTGTGGTATACAGTCCAATCAACTACAATTGAATGAATCCTTAAGACTTGCATAGATATATTACCAATGTTGTTTCCTGTACAAAACAACTAGATAGTATTGATCAAAAATATTGTCTTTTTGTTTTTAGTGGACTTATAAAATTGTTTTTGTTTTACTGCAGCTAAAGGTGTTAATTTGTATTCATGTTTGTGTTTATTACATCATTTATTGAATGTTGGATAACTATGATAAAAACATGTTTTTCATTAGCTAAATTAGTACTGACATTGGCTTAATAAAATGATGTACATGTAGACCTTGAATGTTTATTTAATTTAATTTGAAGCGTACGTAGTGTTCTCATGTTATGTCTGCCAACAATGTATTTTAATTAGGTAAAATCCTTGGTTGCTAAACATGTAATGAGATGTAGTTCTTAAAATTAAGGCAAAATAGCACAAGTAACTAATGCCATTAACGTGAACACAAATGCAGAAATGTGATTAATTACACAGCTGAAGCTGTTACGACTCTGCTTGCTGCATTATTCAAATACACTTAACCTTATTATAGGTACAATTAATATCTTCCCTTTGCCGAGGAAGTTTAAAATATACTATTCACATTGTAATTTTTTTTATTTGTTTAGAAAGCATATAGAATAAGCAGCATGATCAAAAAAACTCATTATTTTTCGCTTGCGAGAACACATTTTATAATTAGAAACTTCTAGACTTTTTAAAATGACAGTTAATGAACCTTAATAACGAGGCAGAATCTTCTTTTCTGAATGAGCCTTTTCAGTGAGCGAGAGCTCATTCCCAGGATAGAGTGACAGGGCTGCCAGTGAGAGACCCAGGATTCGATGCGACCATTCGGCCAGAATAAGCAACACCCACCTGGGAATAAGGGGGACGGGGGGG
>JAODJW010000019.1:19383057-19399111 GCA_026777045.1 Hyperopisus bebe
AGCCACGGCGGTGTAACAACGCTGCTCAAACCAGAGTCTCGCTTGTCTATAAGTGCAATGCTTAAATAATTCAGAGACGTGCCTCTAGGGTCTTCAGGTGCAGGGCAGGCGCTGAGACGCAATTAAAAACATCAATACAGAGCAAGGGGGGGCGGGGGGGGGGGGAGCCATGCAGCTTTCTTACTGCTTTGGGCAGGTCCTCGCTTTTAAAGAAGGGCCTTTACAGAAAGCCCTGTCTGGGAAACACCTTAAACTCTTTTCAGATTGGAATGCTGCCCCGGGGGAATTTTCCCCTGAAACTTACCTAAATTATTGATTGGTCCCTCTTTTTACAGAAAAAGAACTGTAACACGACCTGAGTGGGGGCTGCGGATTCGTACGCCTCTGATCTGAGGTGTCCTAACAAAACAAAGCAGGGCGTTTCACACAGGAAGAAAAGGTGCACTTCTGAGTGTGTGTGTGTATATATATATATGTGTTGAGGGAGAGAGAGAGAGAGAGCTTATATAGAGATAACACCACTGTCATTTATCTCCAAAAAAATATACATGTATATAATTTCTAACTGATTGTGATCTGATATCACTGGTGACTCTCCCGGTGATATTCACTGTATGCTATTTTTTACTCCTATTTAGAATGCGGGTTGAATATGACTCTGTGGAAAATATCACTTCTGAAACTGTGAAAACCCTTGCACTTAAGAAACGGAGAGAGTAATTAAATGTGGAAAGGAAAGGGCTAGTCTGGTGTGATTAAGGGACATGATAAATGATATAGACGTGATGCACAAATTGGCGTAAGATGTCGCACCTCTCGCGTCCCCCGGTGCTGGTGGTGTCTGACGCAGACGTGAATATCAGCTGCTGATTGGGTGTCATGGGGTGACAGCTGGCTGGAGTCGGGAGAATATCCCAAAAATAAGAGGGTTTCTAAAGGAACGTTAACCAAGCTCAGCGCAACTCTCTTCAGGAAAACGAGGCGCAGTCGCGGTGTAACGGGAAGGCAGCCGCCGCCAGTCTGTCCGAGAGCGGCGACGCTTCCTGGTACATTCAGGCTTCGCCAAGAAAAGGAAAGACAACTAAAAGTCTGCGGCTCACGGATTGCTCTTCTCTGGCAAAAAGTAATTTCACCTTTGTGCTTTTTTCATACGCGTGAGCTGTCTTACAGACGTGGAGGATGCTTCTCCGTGGTTTAATGTCAGCGTTTGCTGACCTTTATAATAAGACACGAGATTGAGAATGTTTTATTGAAGAATTGGAAGCCAAGGAGAGTTCACATCAATGCTCCATCACCTTGTCTCATGTGTTTGTATGGTTCGTACATCCACATTACTGCCTTCTGCTGATCCTATCCCATTCCTATAGCTAACAGATGGGCGGCAGAGGAGACTTATAGAGAACTAAGACTTTCAATTCAGTTCTCATGTGTTTTATTTCCATGGGGCTCAACATAGTTGCCCCAAAGCACTTAATAGAGATTTACCAACAGTAACAGGAAACAGTATCATAGATGGACAGTGTTTGGTACATTATTAAAAGTCTGAGTGGAGCGAAGCAAGACGACAACAGAGAATAGGACACAAATGGGAAAAAAAATCGATAGTAGTGTCAGACCAGCCGTACCCCTAGTCCCTTGAGAATGATAACCTTATACCAGTTGGAAGTAAAAGTGTACGTTTTGTTGCCGGGACTGAAATTAGGAGTGGAATTGTGACTGCCTGCTTGTTGAGCTGTTAGAACAGTGGGCGACATTCAGTAGCTTGTGGTCTGTGACTCAGGAGGTCGAGTCTCTGTGCGTCTGACAGGAAGGTCGCTGGTTTGAATCCCGTCCTCAGCCGAATAGTCACATCTCTCTTGTGCTCTTTTTGCAATGCCCTTAATCCCCCTGAAAAAAAATGCTCCGGGAGTGCCAGATAAATGGCTGACCCTGTGCTCAGACCCCAAGCTTCACTCTCACCTGTGTGTGTGTCAAAGGAGAGCATGATGGGATATGTGAAAACTGAAGAATGCCAATGGAGCTGTATTCGTATTTGTGCACCTGAAAAATAACACGTCCTTTCCTGTGTGGTGTGGCTTGAGCTTGGTCCTAAAACTAAAGAGGTCAAGGACTGGAATTTGATTAAATGAATTAAATAATATTTATATAACACTTCTGAAGTCACTTAATACTTTATATTTGTCTTTGGGTGCTATTTCCTCAAAGTGCTCTCTCCATGTAAGCAGTGCACTGAGGCTGTCTATGCCCTGTACAGTACTTATTATAATTCATTTTATTATAATTGTACACAGTTCAAGAAATTAGATGTAATGCATCAAGAATATCAGAAATGAACATTTCTAAATGGCCTTTGTGCATTCTTGGTCAACCCTGAATAATTCAGTTTCAGTTTTAGCATGGGAATCAGTTTCAACTCAATTATACTGTAATGAGAGAAATAATAGCAAATTAGGATTGAGTTTTGTGATTTTTCTCTCCGGCTGCTTACAACATTGATCATGCTCTCTCTGATATTTTCTTTCAGATGCCAGGTGTGGGGAGAGCCAGTAGGCCGTTAAATTGCTAGTTTATTTATAATTATTTATTTGTATCGACCATGCCGGTACAGCTGGCCCAGTACCAAAGGAGGCTGCTCAGAATGCCGTTTCAGGATAAAAATGAAAAGGTTTGTGAGAAAGAATGAAATGAACAATGAAAATCCCAGTCTCCGTTACAAATGTATTTACAACACAGGTTTTGAGGTTTATTACAGAACGAATGTACATTCATATAAACAGTATAGCTGTGAAGTATTGACCTAACGTTTAGCAAGTGTGGGTAGTAAGTGCTGACGTTTGTTTTATGTTAGTTAGACAAAAGTACATTTTTACAGTAGACACATTTGAATAATGGGATAGACTGTATATGTGTGTATGTGTGTGTATGTATATGTGCGTCTGTGTGTGTGTCTGTGTGTGTATGTGCGTCTGTGTGTGTGTCTGTGTGTGTGTGTGTATGTGCGTCTGTGTGTGTGCGTCTGTGTGTGTGTGTGCGTCTGTGTGTGTGTGTGTGTGTTTGTGCCACTAAGTGACGGACTGGCATCCATGGTCTCTGCTGTTACATAAGAATGAATGGATGGTGGTTAAGCAAAGAGGTTTTTATGGGTTCATCATTCAAATTATTCATAATCATCATTAGTGTTGTTTGTTTCATTTCTTTTTTAGTACAGAGTATGTATCCATCCGGTCCATCAGGGCCAGAGCTTCCCAGGCTGCACTGGGCATAAATCATTTGCATAAAAGAGAATCCTGGACCTGGCAGAGTGATTTAACACATGAAAATTTACAGTATTTTCTGCTCTAAACAAAGTGCTATGTACATATATACTCTTTACTCTATGTGATATTATTATAGATATAGCACCAGTATGATATGATGTCCACTATCTGTACCAGGCGAAGAAATACTGGATTGTATATTTGCATATTGTGGGGAAGGTAACAAACCGATCTGATTTTTCATCAGAGATAGGTGTGGCCTGAAAATCATGGGCCTTAACGCCTAACTGAGAATCACGTGATGGCTGTTCAATAACGCATGTGCATTGGAGCTGTCATGTAGGCTGTGTGGAAATACAGAAACCACTTTACATTTCCGTATTTAATATTTACAGTTTTGGTAATTCTCAAGTTGGCCGTGAACAAGTAAATGGGAATATTTTTGGAGCATATCAAAAGATCACAGAAACTCACAAGAACAAAACTGGAAATGATTGGGATCATATAAAATCATACAATAGAATATGTATATATTGGTAATACACAATATTTCTTAGTGTAAGTGCATATTACATCTTAAATATTAAAAGTCTTGGCTAGGGTACGGCGCGCATATTTGTCTCGGAAACCCTGTGGCCTCACTCGCCTGTTATCTGTCTCTCTGACCGCAGAATCCCACGTTTCTCGCAGTAACGTTTAAACTTTTCAGTGCCGTTAATTTTGCATTTTTATCCAAAACATAGAGTGTAAAATGGTAACTTTATACATAAAATGACATAATTTACATGGCTTTTATATTATATATACTAAAAAGGTCTTCATATGGAATGATAAAGAAATTTAATATGCAAAGAGATCATTTAAATGCTTAATTTATATTCTAATATAGGCAGTCATTTTGCCTTGAGTTTTTTCTCCTGGAGCCTAAGATCTTTTTCTCTCCCTCATTATCATTCCTTCCATATATTTAGTTAGCAGATGTTTTTACCCAATGCGATGCACAGTCAAGAAAGCCGGGTGAAATCCATCTGCCGACAACGGGCCTTGAACCCGTGACCTTCTGAACACCAGCACGGCATCCTAACCCACACCTCCTCCCATTTACTTGCTTTCTAATGACTGCAACATCAGTCTATGCTGCGCTTCCGGGTAAAGCTCCTTTAACTACTTTGTAACAACTATGCTGGTAACAGCACAAAATAAAAATAAATGGAACTTCCTGAGCCAAATTCATGACCAGAAGGTTTACAGTTCATTTCCCTGCTGCCTGTATCCGCGAGCTGTGAAACTATGTGGGTGTGACTCTCATTCCACTCAATTATACTAATCATAGACCATGTGTGCAAATGGTCTTACTGCCTCAGTAATATATTCAGCGGGGGAAAAAAATGGTGCACTGTAACTTTGTAACCCAGTTGTTTCGGGAGAGAGAGCACCCGCAAAGGCGGCAAATTAAATTAATCATTAGCATTTAAGTCTGCCCGAATTTGTCTGTGCGATACTTGCTTCTTACTGCTCGAAAAAGCTCATATACGTGAAGTGCTGAAGCATCAAATAGGGTCAAGTTTACAGGTAAAATAAATACCTCACTCCTTCGGGACAAAGTCTTGGACAAAATTCTCCTTACAGACGCAATTCACACTAGAATTGTATGTTGCAGAATGATTTTGAATTTCGGAGTTATTAGGAGGCGAACCGACGTGCGGAGACCATACTGAGATGCGGGTTTTTGTTTTTTTCTTGACTCTTACACGTGAAGGATCCTTCCGAAGTGCTATCGCCACCTCCACTCCTGCCTCGAGTTCGCCATTAACAGGGAAGCGATAACCACACTAATTAGATTCAGAGCAGCATTTTGCAGGAAAAGCAATGCTTAATCCCACCCACACTGCCATCGCGGTGGCCGCATATCAAGGCGATGCTTTTAATTAAACTTTTTTTCTCAATAGGCCAGAGAGTGATTTAATTAACTTCCGGCACAGTAAATCAAAGCTCTCGCCAAACCGTCTTAGTGGCGGCATCTGTATTGCCGAAAGTAACTGGGTAAATTTGGGTCATTTCACCTGGACTCTGCACCTATATGTTTTTATAGTCTGAAAGTCCATTGTCAGCTTTTGTACGTTATGACACGCCTGTACATTTCCCATAATGCAATGGCAGTATCTAGAGAGTATACAGAACAGTATTGGACAGTGCCTGGCAAAACTATTCAGCCTTGTGACAAAGGCACACAAGATAGAAAAATATATATACTTTAGTATTTCTTCCCATGTGATAATATTTCAGAGCGAAAACAATTAAAATTATTATTTTAAAGCAACACAGGTAAAGAAACATTACGAAAACAAAAACTGATAGATGCCATTTGCAGTAGTTAGACCTTTTCATTGTGGGAAACTATAATTAAGTTACATGTACAAAATTACCTTAAGTAGACACACAAAGTCCTGACCGGAATTCAACTAAAAATCTATGGTGAGCCTTGAGAACTGCTATTAAAAAGCAATATCCAAGCAGAGAGAGCGTGAGCAGATTATCCAACCAGAATGAACCCAAAAAGACATGAACCATAACTAGTTCCAAAAGTGCTTGTAACCAATATTAAGTTCAAGAGTCTCAATACTTATGCAAACTGAATACGTTTGCAAATGCCTGCCTGCATGTAGTGTTAACAAGACAGCTTTAAGTAGTTCTGAACTTAGCTGTGAATCATACACCAACTGCAGAATGTACTGCATGCATCCTAATTTGTGGCAATAAATCAACAGCAAGAAAAACACCTTTACTTTGTGCCGAGGCAAATACAAAATCATTCATTACAGGCGAGATCCTTTCCTTAGGTCTATCTTTGTCGGTAAACTGAAAAATAATAGTACTCTTATTACACAATAATTATACCATAATACCATAGTACCATAATAATAATAGTAACTACATACAGTACTGTGTCGTACCTCGAGCAAATGAACCGTTGAAACTGTGCAATGTTTTCACGAGGCTCACAAAATAGTACATGCATTCAATATCCTGAACTATTGCATTTAACTCGGATTTTTGATATACTGTAATAGGCTTTATGGCGGTCTGTTACTAAGTACGAGTTCTCCGTAAGTCGGATGTTCTTATCCTGTGGACTGGGTATATCTGGAAAATTATCTGGCCAAATCCAGTGGATTCATACCCTGAGCAGCATATTTTAGTAAGTCTCGGTCCAGGCTCAAACCATTTTTTGGATGTAGTTGCACTCTAGAGTTGGTGTATAGTTAGCTTCTTCTGTTAGGCAGCGGTATTAGCTGTCTCCCAGTGGGGTCCGGACCTCAATTTACTGCCCCAGTAAATGGCACAATGAAGAGCCATGCGTGGTTCATTTAGCCTTTGAGCTTCTTTTAAAAGTGGTCATGGTCTCCCTTGGGGTTTCGTTTTGTGGTTTCAATTATGACAACGCGGGCAGCTTTTCATAAAGAAGGTAGCGGAATAAACAGCAGTCAAAGGCGAGCCGACCACACAGGGGCAGAAATGCAGGGTTAATTGATTTCTCAATTTCAGGCAGCCTTTCCACTTTTAATACATATCGACTGAGCGTTGGGCGTTGAGAGGGGGCGGACGGCGAGTCGGTAGAGGAAATTGAACGGCTTTTGCATTTTGCCAATTTCGCCACTGGTACTAGGACGTCTCCCGTCGAGTTCGCTGTGAGGATCCATCACCACGAATAGGACCTGAAAGCAACTAATGAGTCAGAGGCTGTTAATGTGAAGACAAAGAGGAACCTGCATCACGTCTTGTGAAACAAAGGATCCCGCTCCACCATCCCTCGAGGACTCTTAAATGCGGGGGCCAAACCTAGCAGATAAAACCAGCAGACAGAACACTGCAGTCCTTCCCTATTGCATTCCAGACCATGGTTATGCCCAAAATAAACAGCATTACTCTGAATGCAAATATACAGACAAACAAACTGTTTGCAGACTACACAATAAAGCAGTAATTGCCTGTATGCTAAAAAGATAGAAACTGTATTATACTTTCTTGCCTATCTCTTTTTCCATGCTGTTTGAAGAGGAAGTCAGGATATATGCACCAACATAGCCTGAAATTTCTATAGGATGAGAATATGTGGCGTGTTGACACCTCAGCACCCCGACCTATGAATGAAACCTGAGCCTTTTATAAGAAGATGACCATTAGTCCGGCCAGGATGGTGGTTCAGCATCCTTAAGCAGAAAAATAGCCGGAAGTGTGAGGTAGCAGATTGTAACTCCTCAGTACGCGCAGGCGGTAGGATCCAGTCTTGCCATCTGTGGGCCTTTTTCCCATGTTTTTCCCCAGATGTTGAGAAGTGCAGATGTTAAGATTTCATCACATTGCATTCAGTTCCATGCCATGGAAATAATGTCTCAGTATCACCACTGAGTGGTCTTTGTACTGTAAGACGTAAGTTTTTTAAATGGGGTTACGTTTTTTTGTTTTCTCATAAAATTCAAATGAAGGCACCATAGTTATCCAGAGAAAAATTCAATGATGATTATAATTAAAATGATTTTTAGCTATAATCAATGCAATGGCCCTCCTTTCTTTTTTTTACCAGTTTAAAATCTTTTCTGTTCACTGCTGGAATGCAGTATGCTTGATTGTAGGACACAGTCTTGGAATTAGGTCACATATAATCATTAAAATATACCGTAGCATCACCACTTAAAAAAAAGAGTGTTACCTACTTAGGTTTCTCTTTTACCAACATGCCTTTTTGCCTATAATTCTCTTTATAAGTCTTCTTATAAAGTAATTTGTAATTAATTTATTCCTTCCACCTTTTGAATTAAAGACTTTGAACCTTCCCATATATTTCCCAGACACTTATTAAAAATTCATCACACCACCTGGGGACTCGTAAAAAATTGATGAGCGTGTAAATATTGACAGCAAGGTGACAAGCGTTGCATTAGAACAACAGCACCTGCCTGGTGTTGGTAGAATTTGGCAGTGTTGGGATTCCAGATTCTGGAATCTTGTAGTTCTATTGGAAAAACAACAGCCTTGGCTAATGTTATAATGGCATTCAATTACGATTCCTACTGTCCATCCCACAACACCCAAACCCACTTGAGGGAAGGTGGTTAATACCAAGCTTTCCTATTAAAAGGCCGTCAACAGAAAAGATTGGGAGTGGAAGGACAGCGTAGGGGTTTAAGACCAAAAGCAGGGCTTTATTTGAAGTAGCAATGAAGAACACTGTTTTTTCCCTCCAAAAGTTTCATGCTAATCCACAGAAACTGAAGGAATCCAGAAAGATCCTATACAACAGGTGGAGCTTAGGACCCTGAGGCACTAGACCGGAAGTCATTTGTAGGTTGCTTTCCACTGCACTTCCTGATACATCTCAGCAACCCTGTATTACTCCACCCCTGTCTTACCAGCATCACTAAAACCTTCATTATGTTAATAGTCCCACTTAAAAGGATGTTTCATTTTTCCATATGAATTAAAGTGTCAAAGACAAGGCAGAACACGGTTTATCATATTTTGAATCTATTTATCCCAAATAAAGTGAGTTTTCTGGCTCGTTATCCCATAACTGTAAACAAACATTTATTTTGCAGATGCTTTTTGCCCAAAGCATTGTACATGTGAGAAATGCATTGGAGCAGAAACCAGAACCAGCTTGCCTGGAGCAATTAGGGTTGGGGCCCTTGCTTAAAGATCCAACATCGATATGATTGCCCTGACTGGCCCAAGATTAGAACCAATAATTTGTCAGATGCAGCACTCTTGCCCACTGAGCTAAGCATCGCTATAACTACTTTGGTTTTAATGCCTTTTGTAGGTGAAGTAAAACAGGAAGAGAACTGATGCCTTTGAATTGTGGTGTTGGCGGACGCACTATGGATGCCACACACTGCAAAGGAAATCAAAGTTATGAAATCAAACTGAATTTCCGCCTGAAGTATGAATGATGTGGCTATATCATACTTAGTTGTAGTAATTTGGACATCAGATATGTGAAAAAAGGAACTGAATAACCAAAAACCATTAAACAAGAAATGGTGGACTCAGCCACCGCAAATATTAACATACCATAGTAAACCCAGAAGGCTGAACAGAACTTTCTGGAGAAATGCCATTTATATGATCGCTAGAGGTTGACATCGACATGACAGCACCTACAATAAATAATAATTATTTTCCCAGTTACATGAAGGTGGTGGTTACTGAGGTTGTGGGGGTCGATATCAGTAGTAGTTACCTGCCAAACTGTCATATTGGCATAACATTTTTCATAATGTGTTGAAATGTAATCCATTATTGACATCATCACCAGTTCGCTACAATCGCTGAGAGCCGCTCACTGCACTGAGCGATTGATCATGAATTAATCACTAAGTTGATCATGAAGGAGCAACACCTTCACTTGACATGATGCCTGCATGTGTTTACTTATTGGCTGTGTGTTTGCAGTTGTATTTGCCTCACCTGGCTGTTAAATAATGGAGGGTTTGGATGTGGAAGGGCGCCTGGTGGCAATGCGTTGGAGTCGAGACGCTTTGATGTGGTAAAGGACATCTGAGGGAACTCACATTAAGCTGCAGCCGAACCAGACGGGTGCTGAAAAACCTGGAACCTCTAAACCCTTAAAGACCATGAACCTCAGATCTTGGGTGTTTTTTGGTTGCCTTTGCTCCAACTCTCCAGCCTCTCGTTTTTGCTGAGTCGGCTCCTTGAAGCACCTGGGCAGACAGTCGACTCGACCCAAGGGGAACCACACACTGATCCCTTTGCCTGCCAGACACAGGCATGCACACACACACACACATGCACACACACCATGTACACACACACGCACACACACACACACACACACCTCCCACTCTCTTTATGTTTATTTTCATGCAGACTCTCCTGCTTATTTTGTATCACTGTTGTGGCGCTCGGGAAAATGTCTCCTCTTACACCATGAAGGTTTTCTGTTTTGGGTTTTGATTTTGTTTCGTTACCTCTGCCTCTCGGCAGCACCTGCCTGTTCTTTTCTTTTCTTTTTTTTGGGGGGGGGGGGTGCAGGAATGTTTTATATTGGCTGGCATATTCGGGGAGGGTTGTCTCCAGTGACATCCTCGCTTCCAAACTTCAAACACACTCTTGTGAGTGCATAGGTGAGTGCATCTGTTTTTGGCTTGCTTTAGTTTGGCATTGTGTGCTTTTTTAATGCCACATCCTGAGCATTATTACTGTGTGGCCTTCCAAGAATTTGGGATAAATTGCCATTTATAGTTAATTACAACTGTGGCGATGTTGACAATGGAAGATGAGAAATCACTACGTTGACAGCCAGAAAAAAATTATGCTTACAGCAGAAACCATCTAACACCATAGAAATAGTAACATGATTTACAAAATTTCCACCTTTTCTCCTTGTTGACTTAAAAATGCCCATTTCCGAAAGTCTCCAAAATGCTTCTGTAACAGGTTCCTATTGCTTTTCTGTGTGACTCACCATGTCCCATTACATGGCAAATAAATAATTTAAACGTCTTATGTAACTTTTGTTTTGTAAGACGGACTATTTCATTGTCAATCTCTGCTCTCACCACCTGCTTAATGCACACTTCTCACCGAATATGTTCATTTCCCTAGTAATTCCTGTAAATGGTTGATGATGCTTAGATACTATTTTAAGAGCTATTGGAGAGCGAATGTTAATTTGCCGAGCACAAATTATACATGCCGCATGCAATTGTATTAAAAGACGCACAGTGTAGGATCAAAAATTGCGAACCAGCAAGAAGCAGAATTTATTTCTACGCTGCACTATACTATTTACGAGTATAAAGGGGGTGTCAGGTGACTGGTTCAAACCATTAATCATTGCAGAATGGAATGGAAGAGCTCTGACAAGATTCACTGGACATCTTCCAGATATGGGCCCCCCTGTTCATGCAGAGAGTTTTCACAAAAACAAACCAGCAATGTCTGACTACATTGGTGAGGAAGTGACCTCTGATGGAGTGCAAACCCTATTTACCTTCATAACAATTCGATTATATGCTCCCACACACATTTAAGTTTCAAGTTTTATTGTTATGCCCGTTCTGAGGAACAGAGTGAGATTCTCATGCCATGGCTGCACAGCAAGGGACAGGTGCTGGGGAGCAAGAGGACAAACAGCAGTGAAAGAAAAACAAAACAGTGCAATATATGAACGAGTGAACAAAAAGTAATCAATAACATGTCAATAAGAAGTAATGGTGAGGAGTATGAGTAAATACTGTAAATTAAGTCGACAAATTAAGCCAAGTAAGTCAAGTAACTAGAGGAGGCAGGACCAAGACATATGTTTGGTTGGACCCACCCCCACTAGTTGCTTGGACCCACCTCCTCTACAGTCTGATTGGTTATTTCTTTGAACCAATCATTTTTCCTTCTGGCCTCAGAACATTTCTGTGTAAGTAAAACTTTTATGAGTGAAGGATGATATTAGGACGACTGAAAGGGAGGATAGTGTCCCAGGATATATCAGAGTAGTGTTAGGTTCTTGTTACTACAGACAAAGGCAGGTTTGATATTTTTGGGGCCCAACTCAAAATGTAACCTCATGGCCTCCAACCTCCCCTCAGATGTTTCAAAAACTAAATAAATAGCCAGTGAGTAGAGTCAGAAGATCATGGCTAGCTAGCTGGTTAGCAGAACATGCTGCTTCAGCCTCTCCTAAATAAGGAATGCGTTTATTTATTTTATCTAGTGTGGTAATAACTTGTGGCCGGTAACTGTAGAATAGCTGTTAATAGCTGTTAATAGCTGTTAAACAATTCATGCCATTAAAGAATTTGTTTTTTTTTTACAAATTACATGTGAACATGTTAATATCCATGTGTGATCTTACAGCAACTACTCTCCGTGCGATGAAAACATTATATCCAAATGTAAAGCAAGAATGATTCGTAAGGATAAATGAAAGGTAGCAAAGTGTAATCCAAGACGTAGGGTCAAAAGACAATCAATCCATGGCAATAGTCCCAAAAACAGGTGATTTTAGAAGTCAGTGATAAATACAGCAACTTCCCAGCTCAGCAATGAGTTGGACCCAGACCTCACAAGTATTACTGCAAAGAGGGTCTAATACATCCCTAACTGACATGGTGGGTGTGCTAGAGTTGTGATATTGTAGAGCATAGTCTAGGTGGACCTGGTCTGATTGGGTGTGGCTTGTTTGGGAGTGGTCTGATTGGGTGTAGTTTGTTTGGGAGTGGTCTGATTGGGTGTAGTTTGATTGGGAGTGGTCTGATTGGGCGTAGTTTGGTTGAGAGTGGTCTGGTTGGGTGTGGTTACCAATGTTGACTGGTGGCAGGCGTTATAACTCGGAGTGGTTTCGTAGCCATCTTTTCCTTATATTCTCAGAAAAGTCTGTCAAGTACATATTTAACTGAAGATATTTCAGTTTAACCAAATGATTTGCCACACATAAGAAAGCAGTGTGACACAAGCAGCCCATTAACTATAAATGTTTTATAATCCCCATTTTTTCAAAATTAAAGAGGGATAGTTTGGCATGTATACTTTTTGTATTCAATGCTCTCCTAAAATCAATGCGATATATTTTTCCCTAATAAGATGCCAACTTTTGGAGCGCTCCAATTTAGAATTTTGTTTAATTAGATTACTTGAAACATATGTCTTACATAATATGATCAAACATACATCATAAAGCAAGATTAGAGACGGGGTTGGGAAATAAAGAAAAGGAAAGACATGTAAATATAGAAAAGCCCATAAGAGACCCTTGATGGAAAATGACTTACCTCCTGTCACTTATGTGTCACTATAATACAAATGTCACAGTTGGTAATTTTAAAGGTCAGACTACTTATTTTTCAAGGGATTTTTTCTGACAACGGGGTAGCAACTGCATTTTCATGTTTTTTTCCCTTCTCTTGTCATCTCCTGAAAGTACCAGGGTTTTATTTAACAGAGTATTATAGAAGAGGGGCAGTTTCCTCATTGAGACGTTTCGTGGAGGGTTCATTAGTCATACGACCTGTCTGAGACTATAGCTCTTGTCTCTGCAAAGAAGGCAGTATTTCATAGAGGTGATAACCTGCTAACATAACCCTCCTTCCAGGACTCAGCCCCAAGGTTTCCATGATTAACAAGGCCTGTTTGAATGACTGCATGCTTAAACCAATGACACTTTCCTCATAACCTACATTCATGTTTTGTTATACCTTTAGTAAAATGAGGTGCTCCCAAACTCTGTCCTTAGGTCCTTTTGCTCAGATTGCTGAAAACTCCTTGACTGGAACATTGACTCAAACGTCTGAGGCTGCTTGTATTACATTAGATCTTCATTATTTATTATTGCTGCTATTGCAATTTTTTTTTTGCTAATTCCATCCAGGCTACTATCATATTTATCCCCTAACTGATAAAGTGAAGGTCATACGTGCACCTGAATGCCAAAAAAATTACTTTAGTTACTTAACAATAACCTGCAACTTGGAGTAACATACCCCAAAGCCACAATGAAAGAGCATGAGATATGCATTCTTTACATTTTAAGCACCGGACTGCAGCTAAAAAAAATTCAAAAAAATCCCAAATGTATGTTACTTTTCTGCCTGTTGTGTTCTGCCTCTACAAAATTACTCCCATGTCTGCAATGCAGCTTATTAATGAGTGCATCAATGCAGGAGAAACTGGCTTAAAAATGCGAAGAGAGACCTAGCAGTGATAAAACCGTTCAGATGAGGGATCACTTTCGTAACGACAAGCTGAGCATTAAAAACAATTCGGAAGGTTATGGTCAGTGGATCCTCAGGGAGGGTGTGGCCTATCTGTCCTGCCTCACGGTGTGATTTCATTATTTCCATTACACAAACACATGCAATAAACCAAGCAAATAAGAAAAAAATGTTTGGATTCTGTTAACTGAAATGGCGGTGGTTATTAGCTCTAGCCTGAGCAAGCTAATATATCTATATTTTTGTTCAGACATATCCATGTCTGTGTATATTCATGCTGGATGATGTGTATGTCAGTGAACACATAGAGTTCATTTTTAACAAAGTAGCAGCGCAATATTGCAGCTGACCCTGAAAGCCAAACCTCATTTTGTAGAAAAAAAAAACGCCAATTATTTACCACATGGGTAAAATAACTGTATTCTTAGGAGGTTGTTTTGTAAAATATTTCCCTAACATTGATTCCAGATTAAGTTATCTCACAGTCAGCAGAAACATAAAAAAGAAAAAAATAAATATATATGCAGAGACAATCTACTATGAATAATTCAAAGCCCATTTTCTTTGACCTCAAATTTAGCTCCATATTAAAGTGCATTTAGGTAGAACAATCTAACTACATCACCATCTGCTTGAATTGAACTTAATGTCTAGCAAATAGACTCAAGAAGGGAGACTTCATGTACCCTTTAAGGACGATTTCTTAGAACATAAAGCTTGATTCACACTTCTGGTTCATTGTCTATTATGACTTTTCTTTATTCATAAAGCATTCAGTTTGATTTATATCCAAATATTGGACACGAGTCGACGTAATCGTAACATGATGTTTAATTACTGATTAAAAAAAGAGGAAATACCTAAAAATAGCTCTTATTTTTCTACTTTTGCAATATGATTTTCAATGTTGAACTAAGTATCGGTTATTTTCATTGATCAATGGTATGTTTTAAGTTCCAAACGTCTAAGAAGGAATCTGCCTGTGCTTCCATTTTACTAATCTACATAGAGTTATGCATTTGCTTGTCTCATAGAAAAGCCTATTGCACTCTCTGATCATCTACTGCAATCATCTGTGGGGAGGGGATACTGTTAATTATCTGCTACATGGCCTATAGATAGTGTAGCCTAGTGATATCAGTCAGCAAACCTGGGCTAATATGGTGCAAAATGTTTAAATAGAGAGGGCATTAGGTTGTAGTGCCATTGCATGGTTACCTGAAAGTTAGTGGGCTTGTTGATTGCCTTTCAGGACATAAACAGTGCTAAGTAGGGGAAACAGATGAAGAAAGATGGGATGCTATTAAGGGAACAGTGTAAAAACCAGGCAAAGGAGCTTCCTTAGCTACAGACTCTGTCAATTCATCTCAGCTTTAGATAGGAAAGCCACCTGCAGGTAAGCATGGTGCACAATGGGAAAATCCCTCTAGCAGGACTTTTTGGCACGGCCAGGCTTGTCTTCCGGATTTGGACTGAATGCTTATTGGTCCATGCTTCACCTCAACTATATACAGGTCCGGCTCAGCAAATTTAATGATAGCCGACGGTCCCCATCTCCGCCTCCTCCATCATTATGTCCTGTCACTGATCACTTTATGAAGATTACAACAGGTGAATTCAGTCGGTCAGTCACGTTGACTTCATCAAATGGAATCCATGACTGTTCTTACTCACCCCTTCCATGGTTTTTAAACAACCTTTTATCCACACATCAGTTTTTGCAAAACAAAATCTAAGAGAATGTTACATGGGATGCATAACTGAAATTTTTAAAACATTGGTTTTTAATTATTAATTTAACATAGAGACACGGACAATTGTGTAGGTACCCTTACAGCTCATTGAAACAATGCTTCATTACTCTTGAAAAGTGATTCATGTAAAAGCAGTTGTCTAATGGATACCTGCATGCCTTTAATGTCTGATAGACTAAACCAATTAAACTGTGAAAAGAAATGATTTGTTCTTTATTTTACAAAGATATGCTAAAATAGTACGGACAGATTTGTTGGTGCCCCTACAGAGACTATCTATCCCTGCATTATAGTCATGTTTCAAACTAAGTATTTA
>JAODJW010000019.1:19399709-19422139 GCA_026777045.1 Hyperopisus bebe
TGCTGCATCTGGCACAGGGAACCTTGAATCTGTGCAGGACACAGTGAAGTCTCAAGGCTACCAGGGCATCCTGGAGCGAAACATACTGGCCAGTGACAGAAAGCTCAGCCTCCCTCGCAGGTCATGGGTCCTCCAACAGGATAATGACCCGAAACATACAACTAAAAGCACTCAGGAATGGCTGAGAAAAAACAATGGACTCTTCTTAAATGGTCCTCCATGAGCCCAGATTTTAATATTATTTAACATCTATGGAAAGACCTGAAAACTGCAGTGTGGAGACACCACCCTTCAAACCTGAGACAGCTTCAGCAGTTTGCTCAGGAAGAGTGGGCCAGACTACCTGTTGGCAAATGCAGACGTCTCACTGTGAAGTACCGAGATCGCTTGGTGGCAGTGATTGCTGCAAAAGGTGGTGCCACAGCATATTAAATTAAGGCCACCATCTTTTTTTGTCCTTGCCATTTTAATCTGTTTAATTATATAAAATATTCAACTGAATCAATCAAAATCAAAGTCGGATTTATGTATGGAACAAACAACAAGGGATGCCGTTAAACTTTTGTCAGTTTCAAGTTATGTCAGAGATAGTTGTGTTTTTTGTGGAAGGGTAACAACAAATTTGTCCACGTCTGTATAAAACCTTTTTGAAGTGGTATAGATTAACCTATGCTTTATGCTTAAGTACCTGTGTTTAAAAAAAACACAAGTTGAGCATGTTGGTGCAAACTCATTAAAATGTAGAGTGTCATCTTACTCAGACTCCACAGCTGTGTCCTTTTAATCAGTTTTCTTTAGTAAATGCTCCAAAAATACAGACATTTAACTAATAATATACAAGAATGTTCATTTTGACAACAAACTTGCTGTTCTTTGTTATTCAATTTACACTCAACTGTACAATCTCTGATGTGACAAATAAATCATTTATAAATGCTGAAAAGTAAAATATATATATTTACCAGAACGTACAGTATGAGAAAACATTGTTTCTTTTTGTGTAGGCTCAGCAGTCTGAAATGTAAACATACACTATTAAATTGGAATGGTTCGGCGTGAGGGCAGAGAGAAAAGTCTGTGCCAAGTTGATGTGCTAAATCTCGAAGAGATTACTTTTATTTTAAATCTCAGTATACAGTTATTGACTGGGACTTAAATGACAACATTTCATAAACTATATATTAAAACTAAATCTTAATTCATGATTCAATTATTTAATCAGAATAAAGACTTTCATCTGCTGCAAATTCATAGTTTCAAAGGGCTGAGATACTTATAACTTATGACTTTAATGAAAACTTAGGAAAAATGACCAGCTCTGTTTACTTCTTTATTTTATTTCTTTATTTTTTAATAGTCTTGTTAACAGAGAAGAGTCTTTAAGAAACAATAATGTGGATTCTTGACATTTGCCAGCAAATTGTATCAAGAGGGCTGGTAAGTTTAGGAGTCTTTTGAAGAATGAGATGTTGCTGTCTTTGTCTTACCGCATCTGCTATAGGTAACAGTATTTATCTCCCAAGACTCACATTGTGAGTACATCCCCTCAGGAAATGTCAGGAAATGTGGCATTTTTTCTGAAGATGCACAAAGTCTTGCTCATCAGTGTATCATTGTTTAATTCCTCTGTGGTACAAGCAAATATCCTGTCATTGACATATTTATAAATTAATAATTGAAGGTTTTCTACAAAGAAAGCTAAGAACTTCTCAGATTTGCAACACAGAGGGCTGAATATAAATTTGTTAGTTGCACCACTGAAACTTGGTACAATGAATGTAGTTTAAATCCCTGTGAAAATAAAAAATATGTTTATTTATACGGCTTTGCAACCCTCTATAAGCTTGAAGAAAGTCAATATATTCTTAATTTTATTTTTACAAAATATACTTTGATTTTTCAATAATTATATGTTTACTATATGGTGCAATTCAATATTAATGAAGCAATTTAATGGAAGATAGCTTATTTCATATATTTTTTTGTTTTCTTGAAGAAGCACATGGTTGAGATTATTTATTTAACATATGGATAAATAATCATTCATTTTTCAAGTGGGGATCTGCTATACAAAAGATTCCCTTAATATTGATTGTAAACTAACTTGTTTCACAGTCAGTGTAGGCAGTTGCTGGCTGAATTAATTAAATTATTTAACGCAGAGGTCATCATTCTGTGACGTGTTACTGTACCTTCAGCTGACATGGGGGTTTTTAGGGAGGGAGGTGTCACAAACATTTAGACTTCAGAAAACAGCTGTGTTTGCAACACTAATTATTGTAATTGAATCCTTTGCATGTATATTTATGCAATTTGGCTCTAAAAAGCTATGGAATGTCTATGTATTTCTCCAGTGAATTCTGTAGCATTAGCTTAATGTGTAGCACCATTAGTGCAAAGGGATCAATATATAGTTTGAAATGGAAGTTTATTAACAGTTAATAATTGTTTGACTAAGAAGAGTCCCCCACTCCTTATTCGACAACCCAGTCTTCAGCAGTGCATCCCAGAAAACACATCACACCATATAATAATATTAATGCTCACAGACCATTAGGTTTCAGATTTATGTAGATTATCCTGTATACAGTTGTTTGTAGGAGTCATTGGTTCCATGTGTACAGTTGAAGTAGGCCTATAGTTAATTTTACGTTTCAGACTGTGCTACATAATGTAAATCTTCCATGCCGTTTGGGGCAATATACTGTGGGCTATAAAATTTGCAATATTAAAATCATGATATCTTTTTTTAAATTAATAACTCACTAGCATATAGACGCTTTTGCGTGAGCTGCAAACAGTGCCTAAAATATACGGTATGTCCTAAAATGCTGGATACCATATTATATACTCCGGACTTTGCAGAACTGGGTCGTGCGCCCCCTTGATATACAAACAGACGTCAGCCGACGCCGGAGTATAAAGCAGCCGCCTTAAGCTTCGTCTCCCAGCAAGCCGACAAGGAAATGCATGCAATTCCTTCTGGTGTCCAGATTTTCTAAATAGCCGCATCGCAAGATGATCGGTCCACAAACAGCTCAGTCTGCAGCCGACCGGATCGTTTATTCGTGCGGTAACATTTTCTCGCTAGCAGAAAATAGAAAGATGGAATGTAGGAGGAACAACAGTGATTCTGTTAAGTCTGTTATCCGATGTAAGAGACTGATGTAGGGATACACGGGGATCGGGGACCTGTGGTGTGCAGGGGTTCGTGCCCGCGGATAACGTGGTGAGTGCCCGAGTATTTACTTGCAAACAAACTTGTTCATTTCCACCGTAAAGTAGGGGTGTCTCGCGCTTGGAGGTACCGGTACGTGCGGACGGGCACGATGATGGTGGAACGATTTTAAAATGTGTCCGCTGTCGTTAACTTCGGCAGTCTCTCTGTAGCAGTTAATTAAACAGTTAATTTGGTAGTTTTAATATGGTTCAGGTCTGAGTACCATTGGATAGTACCGAATCTTCACCTTCTTGGGAGAATGAGGTGTGTATCTGCCCCTGGACCATGTGCTGCTCCACTGCTCTAAACGGTCAGTCACTTACACTTTTCATACATTTTCTGTTAGCTTGATTTAAAAGGAAAAAATCTGTTTATTTCCTAAAGTACGCGGTATGACTTTCTGAATACAATGGGCTCGAAGAAGGCAGGTTGCATGTGGTTTGATGGAGCTGCATGATATTGTCTCCTAAATTTATGTGGGGCAGTTTTTGCGGAGTATTTCCACGGTCTGGTTGGACTAACTGTGGACCGCCCAAGACTGTTCTGTTACCACCTGTGCTGGTTATTTTGGACTGAGGTCTTTTTGAGTCGCACCGAAGTGTAAGAAAGCTGCGTGACTGCATACAACTGTATCTGATAACAGGTTCGACTAATTTAATTAAGTCCATATGCTTTTTAATTAAATCTACCATATGATGTACCAGATACCAGATTTATACCATATACTGTAAGAAAGTAAATAATTAATCTTCATTCCATTGGAAGCTGTGCCAGTTCACACTCACAGGCTGTGGTTAAGATGCTAATTGACACCCACTTTCTGCTAACACGTTTCTGTTATATCAGCTTAGCTTTTGAGATTTATTCAGTGAAACCTTTTTGGGGGGCGGGGAAATGGGTGCATAACAAAGGCAAAGAATAAATCCCTGATTGTTGCGGTGGATTCTGCTTTATCTGCATTAATGATGATGATAATAATGATGATGATGATGATGATTAAAATGCATTACAGTATTGCAGCCTTTCAGCCAAGATTGTTGGTAATATTGGTCAGGAATTTGTCACTGTCACTGACAATTTCCAGTTCCTCTCCTGTTACCCGAAGGTCCCTGTGACTTTCCATTTTGCTTCTCTCATGACGTTCTTTCTCAATACCTTCCGGAATTCCTGCAGGGAAAATGGGGGAAGCAGCTTCGGCTAATAGTTTTGGCTTTGTGATCAAGGGTTGCCTGAGAGGTACATCTGTTCACAAGAGACTTTCTAGTCCTCACTGAACTTAAAAGGTCAGGCAGCCAAAAGGCGCAATTACCATAGGAGAGCACGCCATACCTGGGCGATTTATATAGCATAACATTTGAACTTCAAGTGTGAGAATTCCTGGTAACTGACTGATGTTTTTGTAAGTAGTAATTGTATTTGCTCCAAGATGGAACCAGAGGGTGTTTTACATAAACATACCTGAAAGAGCATGAAACCCCCAGCTGAACTCTACATTTAACTTGGAATAGATATTTGCTTCTTTTCTGATTCCATTTATCTGGACTTCTTGGTGAGGGAAGAAGAAACTAAAATAATTCTCTGCATACCATTGATCCATGCAGGTCAGGGTCGTGGTGAGGGCATAGAGCAGGATTGGGCATGAGGTGTCCAGTGTCATGGTTTCCCCATGAGGCTTACATTTTTTAGCCCATGTTGCCATCGCACAGTTACGTGGGCTGAGGTTCACCGTCGCTGCCCCCTGTGGTCAGCAAGTTCATGGATCCCACCTTTTAATTTTCCACTGTGTGTGTGTGTGTGTGTGTGTGTGGTCCAAGTATACCATGTCGTGGGGACATTTTTCCAGTCCCCATAAGGATAACCTCAATTTTATAAAAATCAAAATCAAAATACTAAAAATGGATTGTATTTTGTTTGTTTACTTATGGTTACGGTTAGGGCTGGCTAGGGGCTAAGGTCTTCATGTTGAGATTAGAGTTTTCTCCAAGGGAATGAATGGAGAGTCCCCAGAAAGATATAATTACAAACCTGTGTGTGTGGCAGTGTGTGTGTGCCTGCGCGAGTTAAAATGCAGTTCTTCACTCATTAACTGCCTGTGACCCTAGAACAGTGTCGGCTGACCTTTGTCTTTCTTGATGACATTAGAAGCTTGCTGTGACCTGTCAGTGTCTATTGTGAATGAGCACAGTGTAATGAGAAGGGAGGAATATACAACAGAACCTTCTTTCGACATCTCTTGCCTCTTCTTTAGCATAGCAGAGCTTCGTAAATTTAACGCTGAATTTGCTCACCCCTAATGTCATACACGGCTGGTTTTAGTGGGATGGTGACAGTTGTAAACAGAGTGATTTACTTTTGGCTTTGAGTGTAAGTGGATGATTCACACGTTATGATGCTGCATATTGCCTTCATACCACTGTGGTGTGTTTCTGTGTTGGGAGGCTGGAGGCTGCTGTCAGTCTCTGAACCTCAGGACACCATCGATGGACTGATGCCTCTCTTCCATGTCTTCTGCCCCAGCTAGGCTCCAGTGAGACTACAGCTGCAGTTTGAGTTCCACTAGTGATATGGCTGTGGTCCCTTGTCCAGCTTGAACCAGAGCTGTGGGAATTTATTTGTGAATTTTTTTTTATTTAATTAAACTACTTATCTTGCGCCATCCTGGTGTATCTGTTAGCCAGCCAAGACCGGAGCAGCAGAGTATAGTGCTTCCTGAACGTCGGCCTTTATCGAGCCAGATTATCACACCGAATCGCGAAGTGCTGAAGAGAAACACACTGATACCACAGGAACCATGTTTTCTATTTGACTTCAGGCAGGAAGTTGGGGGCTAAGAGTGCAGTTATAAAACTGGTTACTCTTTTGGGGCTTCCCTCTCACCTCGTAGTTCCAAGTTTGAGAAGCATACAAGAGATGTGAGAAGTTATAGCAGAAGCGACGGACAAAAGCGATCCGTCGTGTTTATCGAGAATCCATCCGAAATCCAATCAAAGCCGAGTCACTGGTGGCAGGTGACACAGGAACCTTAGAAGGGAAAGGTTAGGCAGTGGGGAGAGAGATGGATTTACAGGACAAAAGCAAGATGTGGGGACGGAACGTGAGTCGGGAACTGGTTCAGGACTGAATGCCTCGGATGGGGCGGCTGTCTCTGAAGTGCAGGCTCACGCGACATGACGGTGGCGGGAAAGTGGGTAGGAGCATCGAAAGGTTCCTGGATTTATCTGCTATGTCAGAAGATCCATTAGTGTTGGCTCTGTGAGCTCGCTCAGCAGCTGACCCTGTGTCCTTCGTTAAAATGTCAAGCTGTTACGGGAAACGCGGAAGGCTTGATGTGATGTGAGCTTCAGATAGTCGCGGTTTATTTTCCGTCCTGCGGGTCTGCTTACAGTTTAAGTATATTATTGTGTTTTCATAATCTTACAATTTGTCTTTTGCATTATGAAATCGGGAGTCATATTTTTAACAGGTAAATTAATTTTACATGTATGGATAATAGTTTGTACCTCTGTCTATAACTTTCTGCTTTCTGGTGTTGACAGTGTGTTATGATTGTAAGCCCGGCTGTAATGAGTAATTAATCTGAAGTTTCGGATCTATAATGCTTTACCTGAACTGTAACTGTATAATTTCGTATTACAGCACCTGAGTCTGTCATGCTCACTGCTGTGGAAATAGACATCCGGTCTCAAAGCCTTGCGAAATTGAAAATATCTTTTTGTGATAATTACACAACTCCACAAAAAACAAGAGAGAAGCTTTTTCGGTGCCTGCATCGCAGCAGCTTTTTGCTGCTCATTACTAATTCTGCTGTGCTTAGAGTACTCTAACTCTAAGCCAGAGTTATTAACAGAATATTCAGCAGGAGAACTTGTAAAAACAGGTAAGGTTACTGTGGTTCATTCTCATGTGTTTAAATTTCTGAAATGTAAAGATCCTTGTCTTTTACTGACATTAAGCCTTTGTTAAACATGCTCCCTGGTGCTTGCGTGACCTACAGTTGCCCCTTCTTGGGGTGGTCGGGTGCACCTTGAATATTGATTCTCTTGACAAGCCGAGTTATAGTGAATCTATTATAACCAAGGCTCTCGTGGACCCAAGGCAGATATGCAGTCGCTGAATTATGGGAACCCGCCTCAGAATTGTTTCCCTTTTGAGTTGCTGACTGTTATTGCCAGCTCACCAATTACTGCTGCAGTTTTTTTGTCTGTGCAAGCTTTTTTCGTTCGTACTGCTAAGTATTGGATGTACTGGCTTTCCTAATAGAACTTCATAGTTATGTTTTTGCAGTATCTTGGATTGGGAGAGTGTAAGAGAGAGCTGTGGCATTTTAAATATCTGGAAAAACAAACAAACAAAACTGAATTGCTTCAATTAGAATAGTTAAGCTCCTCTAAGTTATTTTTGGGATGGTGTGCAGGAAAGGTTAAACGTATCGATTTTTTACAGTCGTTCAAATAAAATGCCCTTAAATTCAGATGTATGGGAGATCCACCCACAGACCAAATTACCTTTGCTCATACTCGGGTAATAAATCCATTTTATTGAGGGTAGGTTACATAGCTTGAAGATTAATCCAAAAAGACGGGGTGATATTACTGAAACTCACACTCTAATGTCTTGCCAAAACCAGCGAACACATAAAGCCTGCAGGAGGGAGGTCTCATGTGACTGAAAGGTGCAGTCATCTTGAAGTAGTTTTATTTTGAGTTTAGGCTTGCATGTTCAGACAGCTGGCTCTCTAACCCAGTGTTTGGTAATCTGGTCCTCAGGAGACTCCTGGACAGTCCAGGTTTTTGCTCTGTCCCAGCTCCCTTCCAGACAGCCCACAGCCTGGGAGCTGGGAGGGAGCAAAAACGCGGACTGTCTGGGGGGTCTCCGAGGACTGGGTTGGGAAACGCTGCTCTAAGCAATAAAATACTTCAGGTGTTCCAGCTCCTCCCATTCGTCTGATCTTTGGAGAGGGTCATCAATGCATGGCCTTCTGTCCCTGAGACTTCGGCACTGTGACATATTTATGGTGTCTTTAAATGGTGTAACTGGAGATCTTAAGGGAGCTTCACGGCTGCCCGCAAGCACCGTTCCACTAGATGATGAAGTGCAGCTTGAGTTCTTCTTGCTTATTGATGAATGTCAGACCTGGGAAAGGGAGATTTCACACAGATTAGGTATTTTTCTGTGTCACATACCCAACCGCACATCTCTCTTTCAATAGAAACCTTATTAAAAGAGAACTAGGAGGGCATCCAGAGGTCTTAATGATCAGCACAAAGAGCACATTGTTGTAATTCATGCTCACCTGATGAGATCTAAAACGATAGCGTGAATAAAAGACCTCATTGCTGTACTTAGAATACAGCAGGGGGTGGCGATTAGCAGTTTTTCCTGTTTAAATAAGGTTGCGCGGTGGTATGGTAACGGTGCATGCACCATGTTACCTCGTTATGGAGAAACGTACGGTGGACAGTTAGATGAATCAGGTTTGCTTCCTCAGTGGTGTGCTGGTAATAGCACGGTGGATAAGCAGGTTTGATTTTAGACCTTTGTGGGTAAGATCCTATTGTGGGGCTAGACTGCTGACTTGCTCTCCCTGGGGGCTATGGGGCTGTCAGTGGACCCTCCAGCACTCTTTTTTCCCCTAAATGTGTTACTTTGCTTCATGACGAATAGCTGGTAGGGTGTAAAAAAACTTGGACGTTGCGTTACGATGAGGATGGAAGCTTCTGAAATTCAGACTGGGAGAAAGATTTTGGGGTAATAGCGAGGCTTTTCCTTGCTGTTAATTTGTAATGGCTGAGTATTAGTCTGTTTGTTTAGTTTCATAGATTTGTTTATGAAGTGAATTAGCATCATTAAATGAAAAACTGATGGAGAATGATGTTTGAGTGGAGCCTTTGACCACAAATGCATTCTATTGGTTTGGCAGTATTGTGTGACTGCGTGTGCAATATTTTTAGTGTGGATTACTTGCATTGTGCTTTCAAGCTAAAAATCAATGTCATTTACAATGTGCGTTTTATTGCACAATGAAATGGGAATTGCTGTGTACAATCAGTCAGTTATCATAATATCATACTAAAATATGTGTTTTGACCAACGATAAATTGTGCATTGATTGTTGGATTTAACAGCGAGAATGAAAGGAAAGACTTTATGTACCTGTTAGATTTTAATTTAATTCGATTGAATAATAAATTTGTTACAAATTAAGAAGCTTGATATGAAATTGCTGTACCCAGTTATCTGTCTTCCATAACTGCGTATGGGTCACTGTGCACCTGGTACATTGTTAATATAATAGGCAAAGAAAAAGAAAATTCCAGAAGAAATTTAATAGAAATAACTTCCAATAAAAAAAAATGAAGCACGCAGCTGAAAAATATTTCATTTAACCTCCAGCATAACTTTTTTTTTTTCCCTTCCACAAGCTTTTGAGAAAGTTCTTTGGCCTAGTGAGATTTGGAGAGATGGAAACAGACTTGCGGAGTCTAGTACGTTATGGTTCTGTAGTTCAAAGAATAACTATAATATGTGAGTCGGAGATAAGGAACACAGAGAGCAGTGCAGTTTGAAGATTAGTGCGCTGATGCTTCTAGTACCGGATGTGACGGTACCAAGAGCCTTTGGGCCCCCTGAGAACCTCAAGTAGAAAGGCCGTTCCAGGACACAGCAGCTCAGAGGTTGATTTTTAGAGTTTGGTTTCTTGATACACTCAATAATTACATGTGTCAGTCAAATTCTGCCAAGCTGTGCATTTGAATGACACGCACATGTGTAAAATATCTGTGACAAACCGAAGCAGCTGATGCTGTAAAGGTTGTTCTGGTCAGCGGTCCAAAAACACAATAAATTCTTGTACAAAGTAGCTGATCTTTATTTTTCCGTGGGACATTGAACTGATCCAGCTGTAGCCCAAAATCACACTGATCTATTTCTTTATTTTTTCGGGCATCTTTCATGGGGGTGGACAAGTGTAATCAAAGTAATTTTTGTCTCAGATGTATCGTACAGTTACGGCTTCACCTCAGTCCTTCTCGCACCACGATCAAAAGATGTTTGGCTGGAGGCTGAAACCATCACAGTAAAACCGGTGATGAGTTCAGAAGGCTACTGCTATACAACTGCTTGACATAGACTATAAACCTGGCTTCTGTATTTCGTTTAACACCTCATCGAACATGGCTCTGAAATCTGACAGTTTCTGTATCTTCCCTGTCAGAGGTCAGGGACTGTAGTCTGTGGGGTGCTAAGGACATTTGCGTGAGGGTAAGGGGACTGTTGGAAAGGAATGTTTACCTGTGGTCATCAAAGTTGTGAAGTTGAAATGGAACTTTAATGCCATTCGTACAGGTACGTTGAAATGCATTGAAATGCATGTTTTTGCATATCCCATCCTGATGTCCTTATTACCCTACATACGTACGATATTCACACAGAGGTGAGAATGACCTTTCTGAGGTCAGAGAGCCAGGTCAGCCTTGCATCCAGAGCCCCTTTTGAGGCGGTAGGAGCCTTGATCAAGGCTACTTATCCATGCATGGGATCTGACCCAGCATGGGACTGTGCCATATAATGGCCTCACCACTTGACAGATCTTCATTGAGAACCTCGTTATATAACCACCTACTTATACTTTACTGTGAATGCTCAGGCTGTGAAATAACTGCAGAAACATGCAGACCAAATGTATGACCTTTCATAGTCATTCTTACATTGAGGTAGCAATGTGGCTTTTTTGAAAATGAGTGTAATTTCTTCACATCTGCCGGCATTGCATTACATACCCAGACTGCTCCCTAAACTGTGACCAGGGGTGCATAAAACCAGATGTTTCAGGCTATGAACTGGCATGTCGTAACTATTCTCGAAGGGATTAGAAAGTCATTCTCTACAAAGTCTAATTTGTTGTTCTTAATCTACGGGGTCAATAGTCAATTCAGAATTAGAGGCTACAAATATTACTTCTCATCACTCCCACTCCTTCACCCATAAGCAATTAATATTTAATTTAGATTGTAAATTGGTTCACTGGAAACCACTACAGTGATGGCTAGTTTCTGTCTCCATAATATATAAACTGCACACATGTTTCACAGTTATGAAAACTGGACTGTGCCAGTCGGTGAATGACCAGTGTGCAGAAATGGGAGGTCCAGCTCGTGTTAAAAGCTCAAAATGCTTGCAGATCTTGTGTTTGTAGCCTGCAATCGTATTTATGTATGTATTAGTAAAACAATAAGGAACCAAAAGTTAGTTTCTTTCCAACAAAAAATAGGGTATTAGTAGTTCTGATGACTAGACTATTTTGTAATATTGAATATGCTGCAAGGATAGGCCTGCTTTTCAGCTTAAAAGTTAATGGTATTTTTCAGCACAGTGGTTGTTTGGTTTGGTTTTTTTTCAGTTTTTTTTTTTTATCTGAAGACATGTAGCCTGAAAGCCACCTCAGGGTAACGGTGAGCCCAAGGATGAATTTTAGATGCCTAACGAGTCTCACAAACCCGGTTTCTTCCACAGAAGAGACTTCATTTGGACTGAGGCCCGTAGCCGGTGGGATGAAAGAGCAGGATGTGTTTTGGTGGGTACCCGAGTTGTTGTGGGTTAAAATGTGCATAAAAGCAGCTACGGGGTAAGAGGAACAAAAACAAATAATAAGCACTTAGTGGGAGTGGTGAGATGCTGGCGAAGGGTCGGGCTGATCCTCTGTCTTTTTTTATCCTGAGCGACTGCAGTTTGGTTCTGCATCTTCCCACTTAGGTTATGCGGGGGTAAGCTTGTGCATCAGTGCTTCCTAACTGTCTGCTTTCGATAAATCATACTGCCAGAGTCAACTGTGGGTCAAGCTTGTAGAGGCAGGCTGCCTACAGCCCTGTATCCGCCAGGGTGTTGGTTCTCCGAAGGGTTTCACCGCTTTAGAAACCGAGCGGAGCGTGAAAGCAGCCTTGGTGCCACGAGAAAGCCCCCAGACTTACTGACCATGCTATTGGGGCAAAGGCTATGCTAAGGCTCTTACATCATAGCTGAAAGGTGTATCCATCATTCATTTTCTACCTCCGTTATCTAGTGGAGTTTGGTTCACCAAGGGAGGGAGACCCTACGTTAGATTCTTCTGGTTGCCTGCTATACAGCACTTTCACCTCCAGCCGAGTTTTTAAAAGGGTTTGAGGTGTCCGTACCTTTGCGGATTTAAACTGCGTGCCTTTTTGTGCATTCCTATTGTGTCCGTAACACTTAAATCTAAATTACAACCACTAATTGGAGTCATTTGTTCACTCAGTCCATTTGTGGGACTCCGATCAATGACTCTTTCTAATTGTTTTTCCTATGATGCTCATTGCCGCGATGGGGTCTACTAATCAAGGGGGTTGAACCAGCCACAGGGTGTTGTTAGGCGGGGGTGTGTTTGCTGCTTCTGTGGCCCCATCCAATAAGTCACTCCAGGGCCCCCTGCCCCCCCTCAGATGTTTCATCAATGAAATAAATAGCTAGCAGATACAGTTGGAATATTGTAGGTAGCTGACTAGTTAGCAGGCAGTGTTGCTTCAGCATCTTCTAAACAAGAAATGTTTATTTAATATTTAGTGCAGTGAGTGTTTCAGAAACATTTCAGGGGGCCCATGTAAATGCAAGGTGTGAGTGGTGGTAAACACGGGCGCTGGCATTATTGTGGTGTGACATTAGAAGCGTGAGGTTGGGAACAGGGTTGGACTGGGATTAAATATCGGCCCTGGACTTTGGGGTCCTCCATGATGGTTTTTGATGAGCAGTGGGGGGGGGGCGCNNNNGGGGGGCATGATTCATTTTGCCGAGTGGGGGGGGGCTCCCTTGATAAATTTCACTGGCCCACGAAGCCATCAGCCCCCTAGAAGAGGCCTGATATGGCAGATGGCCAGCCCGGACCTGCCGGGGAATGTGACAGCCCAAGAGCAGCGGCATGACAGACATGTCCGCCTCGCTGCTGTAATTACGCTTGACCTCCCTGCATTTCCTCCCTTCCCATTTTAAGATGAGAAGTCAAGAGTTTTTATTTCTTATTTTTCCATTCCCCTCTGACGGTTTAGCATGAGAGGCGGGTGTCTTTACTGGTCTATACCCGCTGTCTGAGTGATCCCCACGTGCGGTACAGTGCCAGCCTCGCCGCGAGGACCGTCTCCACATGCCCTTTCCTTTCTCCTCGCCTCTTACCAGTAGGTGGCCCTGAATGACAGCACTCACACTGTGCCAGTGCTGTGCTGCTGAATGTAGCTGGTTTGACCTGAGTTTTTAATTTTTCTTGATTATTTTACTCAAATAAGTAAGACTCAATAACAGGTTCCCTCACTGTTATTTGCCCCAGTGCAGTAGGCCTTTGCAGTGCCTCTGGGGGGGGGGAGTTGCTTCGCCAAAGTATTTTTAATTATATGGGAAGTGTCAAGCGTCCAAAATGCAAACCTTGTAGATCAGTGGTTCCCGACCTTTTTTGGCCTGTGACCCCATTTTGACATCACAAATTTCTAGCGACCCCATAGACATTTATTTTCTAGAATTAGTTTTTGGTCGTTTGTAGCCAGATTAGTGCATAAAGTCGCATTTTATTTTCCCGGATGACGTACAGTTAGGCGAGCTTGTCTTTAGGCTGAAGGTGATCGCCATCATTTTATTTGAACTCATTTATATTTAATTTATTGATATTTATTTATGAACGTGAACGAATACAGTTATTTAAGATTGTATGTGGTGTTTTAATGATAATTTGTAAAAATATTTTTTTATCAGTAAATTTTTTTTTATCAATTGCTAGACATTTGAGGGGACCCCATTTGAATTCCAGGCGTCCCCAAGGTTGAAAAGCACTGTTGTAGATCATATCTACACTACTACTAGTAAAGGTTACTCGTCCCGTTTTGTATCATTTGGTGCTGCAGTATTGTGATTTTTCTTTGTAGTCTCACACCTCTTGGGTTGTGGTTTGAGCCCCCTCTGTGTGGGTGTCGAGTTTGCATATTCCCCCTCTGTCAGTGTGGGTTTCTTCCAGGTGCTCTGGTTGCTGGCAGTTAGGTGTCTCTAGCTTATCCATGGTGTGTGACTGTGTAGCTTGTGGTGGTCTGGCACCCCGTCCAGGATGCAGAGGCCTCATGCTCTGTGCTACTTGGGATGGGATCCAGGACCAGCCCAGATCTGTAATGGATAAGCAGTAAAGGATGACAGAAGATTGGATGGGTATTATTTTGTAGGCTAATAGTCAGTAGCAGATTTCCTGAACTCCATGATGTTTCCAGGACTTGTGTAGATTGTGCATGACGGCCGTTTGCGTTGCGTTCTGCAGTCCCTCTCAACATAAATATGCGTCTCTCTTGCATTTCAAGGGCACCAAAGCTGCACTTGCTCCTGCCTTGTACAAACGTCGCCCTCACACCTTTGACTTCTTATTAAAACGTGATTTGGCACCTCGTGACACTGACATGACAACTTCATAAATGCAAAGTAACACTTATCACCAATAGCGGCGGTGGGATTCTCCTAAGGCTCCCAGGCTGCGTAGTGTGGAGCTTGGCCCAAATAACAAGGCAAAATGGCATTGAACTACACTGTAACTCCTGACCTAATGCAGCGTGATGAATGTTTTGAGCTCGACGTGTCTGATGGATTCTTTCAACTTTGAATATTCAAGTAAGACCTCATTAGTTCACTAGAGCATAATCTGTTTCCTTATATTAACCTCTCGGTTTGATTTAAAACTGCAGCGTTTTTGTAAAAATCTACAGGCTACACAACTGTATGCTAGCCTACTGTTTTACATCTTGTTTGGGCATATCACAGAGTACTTTGTGTATGTATGTGTCTAACTTTGGTCCAGGTATATCTTACCCTGTGGAGACCAAATGTCCCCACAACTTGATGAATGTCTATTTTTTTCAATCTTATGATTATTATAAGTGTTTATTTTTTAACCATTTCATACATCTCCTATGGCCCTTTGCAGTTGACAGGATGTTGCAGCTAGCCAGCATGGTACTGAATCCCACCTGAACACCGCCTGGCTTCTCACCCCCGCCTTCCCACAATGCCATGCCCTTGCCGCAAGAGGCTGAAGCTCGTGTTCGCATCCCTGACGTTTATGGTCCTCCTGACATGGCTCTACATCTCCATGGGCAACTTGGAGAGTGAGTATCACAATGGCTGTCTTTTGAGTCACTAACTGAGAACTGGTTAGTCTGGTGCTATGCCCGTTATTGAATTACCCGTCATTTCTTTGCCAGTCACCTTGGCGCTTAGCAGGAAAACCCCAGGGAGATTATTAAACCACTTCCATAAGCACAACAATGGTTTTCTGCGCAAAGGTAATGCGGTAATGACTTGCTAATCTCTGGTTTGTCATGTGTCAGCTTTAAATAAGGGGTTTATATCGTACTGATGTACAGATACCTCCCTGACAGTACCACCCCGTAATATTAGATGTAGGAAAAACAGGAAACCACACATTTAAATCTCAAAGAAAAGGCAGGACTGGATTTGGAAATATTGATGGGTGAAAGTTTTGCCGTGCATTTTTTTTCCCTTTTGACAGACTGGAGCATGGGAAATTTAACCTCTTTTACAGTTTAACAGCACGCAATTTGAGCTCCAGGCAGTGTATCTCCTGCTCTCAATCTAAATAAAGGCTTTCACTTGGCACAAATAGCATCTCAAATGGAAGCTTGATTACAGTAGGAGTGAAATGTAACTACTCCTCGTCTTTTTCCCTATCAGCAATGCATCATAAATATTGTAAATTGAAATATATATTAGGTATGTCACTTGCAGTACAGCCTTTAAAGTGTCGGTTGAAATTTCATTGTATACGTTGTGTTTTCTAAGTTTAGAAAATAGTAGGTTGTAAAAAATGTAAATAAATAATCGTGTGTTCGTAAAAATTGTAAATGATGCGCAAATGGAGTATGACGCTAATGGGAAAGTATTTTTACATATGAAAACTCCCAAGGAAGAATAAAATACCCTGGGACGGCTTCTGTGAAGGTGAGAGAATCTGCATCCAGGTGCAAATTCACACCAGATGGGGGGCCTGGGGCGTGAGAGTATTTTGTTTGTTGTTAACAAACCTAAAACGCATAATCCTTTATTCATCTTGTTCATCATGCTTATTATATAACTTCTGTGGCAGAAACGAGGTTTATAATGAGACTTCTTTTCATTGCGTATCAACTTGGGATTTTTTTTATGCTTATAAGAATTACAACACGTAAACAAAATGCCCTGGATCCTGTTTAGACTCATTTAAAATACATATAATGACAGGGGAAAAAATGCTCTCATTTGTCTTGTGTTTGCCCCATATTGTGAGGTTAAGGGAGATTACGAAGGGGGGGGGGGCAGTGTCCATTTCCTCGCTCAAAGAAAATAGCAATATGTGTATAGCTTTTTTATTCTCAAGGTTACAACGCACAGTTTTCACTTACAAAAAATGCAAAATGGAGCAATCCTTTTTAACGCATTAAGGAATCAGCAGTTGCGTAATAAAGGGCATGTCCGTAATTCATCATTGCTTGTTAGTCCTTCTCATACCTTAAAATAAACTCTTTCAGTATAGTGGTTCAGATGCTAAGCATGATGGGAAAACTTTCACTGCGAAATATGTTGACGTACGGTAGGCTGGTTTGTGTACTAAAGCCTCTCTGGACCTCTGGATCTTTTGAAGGCTAAAATAAAATACCCAGCTGACCTTTCACCTCGCCTCAGCTATGTTAGCCGTGCTACATCACGCTTAAGGGAAAATGTTAAGCTGGGAATGACGGCGTCCATCTCTTTCACAGACGGACATTCTTTGATGTTCTCCCCTTGTGTCGTCGACCAATCGGAGCTGCGGTACCTGGAGCGGGAAGACCTGGAGTCACGTGTGCGGGAGGTGGAGAGGGAGAACCGCAGGCTGCGCCTCCAGCTAAACCAGTCGCAAAGGAGGGAGCTACTGGTGCCGGAGGGGAATTACAGCAGTCACCACTGGGTGGCAGTGGTGGACACGGGGCCACTGGACAGCGAGAACATGACGGACAAGCAAGGCAACTGGAGCAGCTGTGCCCAAGATCCCTTGGTGGAGAGGTGTGAGGTGAGGTGCTAATGGCTTCCTCCCTGCTCCTCCAGAAGACTGGGCTTCTGCTTACTGCTCACAGAGCGCCTTGTCACATTTGGTGTACGGCAGCACAGTCCATTGGGGCCCTCGGACAGTCCACATTTTTGCTCCCTCCCTGCTCTCATAACGCCTGTACCAGGTATTTGGTGTTCTTGATTGGCTGCGAGCTGGGAGGGAGCAAAAATATGTACACTCTGGCAGTCCCCACGGACTGAGTTCAGAAACGCATGTATACTGGATTGCTAATTAACAATGGGTTGTTTTTAAAAATTGGATCCTGCCATTTGGGTAAAGCCATGCATAATATACTAATGGGCTTAAAAATGTTGGGTCTTATTTATCTGATTATGTTATATGGACATGCTGTTTATATTATGGAGAGAATAAGTTTTCTTGAACCTTCTCCAATAAGAACGAGCCTCTGCATTAGGGTCAATGATAATGGCTTTTTTCCACAAACTACATGATATTATTTACCCAAGATTACACACACACTGTGGAGGCCTTGTACCTTAAACAGTTTTCCCCAGGGATAAATAAAGAATGGTCTTGTTAGTATCTGTCCTTCTCAAATGCATAAAACAAAGTAATATCAGTCCTCTTAATGCTGGAATGTTTTACTGTGAATGAGCTGACCAGCTTGGTCAGTGATCCCTGTCCTTGGCTGTAGAATACTGCAGTGTCCAGGTTTTTTCAGTCTCTTCGCCCCCCCCCTCCAGCTTATCCATGTCGCATGCGTGTGCGCTGGTCACAACGCCAGCAGGGACGTCGTCACCCTGGTCAAGTCCATCCTGTTCCACAGGTGAGAGCAGACGCCTGCCTTGGTTCGTTCCGGAGCCTCTTGCTCACAGCCCTTGCCCCGCGATGCTCCTAGTCTGCCTGTTGACAAAGCGAGCAGATGTTTACTAAATCCCACTGCATTTTGCTGGTCCTTTAGGGCCTGCGCTTTTGTTGTGTTTCTCCTGGCATTGCCGATAATCGTGACCCAGCCCCTGCCTCATCTTCCCGTTCTTTGTGGCATGCTGTGGCTCCGCCTCTTGTACACAGGGTGGTATTGCAGCTGTTGCTAGGTGCCGTGCGATGGGGCGTCGGCGGGATGCTGGTTGGTATGCCAGACCTCCTCTCTGGCGCTTAGTATGCTGCCCTGTCCTGTTTCTAGGGCCCATAGTCTCTGGGCAGGTCAAATAAACATGCAGGGCCTGCTTGCTTATTCCTGGGATGTTTCCTTTTCACACTGGGTTTAAAACCATCACATTTATGCTGACAAAGTGTACACTGCGTTTCCTATTTGTAAATAAATGATCCATTTTTTTTCCCCCCCTTGAAACTTGAGTTACGTTGTTTGGAGTGACTAACCTGGCATCTGTCATGCTGATGACCACATCCATCCTGTTCTATGCAGGAGGAATCCCCTCCACTTTCACTTCATCACGGACGCAGTCGCCCACCAGATCCTCAGCTCCCTCTTTGCGTCCTGGATGGTGCCGTCCGTGCTGGTCAGCTTCTACGACGCAGATGATCTGAAGGTAACCATGATCCTCTTCTTAGCCACTTCCTCCTCCTGATAAGCGTCTCCTGTCACCCACATGCCCCATGGGAATTAAACCGTGGATCGGAGGTAGAGATAAGCTTAGATATTTGGTTATTATATCTGAGATGACTAGTTTTGTGTAACCTAAAAAAACCAAAGTTAGGATGAGGAGAAAGGCGGTCTGGGGGACAGTCTGGGAGGGGCCACTCTGCTTGTGATCAGATGGTCACCAGTTTGAATCCCAAGCAGATTAGTTGTATTGCCATTGGGCCCTTGAGCAAGGTCCTTAACCTCTCCTGAAAAATGCTTCAGGGCCACCAGATGAATGACTAACTCTCTGCTCTGACCCCAAGCCTCACTCTCCCCGGGGTATGGTCCTGTGTTCGATTATTTATTTCTGAGTCGGAACTCTGTTGAAAACGTCACGAAACGTCACAAAAAAAGTCACTTCCTGGCGGAAACACGCCCCTTTTATAACGTTCATGTTGACAGAATTTTCTTGTCCAAGTTTCCCCTGCGTCGTCATTTCAACATGGTGGCTTACACAGTCAACAGTAATTCTGTTTTTAAATACTGAAAAATGTTTATCTTGTTACATTTATAATTACTAATACATTTAATTGCACATGTTCGATTTAGAGAATACCATATCATGACCGTAAACAGTATCCTAGCATGCAATATCAGACTTGTTAGTGTCTTTTGTTTGTTTGTAGTTTGTTTGCCTCTCCAAAATATTGCTAAGAATGTACTAAAGTATTTTATAAAGCTTTTAATGTGGTTTGACTAGTTTGTGCTTCTTGTTTGTATGTCTATCGGAAAAAAGAATCTCACTCCAAATCTGCTAAAATATTAAGCAACAACACACAACAGCGTGTTCATGGAGGCAGCCATGTTTGTTCCGAGATGTGGTAGCTCGAACGGGAGATTGTCGGACGTGATGTCACTCACCTCGGAATTTCCGAGTTCCGAGAGATAAACGAACGCACCATATGCATGTGTCTCAAAGGAGAGCATGATGGTAGTACAATAAGCAGTCCAATGTACCTGTATTCACACTTTCACAAATAAAGTGTCTTTAGAAAGGTTTGTGCATGGGGTATGGATAAGATGTGAGAGAAAAGGAATGGGAAGAAGTGAAGAGACAACGGAGAGGGTGCAGTCTCAGATGGGTAACATCTGGTGTTGAACTAATAAAGTGCTTAAGCCTTAAATATTGTGCCTCATCATCGCTGCCTCTGAAGAGCTGGGATTAAACCACAGAGTATAGCAAAAGGAAAAAAAAGATCCAAAGCTATCGAAGCTCACTTTTGTAATAGCTGGACAGGAACGGGATCACAGTGCAGGAGCTTCAAGGTTATTTCCGGAGTCCACAGGCAGACAAAAGGTCAAAAACAGGTAGGAACAAACACCGGCAAATGAATCCAAATTGTGATCCAAAGACGTAATCCGAAAACCGGCATAGGTCAATGGCAGGAATGCAGGGCAAGTAACAGGATCCGCTAGGCAAAGGAGAAGACGACTAGGAGAGTAAGCAGGGTTCCTGCCCGAGAGGTTCATCATGGAACAAACGCTATTCTGTGAGATTCAATACTGCACAAGGAAAGCACTGAAACCAGGTGCTTTTAATATGAGCCTAATTGATCGAGTTGATGAATTAAACATGTATCTAGCATTGAGGGAAGGCGGGTTATTGGTTTCCTGTGATGTTGTATCATTATGTTGTACCTTTGATTTGCCATTAATGATATGATGTTTGTAAGTCTCTTCCAAGACTGCCATGTAGAACATTAACTTGCCGTTGCCGGTGATGTGAAGATCTTATCCGAGCGTGTTTTTTTTTTTTTTGCCCTCTGCTGTGTCAGAAGGCGTGTTGTGTTCCTGAACGATCCTGTTTTCTGATGTAATTGAGCTGAAATGCACTTGCTAGGCGTTCAAGGCACTCAGCTCTGCTTTTCTTGCTGTGATGTTTCAGTCAGAGGTGGCCTGGATCCCCAACAAGCACTACTCGGGGATTTACGGATTGATGAAGCTCACCCTGACCAAAGCGCTGCCCCCTGACCTCACCAGGGTCATCGTCCTGGACACGGACATCACCTTCGCCACCGACATGGCCGAGCTGTGGGCCATCTTCCGGAAGTTCACCGGTGTGGGACGTCGGATTGCCGCGAGGTAACGCAGGGAGGGGTCTCGGGTCCGAGAGCCTCACGCCGTAATGCCGCGTTCCTCTTTCAGACAAACAGGCGATCGGACTGGTGGAGAATCAGAGTGACTGGTATCTGGGAAACCTCTGGAAGAACCATAAGCCTTGGCCTGCCCTTGGACGCGGATTCAACACGGGTTTGCTTCATTTCCTTTTCCTTCCAAAAACTTCGTAGTTTTATTAAGGTCATTAATCACTGGGAAATTTTCATCGATACTATTAAATTTATTTTGTACTGGGCGGAGTGTGTGTGAGTGGTCACAGCCAAAGTGACCTCTTGTTAAATCATTTGAATTTAAATGAACGATTAGTGACGCATGTCTGAGGTTGTGTGGTCTGTCCTGATTGCAGGGGTCATCCTACTGCTACTGGACCGGCTCCGCAGGATTGGCTGGGAGCAGATGTGGCGGCTGACTGCGGAGAGGGAGCTTATGAGCATGCTCTCCACGTCGCTGGCCGACCAAGTCAGTTCTGGCTCTGCGCCACTGGGGGTCACTGTTCGTCAGCAGTCATCCATCTCGTTAATGAAGTAGTTGACAACGCTGTTTTCAAATGTCAGATGAAACAATACAGACTTCTTCTTTCGCGGTAATGCATAATGGATCATTGTGTATAGTTAGACTTCCTGGCCAAGGTATTGTGGAACTGCCTTGTAGACTGAACTCAGCCCCCTTGAGCAAGTAACTGTTTTTATTAATATTCTGCAGCCCCTGCTACATGTATTGTGCTTTATTTGCATTTGATTACTTGTCAGACGCTATTATTCAAAGGGGCATCATGGAAAAAGAAACGGTGTGTTCAGATTCCAGAGCTGAATTGTAAATAACAGTAGCTTGTCCTGGTGAGGGTCACCGGGGGGTTGGTGCAAGGGGCATGAGACCACCCTGGATGGGATGTCGGTCCATCATGAGGGACAGACGAACCCAACACAACGTTTGCACTTTAGTCAGACTATGGGCCATTTATGCTGTCTTTGGACTCTGGGAGCAAATCAGCATGAAACATGTGGGACATGTGAAGCACCCATTCCAGACGGCAGCGGTTTGACCTGCTGAGCCATGGTGACCCGTCTGGGCTGAGGTTCTGCTGTGCTGTGTGGCTCAGTGGGCTTGGACACTGCACTTGTGTTCTGAAGGTCACCAGTTCAAATCCTAGGCTACATAGAGTCATTTCTCCCTCGGTTACTCAATGGAGTTTCTAACCCCGCTTTCTCGATTTGCGTCGCATTGCTTTGGGTAAAGAGATTTGCTAAATACACTGCCTGGCCAAAAAAAAAAAAAAAGTCGCAATTTGAATTTATATCAGCAAATACTTAAGAGCCAATGACTGGATCATTATTACAGCTCAGCGACGTTATGCAGCAATAAAGTGAAGTCAG
>JAODJW010000019.1:19466428-19493587 GCA_026777045.1 Hyperopisus bebe
AACAACAACAACAACAATAATAATAATAATAATAATTATTATTATTATTATTATTATTATTATTATTATTATTATTACTATTACTATTACTATTACTATAAATAATGATTCACTGTTTAATTAAAGGCTGCAGTTATTCTATAGCTCTGTTATGTGGCAAGTTTAAAAAATTGGATGAATGTTGAGCTTTATTATAATTCCTTTTCTGGTGCTTCCATGGTAACAAAGTTGGTTCTGAAAATAAAATAGAGTGGGTATAGGGCATTTGGACGAGGAGGGAAACTTTGAGTGTCTTGGAAAAGAGACAGATGATTTGCTTACCTGCCAGAAGGAAATACATTTTTATGGATTTCGCTCGCTCGCTCTCTCTCTCTCTCTCTCTCTCTCTCTCTCTCTCTCTCTCTCTCTTTCTCTCTCTCTCTCTCTCATCCTTGTCCTTGAAAACCTTCTCACAGAAAGACGTTCCGGGCTAATTAATTACCATCAAATCATTTATGCAACGGTTATATATGAAATCATATTCAGGTGGTACTAGAATGTTTTGTGTTATGCTATTATATGGTATATTAAAATCTTAAAACACGTAGTAAGTGCGATATAAATGCATAGGCCTAATTGACGTTTAACATATGTTTTTGACAGTTTTTATTTGCGTTGTCTTTGTCATTAGTTTTGCGGAATAAGACTAGTAGGCTATGTGTTGAAATACTCCCACCTACTGGGAGTTTCTGTATTGCAACTTTGTATTTCCTTCTAAAATCCGGAAGTTTTATTTCAGTCTATGTACCTTTCATGAGTAGCATGGATGCTCTCACTTAAGAGGCATCTTTAGAAGCTGTCAATTTACATTCCTATTTATTTAATCTTCGGAAGGCCACATCCCTTCACACGTTCTTCTGAAAAGCTCGGTACAACGAAATTACGGTCGTGGCGATTTATTGAAGATTGTTCAGCTGCTGGATATCTGTCCATAAAACAGGGAGGGTAGAATAACAAAAATATTTTATTCATGAATTACGCTGCTGGAATTTAAAGTACAGCCGCGATCTTCGATGATGCTTATTATACAGAATGGTTATTTTGTTGTATATTGCTTTTTTATTTGCATCTTTAGTGCAACGTTTCACGAATCAGCTTTTTACCTTTGTTAATATAGAATTACCCAGAGTGCAAATCTGAATTAGGCAGAATGTTTGCGGTTATGGCGATTTTAATAAGTGTGGTGTTTATGGGCCCCTGTGCCAAATACTGTGCACACAACTCATTACAGTGGAGTGGAAAAATTCCCATGAGCTGCGTTCCCACGTAGTTAAAATAATTTACGTCAGGACTCATGGCAGCATAAAGACGGCATGGTCTATTGGTTATAGGCGAGAAAACTCATTCTGAGAGATTGAACGCCCCCCCCTCCGAAAAAAAAATCATGCCTTCGCTTTTCTCTTCACTTGTTCTTTTAACGAATTACTAAATAGGATTAATCATCAAAAACGTATAAGGAGTAAAGCTAATGAAGCGTCTGGATGGACCACCTGGTCTTTGTTGTGCCAGGCAGGCTAAGGAAGACGGAGCCGTTCGCGGTTAACGAGGCACTGAGTAAACGACAAATAACCGAATGACCGATTATTCACCAGAACGAAAAAGTCGACTCATTTGTAGTCTGGTAGACACAGCACCCCACATCCGTCCTCCTGGCGTGCCCTTTGATAGCACCGCCCCGCCCCCCTCCCCCAGGCTGCAAAGGGCGGAGGGGGCGGCGATGTGGCGGCGGTGTCGTCCTCCTCCCACGTAAAAAAAAGTGTGCAGCTGGAGAACAGTTGTTGGAAGCATCCTGAAACTCAGAGTGACATAAACAGCCGTCTCTGTAATAACCCCTGTTTCATAAAATTTTAGCATAATGGCTCTGGTTAAAAGTTTTAAATTATCCGATGTGTTTATGCGTGCTTTTCTGTTTATGCTTGTGTGGGCAATTTTAAGTAATAGCTCGCTATACAACTTTCCTTTCATTTTCATTCAGTTGTCATCGAAACTCTCATATAATGGTTGCCATGGATACAGTGTTAGTTCAAAAGTGTATACAAAGATGTCCTTGGCATCACCAGAACACAAACTACAGCAATTTCTCCTACCAAGGAGACTGTGTGTTCACAGATAACCTTTATATTATATAATTCTCTAAGATCCCTGCTATCTTTTTGTGTCATGTTAACAATTCGCTGCGCCTTGAGAAAGGAGACGAATCCTTTGCTGTTTTGTACCCTCAAAAATGCCATATTGTCCCAGGGAAAAAACGAAATGCCAACCCACACGTCGATTAAAAAAAGCAGTGAGCAGCTTAGTGTCAATCGAGCCGCTGCGGAATGATTGACACCTCCCAAATCAAAACGATTGCTACTGAAATAGCGAATGTTAAAAAAAACACTATACAGTGCATGGCAGAGTCTTTCACTGTTATTTTTATATTTATAAATAAATAAATATAGCGAATTACTATGAGGCTGCCAGCTACGCGATCCGGTGAAGTGCTCCAGTGACAATATGCAAAACAACGACATCAAAGGCTGTCGCCTGCTTCAGAAATTACCCAGCAGGAAAGCAGAAGCACCTCACCCTGCAGAGAAACACAAGCGGAGCTGCTTCACTACATCCCTTTCCGAGAGCCCCGGAATATAAAAGCGTGCACATGTAACGCCGTGTTATATGTGAGTGCAGGAAATAGCTCGCTGTGTCTGATGAGTCTCTGACGCAGCCTCTGTACCCGGCACGCGGAGGCCACGGTGACTGTTAGCGGGATATTAGCTTGAGTGAGAAGCTGTGCAGAAGAACCGGTAATCACTGTGGTCAGTAAACAAGAGCTGAGTTATGGTCTTGCTACAGAACGCCACCTCAGTTCGGAACGGATGCGGAGAGGGTCATTAAACTCTGAATAGCTAATGGTCCTTATGATATCGATCTTGGACATTGGCCAGGATGTTCATTATGAGCACAAAATCCTTCCGAAAGCGGGAGGCTTCCTTATGTGACCTTTAGCTTGGAAGCCTAACCCTGCAGAATGGAGGTGAGGTGCGTGTGTGTGCGTACTCTGGGTGTTTATCTTGTGTGCATGTTTTAAGTGAGCGGAGGTACATGAGGATGGCTTACACCTTAGCCTTTCTTGGAAGCACCTGGAATGTTAGGTGTGAGAGATTCCTGTCCACTTCTTCCTCAGATTTAGTTTGATTTCAATGGAAAAAGGTCTGTCTTCCCAAAGCTGGTCTCACCCGGGAAAAGCCGTATTCTTGTACGTCACATCAAAGCACAATTTGTAGTTTTATAATTGTTCTGACATAATTCGGACCCATCTCTCAAGGGCAGCCGGATTCAGGTTAATTAGGGCAAAGCCAATTAACATATCATAACCTAGTATAATTTAATTTGCATTAGAGAGGGTGGAGTGGACTCATTATGGGAAAATCTCATCGCTTTCTGACACAATGTCAATGTAGAGCAATAGACTTTCGTATGAGAAATGACTACGTCAGCAGCCAATGCAAATGAGCCTCACATGAGAAAGTTAGCAAAGTAAAACATCCAAAAACCCCATTATGATGCTCGGGATCTGAGTGTGCGTGTATGTGTGCATGTGTGTCCTGTGATGGACTGGCATCCTATCCAGGGTGTCCTCTGCCTTGTGACCTGTGTTTCCTGAGATCAGGGACACTGTAAAGGGGAACCACACATGCACCCTAAAAAAACTGTAATGGTAATTGGATTGGTGTGGGTTAGGGGCCCAGTATGTTATGCCTTCATGGGGCCCAACATCTCTAGCGTTGCCCCTGACTCCAGGCTGCCTGGCTGCGCCCTCTCACACCTGCTCCTGATCGGTAATCGGGCGTGTGGTCCTGCCTTTGCCTGAGATTTTGCTCCGAGCCAGTGGCAGTTAGCTGTCAATCCCATTTACACAGAGCACAGCTATCGTACTTCCTGTAGCCACTGCTGCAGTCGACAGCCGCAAGTCCCATCCGTTACCTGTTTCCTGCAGAGTAATGTCTCATGGGTCGGGTATATCGTCACATTCCGCAAATTTATTCCCACAGTCTGCTAGCTGTCCGTTCTGTGTTTGCGCAGAACACAAAAACAAAAAAACACACAACCCTTTCCACACAACCCAGCTCTGTAAATGGGGAAAAAACACGAATGCTCAAACGGAGCCACTCAATGCAATCCCGACCTCCTCATTTTAGGCATCCTTTTGAAGTCACTCCTCCTTCTCTTATCCACTTCTCCAGGCTACCCTCCTCCGTCTCCCCTCCCCCTGTCCTGTGCATAAGCGCCCCCTGTTGCTTTTTGGATGGAACATCCTTGCTTGGCTCAGTCCAAGGCACTTTGCTTTTTATTCCTGTTTACAGAGCCGGGGCTGCGTAGAATCTCTGTGTTGTATGCTGCGTTCCATTCCATTTACCTCAGAGGTCAGAGGTCAGTGCTGGGAATGATGTCACACCTGAGAGAACCGGGTTCCAGGACAGCAAAGGTAAACCTCAATACCAAGAACAAGAAGATCATACTTGTGGTCTTGGCATGACCGGTCTTGCCAACTTACCTACCAAGAACGAACTTGAGGTGAAATGAATCATGGGATTGGTCTTGTTCGGCAAAGATGCAATCAATGTTTTCTTGGCTGTTTCTTGGCCAAGAACAAGAAGATCATACTTGCGGTCTTGGCATGACCGGTCTTGCCAACTTGCCTTCTGAGAATGAACTTGGGGTGCAATGAATCATGGGATTGCTCTAGGTTGGTGAGGATACAACCAATGGATGTGTCCTTGACATTTGGGGCGGCGCAAGACCAACATCCGGGGATTTTTACCATCCTCTGTACTCGTGTTCTTAGTATTGGAACTGGTCTTCGGCAATGGAAGATGAGGTAAGATGGGTGCACGAGAACACGAGTACGGTCAAGTACGCATATTGAGATTCACCTGAAGTCAGACAGCCATTTAACAATACCAGGGACCTGTTGCTTAGCCAGATAACTTGTCGGATAGAATTTACCCCAGTTTAAATGGCCTTTATCTTCATTCACTTATATTTAGCCCAGACTACTTTAAATTCGACAACTTATCCAGCTATGCAAGAAATCCTGCTTTCTGAAACAGGCCCCACTTCTAGCCCAGTTAGCCATTGTTAGCAATATCAGTGGATAACAACACATTATGCAGGTATTTTAAAAACTACAGATGTGCCAATCCCGACCTATTTCACGGGTCGGTATTGGCCATACGTGACCGATCCACATCAGACACTCATTTAGTTTTTGGCAGTCTCTAAAAAGATAGCTCCGATTTGTGGACTCGCTGCAGCTTGCGATACAGGAAGGGCTGCTATAGCGACAAAGTGTGAGTGACGCTGTTGCCACTAGGAGAAACATTGTGGGGCAAATCGCCACTCACGTATCCGCGCATGGACGATGTTCAAATCGAACTGCAAATGCCTCAGAAATACATAAAACAAGATGTACGAACAATGGATCCGTACGTTATATACGTTCCTAGTAGCCTAATTAAAGATTTTTGGCATACATTTTTCATTTGTATTTACTAGTTAAAAATATCAATATACAATGTATAAATAATTATTTATTATATTAAAATATTAAAGTAAAAAGAGCTCTTGTATCGGAATCTGAATCGGTATCGGCAGTTGTGTATCGCAATTGAATTGAAATTGAAAAAATGTGGATCAGCCCGTCTCTAGTAAAAACAGTGTTGCAACGTGTCTACAGATAGCGGTTGGACAGAACTGTGCGTGTGACCAATTTAATGAGCTACAAATAAGACGTAAACGCTAACAAACAATAGATAACTACAGCTTTAACTTCTGTCGATAAAGAGCACAGCCATTTTGAATTCTGAGCTCAGGGTCGTGTAAATTCCTCCTACTTTCCAAGTAGGAATTCCGTCTTCAGGGGACGTTCCAGTTGAAATATCCGACTGGGAACTCGGAATTTCCGAGTTACGAGTTAAAATGGAACGCAGCATTATTTATGCGCAAACACAGAACGGACAGCTCGCAGACTGTGAGGAGAAATTTCCTGAATTGGACAAAAAAGTGTACCGGATTAAAATCACATTTCCTACCTTTAAGGTCGCAGGGACCAGTAGCTAAGAGAGCTGGCATTGTGGATAACTGGGCCCCATTACTAACTATGTACGTGTAAGTCAATGAATGTGTCTTTATTGGAATGCTCTGAGATCCAGCCAAGGAATGGTTGTTAAGCTCATTTGGAAATAACAATCAATTAAACTGAAAAATTATGAATCGAGAAATGAAAATAGATGGAAGGAGTTAAATGTGGGACCAGTTGCAGTATTCCCTCTCTCATCAGTGGAGATAAATGTTTTCTTTTGTCTTTGCATTAATGCGTCAGAGGTCGAACGATCAAGCGTTATGCAGCACAGACTCTGGATCCATTAAGTTATAATTATTTACAATTATGGCCCCTATGCCCATAATTGCATTGAGGTCAGATTCTAATCGAAATCCGGCTAATATTGACAGAGAGCTTTGGACGTTTTACAAACAGCATTTTGCTGAGTTGATTAAACATGCTGCGATGCCTTTGCGAAAATGTTTTTACATAATTTATATTCACGATTTGAGTTAACAGGAGAGGTTTTAACAAAACCGTTGGCCATTGGTTACTTAAATTCCAGAAATCAAACCACAGAGAGGGATTTATTACATAATTTGTCCAGTCACTTATACATAGACGGTGTCCAGCATTAGTAAATATGGAGGGATCATTTAGCTTCATTTACTTGAAGGAATTTCTGGAATTCCTTAACCATTGACATCTGTTCCACGTAAGTGATTATTTGTCATGATCACCCACATAAAGCATTTATCCACCCTCTGGAATTCCCCCACTAGAATAACCCCCACCATGATTTCGTCCTAAAAACATATGATTATGTAGCATGAGAAACATCTTTAAAGGCTGTTCTTGGAACAAAACGTGCTTTCTCTCTTCTGTAAATACATCTTTCATAACCACTTATTCAGTACCAAGTTGTGGGAATTTTTGTTTCAGATCTACAGTGCGCAAAAAAGAAGAACGAAACCTGCAGGCGCTCTCTTAAAACGAACAATAAAGCATCCATAAAACTGAAAATACAATAACCAGGCAAAAGAAATGCAGATAAAATACCAAAAATACATTTTCCTGCCTCTTATACCAACTTGTGAACTCACTGGTCAAATCACAGTTTACGTAAAACACATAAAGTCAACATTCCTGAGGAATTACTCTTCAGGATAATTACATGAAATGCACTGTTCGAAGTGGTGGTTTGTAAGGGTCTGGATCAGTGTATAAATAAATATATCTCAAATTTTATTGCCAGGCAGAAGCTTGTTTATATATTTATGAAGGCGTCTATATCATGCAGTTGGTGGAAGAATGGTAGCATTTTTTGCATTTATACAAAAAATTATTTTTTTTCCTTAATGGGTGGCATGGTGGTCAAAGAACGGCAATTTTGGATTGAAATTCCCTAAAGACTGCTGTTATACTCAAGATCATATAAAATCGCACTGCATATATGTCAATAAGTGTGACAGTGGATAAGTGTTTAAGTCAAACAAAATTGTACATACAACCTATAAAACTTGTATAAAGAAGTAAAGTTCCAGTTCCTGGGAGCCAATCAGAATTATCAATATCGAAACAAAGCAAGCAATGAAAGTGGACAGTTGATGAATGTTCCTGTAGGAGTCGCTGTCTCAGCATACAGGTGAACGTTTCCCCGTACAGATAAAGCGTGTTGTCATGCAGATATTGTCTATATTAATGTTCGCACAGTTTAAAAAAAATGCTGATTATAGCTAGTGTTCAAAAATCGGAGATGGTATCTGGGACAAGGAAAATGAATTTAGCTGGCTATAGATCAACTTAGTTCACTAATAACAATTCGATTTTTTTTTGAATATCCAGACAAATAACAAAGGCACAAAAAGACTAATTTACATACACATTCAATTAAGTTGGAGTGCACGGTGGCTCGGTGGGTGACGCTTCTGGTTCGTGCTTTTTATTACCCAAGCTTTGAATCCTGCCTCTGGCTCTGTGTGCGAACAGATCGCATGGTTTAAATTAATTTGCCTGGGTTTCCTCCAACGAGCCACAAACACAAACACATTTGGGTGAGTTGCTACCTTCGAACCACCCGTGGTGAGGGTTTGCGCTGTGATTGACCGGCATTCTTCCTGAGGTCTTTCCGCGTCTGCGGTATTTGCCTTGTATCATGTCCGTCCTGCAATGAGCTCCGGTTCCGCTATCCTGGCTAAACACTTATGAAGACGAATGGATGGATTAAACACACTGTTTATACAAAATGTACACTTATGACTAAGAATGTCACACGACAACAGATTACACAATATCAGTCAACCAAGGTTTTGGAAGCAAAATGAATTAAAGCTGTTTCTGATTAGAAAAAAAAAACATTCTGAAGTAAAGCAGCGTAAATCAAGACAATTTCAGCTGATTTTAGAAAAAAACACGTTCATAAATACTGTTTTTTAGCATGTAACCTCCAAGCTGGGATGGTAATGCAGTTATGGTTCGGTAAATGGCAACAATTTTGGAACTGATGATAGATTCAGAGCTGCGCAGATTTATGTCTAATGACAGATTTGCAGTTGTAAGCTGTGGCTGGCGGCACCGGGTGCGTTTCAGTCGAATCGCAGCTGGGGCGACGGTGCGCGTTTTGTCCACGAGCGTTCACACTTGACGGAGAAACAATCGAGCTTCTGACAGCCGCAGAGGAGGACAGAGACTGGGAGAAAAGGGGGAGAAGAGATGAACGACAGTAGACACAAAGGAGCAGGGGCCTTGATGGAGAGTATTGCCCAGCACTCCATGGTAGTGTGATGGGAAGGAGTGAGAATGCTTGTTTGTTACTTATGAAGCCAAGATCTGTTACTTGCGAAAGTCTTTAAGGCCTCTTGCTGAAAACATTGTAAAACATCCTCACAGATTTCACAGCGGGGGTGTTGTAAGCAAGGAACCTCCTAGAAATCCTCTCTTAACGGGACGACCCCGAAACGACGGATCCTGTGCTCCCGTCAAGGAAAATCTTTCATGCTCATTAAAAGATGCCGGAGGCCTTCAGGCTAAGAGGGGCTTTTCACTTCTTATCCTTAATGAAAATATTCAAATGATGTAAATAATCAAATATTTATGGATTTTGTTCTTTACTGTCAGCGGTGTTTACCAAACCAAGACAAAAACAACAAGGCAGTGTGCATCTGTTTATTGTAAATGCAGCTGCGTGCCTACCTGGGGTAGGGGACTTACCACATGGAAAAAGGAAGCTTTTTCCTTTCATTTAATAACTCAGTTGTGCTTCGTTCCAGCCCCAGTTCTGATCTCATCAAAGTGAAGGTCAGTGGGCTCGAGGAACGATACAAATGTTCAGAGGTCACTACAAATGTGCTGACCTTGAGTTCAAGCCAAATTCCCAAATGGGAACGCTTTATTTGGGTAGGCCCCATGTTATTCAGGGACGGTTGCTATGGAAACTGTTTTGGCTCCCCCAAGGGCCACTGTTAATAACCAGTTGTGGTATTGGAAGTAATACAACATCCGGAGAAACACCGACAGACCAGGGTTGTACTCTGCAGTGAGAGGAGAAGTTATTTAGCAATTTGTTTGTTTTATACCTTGTACGAGGTCGCGTGTACTTCTGACCTGGCCTTGTCCTCATATCATAAACGGGTAATGTTTTGGGTCTGTACTGATGCCAAATTTCTTGTTCGAAATACCACTATTCACCGGGTCATTCTCAAATATGCTGTGAGCTCTTTGGTGAAGAATTGCTCCTGGAGGCCACGACTCCTGGCACTCCTTCACTGCAACCTCCGGCCACTAGGGGGGGATGAACAGTTTAATGGCATTTCGATGGGTCATAGTTCCTCACTGTCCTTTGTTAGTATTCGGATTCCAAAGATGGTGGTGAAGCTGCCCTTTTATTGTCCTGTGTGATTTGAAGGACAGGAAGATTGGGCGAGAGACAAAGACAATATCCTGTGGACGTGTGCTTGTTGTTATCAGAGAGATGGGCGGCCAAAGGCGCGTTCCACCCGCCTGTAAATATTGACTCAGCGGCGAACAAGTGCTTTTTTTTATTGCAAACCCATCCAAGGCGCAGTATGTCTGTGGAGCCAAGTGTGTGGTTCTCTGCAGAGGATACTGACTCCCCAACGCTAGGAGGCTAATTTTGAACCAGATAAGTTTGGGGCTTTCTTTCAAGCTGAAGGCCACATAATCTTTACGAAGCTGGATCCTCAGCTTCTGAAGTGGCCCGACACAGTCCTGTGGCACGTTCCCTCCTCTTGTTCGCATTTGTCCAAAGAGGAGCCAAGGGAATTTGGTTCGGAAAACAAAAACCTTTCTCTGGAATAAATTGTCACTGGGGGTCGATTTGTGTTCTGGTTCCCGTATCAGTTGGCATTCAGCTTGCGGGAGAAAAAAACAACACAGGAAGACAGCTGGTTTCGACACAGAAGGAGAACGACTTGTGTATGTGAATGGAATAGCCGTAAAACCCAACCAGGAAGTTGGCCCTTTTGTTGTGTATGTTCCAACCCGCTTCCTCTGATGACATCATGTTGACTGAGTGCTGATGAGGTCACTGTTTAACTCTGACCTCAGGCGTTCTTAGACTGATTAATACATTACAGATCATACTGTACCTACCGCAGACAAACATGACAGCTGTGCTGTCTGCTCTCGGGACTGGTCACCTTAACTAAATATTGCCCACTGGATGGGTTTAAATGGGTTGCTATGACAGTCCCTACCAAGGTGACTGCTTTCTTTGCACACTACAGGCTGCATGACCCGGCTAGGCCTCTCCTTGAGGGTCCTCTGGCTTGAGGAGGAGACGGTCTCGCCGCACCACTGATGCCCTATAGGAGGCACTGACTCTTAACCCGGCCGACTGCAACAAATAGCCCATTTTCCCACAGCAAAATAATGTCACTAAGGTCATTGTGGTGGAATAATATTTGAAACAGAAGCACTTTCTGAGATACGAAAACACAGCCGGCACGTTGCTGACTCAGCTACCCTGGAGGCCTCAAAGCTTTTATTTTGAAAGGTCTGTTTACCTCGCACAACAGGTGAGGTGACTCTCTGTCCAAATAATGTCTTTAATATGGGAGTTTCCCAATCCTGGATTAAAAGTCCACTTTGCCACAGGGCTCTGTTGCTTTGTAATGACGGGGCTGCGGTCATCAGCAAACACGCAGCCTCCTCCGCTTTGTGCCAGGAGTCCTCAGGAGTCGCATTTATTAATTGCGCTGCTGTGCTGCGCCGTCGCCCCGCTCAGTAACAGATTTATTAATGCGATGGCTGAGTTTCGCAGTGCTGCTCACATTGTTCTCCAACAGCGGCTGGAGTCGCACCAGATCAAATATTTAACTCCCGGACAGGGGGGGGGGGGGCTGCGAATGAAAATAGTGCAACAGACAAACAGAGGCGGCCTGGTGGGGAAGGGAAGACGGGGAGGTTGTGTGCTATCAAGCTCCAGCTTCCGCAGCTTTCAGAAGAGAGCGCGATGGAGCCTGGAGTGTTTCACGTTTAATTCATTTAGCAGATGCCTCTATCCAAAGTGTTGTACATTTTTGGGAAAGCAGGGGTAGATAATCCCTGGGTTAAGGGCCTTACTCAGGGACCCAAGAATGAAATCACCTAGGGATCTGAACTGGCGACCTTCTGATTAGAGGTATGATATCCTATCCTACTGGGCTGTGTGTTTCCCTTATCATTAGCCTTCTGATGGTGTGATGCATCTTGTTGTGCCTCCATGCACAAACTCACTGCGCCCCGTTGCCAGGAACGCAGGACGCCGCCGTGGGGGAGAACGGAGCAATCGGAGACAATGCATCTCGCGGCGTCGTGGATGGAATCATCCCGGCCATTCCTGGGGCCATGTAAAAGGTCAATCCACATGCAAGCATCTCAGTGCATTTTTTTCCCATGTGACATGTAGCCTGTTGCTGTCCACCATTGCTTCCCGCAAAACCAAAAATGTTTCTCTGATCTGTAATCCTGTAGGGGGCGCTCTTATAATCAAACTGTGACGTTATGTTTGTTGGCTCCCTAATAAACATAAACACGGTGCTTGTGCCCATTTGTTATTCCAATGTTCTTGATATAAGGCTTGATATTCTACATTTTAAGGCCCCATTACCGAACTGGGAAAAGCTACTGGAAATGGGGTGGGAAGCGATTCTGACAGAGCTGACTAGCCTGAAAGAGTTAACGGCACCAGCGTCAGTGGAATGCAGACTCACACAGGCGGAGCACTAAAGTGAACGTTTAACGTTACGCAACGAAGGACGGAAGTCTGTTATGTCTTCGCAGATAGAATTTCATGGAACTGTTTGGAAAACAAACAAAACAGCGACGGCTTTCAGCTCCCGATTGAACAACGGCCTGATGCAAACCGTGGTACATGGAAATGGAATGATATTACAATTCTGACAGGCAAATGTGCTGTTTGCCAAAGGGGGTCCAGTTTCAGAGGATTTCTAAGAGCGTAGTTCCTATTCCTCTGAGAGGGGGAAAAACCCAAGTAACTACAGACACCTCACAGAAAAATATCCCGATTGGATCTAGGAAAATACCTGCTCTTTGGACATGACTGACATAACCTAAACTCAGCAGGACCAGTTGGTGACTCTGTGACCTCAGATCACGTAAAAGTTGATCACATGCAGGAGCCACAGCAGAACCGAAAGCACATTTGAAATGTTTAAATGATAACAATAATAATTTGGCTCATCTTCACATTAGCGAGCATTGTCATAAAAATGTGCACCTCCTTTTCTCAATATGAATAGTGAAGATAGTGACTGGCCATATGAACCCCTGCAGGCACGGAGCGTTTTATTATGAGGGTGAAGTGTATCTGAAATCATTCAGGAGACTTAATTATGAATGACGCATAATGACTTCACACCCTGCCTTTGTGTCAGATGTCAATTGTGGTCACATGGCATTGTCTGTGAGAATAAGACTGAGCCAGACAATGATGTATCTATGGTCCTGTGCATGTGTGGTCCAGTGCATTCCAGAATTATGGGAACTGATTTGTATGCAGTCCTCAATTTGAATGCTTATTACGAGCTGTAGCTACATATTAATGACCCCGGTGGGAAAGGACCGGAGATGTCTGCTTGATGCCTAGGTAGCGTGGTCAGTTGGAGTGTTTGAGATCGGACCCAGCGCCACCTCTGAGCTCTAGAACCATAAGCTTGTCATGGTGATTCATTTGGACAATGGAGGTGGCACTCTGACAATAACCAAAAGATGCTGTTTTCTGCTTCATCAGTTCAAATAGACATTTAAATAAATAATGTTGATGTCCAATATTTTTTTACTCTTACTCTGTACTGTGGTCATTCTTACAATATATGCATTTTGCACTTATTGTCTCTGTATTATACCAAAAACACTTTGATGGACAATATAGTCAATTCTGATGAGTGGGATAATTTTTGAAGTGAGGACTTAATTTTTTTTGTATACATATATGCCTTTTATTTTTTGCACCTATTTCACAAAATAAAATCTTCAGTCAGTGTTTTAGCTGCAATTTTGATATTTTACAGGTTGGGGCAGTGAGGGGGGGGGGGGTAGGCTTGAGTGACATGTACATCTCTTGATGCCTCTGGGATCGAGGACATAAGGAGGATCTGAATTAGCCCCCCGTGGCCCCCATCACTGCCCCCCCCAGACCCGGTGCCCGACCCTTTGGCGCACTGTCTGCTGTTTGGATGTGAACCCGGCTGGGTGGTGCCCCTGCAGCTGTATAACACCCCCCCACCCCCTGGTTCACAAGTCTGCCCGGGGTCGTGTACACTGTCTTGGCTTTTCTGCCTTGTTTTTTGTGTTAGACTTCCCCTTCCTCCCTCTCCCCCCCCCCCCCCTTAACAGGGCACTGTTCTGTCTCTTGTGTGCATGAACCTTTCCTTGTGTGCCCCAGTTGCCCACAAAGCTCTGGTCTTTACTGGGGGGGAGGGGGGGCTAATCAGACACGAATATTTCACTTAAAGCAAATGTGGATGGATGAAGATGGACAGTCTTAAGAAAAGCCACTTATGCTATAGAATGTGGGCATTTCTAACCTGGAAATGTCATTTGCTGCATGTCTCTATGTTGAATAAACAAAGAAAGGGGCGAAACCCTGACCTAAATAACCGTAAAGGCAAGTTCCACCATAAAGTGGTATTAGGATTTTTCATCACCGCCCGACACTGAACCTTTCTGGAAAATTTTACCTTGTCAGCATGGTTGATTGTTTGTCTTATTTTTGTGAGAAATCAGTGACTGAAAAACAGATGTACTCTTCATTAGCATCAGGACCCATGCCATGTGCTCTCAATTATTCTCTGTGAAATTGAGTTTTATTTCAATGGACATGCCTGTATTGAGATATTGACATTGAAATCACTCCACACAGCATTTTTAATGAACGTTGACAAAATACGGCAAGGCTTTATTTACTTGTTTTTCTTCTTTTTTTTGCCTTATTTGCGAAATGAGTCCTATTGGTTCATTATTCAATTAAAGGTCTCAGGCTATTATCAATTAAATGTCTTAGTTCATTGCCTAACTGTTTGCTAATTCATGGGTGTGGCAAGTCATTAGCATTTGCACCTGTTTTTGGCATATTTACTAGTTAAATGAACGTGGGGTGGCTTTTTTGTTTCATATTTTATGGGCTATTTTGGTTAGTTTCCAAAAATATGTATTTTATTATAGATACCCTTCACCTCCCTATTCTACTATTTTTAATTAGTCTTCCTCTGTTTTGTTTTTGTTTGACTGTGGGAGAGAGTGGTCAGCTTCCTCTCCGTTCCTGCTCCTGTTTTGTGGTTTATAAATCATTTTTTTTTCTTTATTTGATTTGTCTTATCAGTCCTTTGCAGAGAATAGTACTGTCTGTAGCTAAATGCTCTCTGTAGAGAGCAAATTGAATGTTAGAAAGAGCTACTGTAGGTGCTGAACTCTGAATGCTCATTTTATTACTTAAGATTATTAATGTGCATTATAAATCATGGTAGACGTATTAACTGCTCAAACTTCAGCAGACATCTTTTAAAATGTATACATGCATGAAGGGAAGCAAGCCAGGATATAATTTTCAAATGCATATTAATTAGATGGTTAAAAGTTAGATGCATGCTGCGAAGACTCTGTTTGGTAGTCATTAGCAATGGTGGCCATGCTGAGAATCAAAGTAAGAAGCGTTTATTCCCTTTGTCACAGGGACAAAGATAACTGACAAAGGGCAGAATTTGTTTTACTTTTCTCCCTCTGGGAAATGTTGTTGCATTGTGATGAGCATAACATTCTGAGAAGTCTGAGTATGCTGTCCACATGCTAGTGTGCATATAAATAAATCTTGAATTATATTCCTTCTATATAAAAATATGGTATACTGAATGATAGAAATTGTCTGTATGACCAATTTAAATGGGAGACCTATCAAACATCTGTGGTAAGTTTTTATTTTAGAGATTTCCATATAGGTCCAACTGGATTGGGTGTCTGGATTCTACTCTTCCCCTGTATTTTCTGGCCTAGCCAAAGGGCCAGATCCGTCTTCTCTGGATGGGTAAAATCCAGCTCCAGGTTGCTGGGGGCAGGAATGCTGGGACGGTTTATTTACTGTAGAGTTCTGCTCATGTCCGGACAAAAGGATCTTCTGGCCCTTTTCTGCCCGGAGAGTTATGCTCCTTCCTATTTCCCAAAGTGAGGCCTCCTTTTCAGCGTCACCTCTCTGGCCGTTTGGCTTTTACCGCATGTGCTAGCAGGTCAGATGAGGACAGGCCAATGATTGGGTTCGAAGTCTCACCCCCATGTAGGGAAATCATCACAATGTTCCATTTCTCCCAGTTTGCTTCATACTCCCTCGCCCAGTTGACTTTAATACTTGACATTTTTCACACCCACATACTGTTTTTAGGTTGGGTACTGTATAATGGTCTAAGAAGGACTTCAAATGCTATTGCTCTCTGTAGAACAACACTGAAGACCTCCAGTTTAGTCCGCAACTGCCTTCTAATGCAAACACACCATTTTAATATTAATAAAGTTCATTTTTGTGGTCTGACGACCATTATTGCTTTATTCTAAAAGTAGAAGGCAGGATGTTATTACTGCTGGAATCGCATTAACCATCCCTCAGTTTTAGAAGCACAGGTGTAGTTTGCTGTGTAGATCAGTGCCATTATGATTAATGATTCGATATCTTTATTTTGAAAGTCATGCCTTTCAGAAAAGTCAAGTCAAGGACTTCTGTGCTTGCTAATAAAATGCAATCGAGAGGCCGTGTGATTTCAGATAAGGCCACGGCTGATCAGATTTCACCAACTCGCTGGCTTATTCCCGAGATTGGCTTGCAAAGGGCAGCCATTTCCTTTGGCTCTTAGTTTTACCAAATAGCAAACCGAAGAGCGGTGAGTTTGAAACCATTCTTTCTGTGATAAATATGATCCTGTTTATTATTTGACCGATTTTTAACGATAGTTTATTAGTTTACGATGTTGTATCAATCCCTTTGTTTCCATGCATTATGCTCTACGTAGAAGCTCTCACATGTACTTAGATTATTAATCTATATTTAATACAGATGTAGAGAAGTCTTCACTTGGGCCACAGAAGTGGACAGTGAACGAGATTTGGAGTGATAGCTCTGGAGGAAAAAGAGGCCCTGATTGTCTTTTTTTTCCCCCCCCTTGTCCCCTCCCTCCCCGCAATGGACTTGTGTGCTTCTAAAAAAAGAAAAGGAAAAGAAAAGGCCGGCAGAGAAAGTGGGCAGTTTTTTCGCCGAGCAGCTGCTGCCGCAGCGGCTGCTTTTGGGCTACGTGAATGCCGGGGAAGAGAAAGAGGCCAGGAGAATTAAAGAGAGCGAGGGAGCTGCTGAGCGGGTCTGTGGCCCAGCCGCACACTCCACACAGCTCTGTCCAGGGTTTATGGACTTTTCTTGCCTCTGAAGTTCCTTTCGACAAAGCTGTCATTGTTAATGAGTGGGTGAGCTCGGGGCTGAATAGCGTGCCGATCGCACCCCCCCGCCGTCCCCCCTACCAGCTGCCCCCACTAGCCACTTCAGGGGGAAAAAAAAAAGTACAGTACAGGGTCTGGATCTGTCAGCTGCGGGCCCACGGATTCCGTCTAGCTACGCCGGCTTTGAGTTTCCTGCGAGTCTTCAAGCTCGTCGACGCTCAACGGAGCGAAAGGAACAAACCTCTGCTGCCGCGATCCAGCAACCATTACGGCTCCTTCCCAATTACTTACGGCATGTTCACAGGGGCTCTGATGCTGGTGCTGGTGGTGATGATCATGGCTCGTCATTTTATATGGTACTGCCTCTGTGCCTTCGTCGGCAACGTGCTCTTGAAAAGAGATTCTAAAGGCAAGAAGAATCGATGAGGGGGTCATTTGCTATTGTGCGTAATCAGGCCTGTTACTTTCTGTATGTCTGTCATGTTAGACAAATGGAACAAATATAAAATGCGAGAAATAAATGGAATTTAAATTCTTTTGTTGTGTGTTTTAAGTAGGTGGTGCTGTGTGCCGCATGATAAATTCCACCTTTATCACCCAGTGTGCAATCATTTACGAATACATGTGAAATACAAGCAGGTTATAGTAAGATAGTGATTTCCCTATAGCAGTCAACGTTCTACAATGAATCTGTAGATGACGGAAGCTGAATAGCCAAAATTACTATTAGAGCGATTTGACCCAAATTTCCAGGTCAAATGACCTGATTAATTGTCTTTGGTTTAATGATCAACTGTGAATAGAATTCTTGGAGGAAGGGAGAGATCAGGACGAGCTCATACATGTTCATGTGAGAAAGGGCAGATGAGTCTCTCGTCTCTATATCCTCTCTTTGTTCTAGCTACCATTTCACCATTGTTGTTTTATTTCCCTAAACACCAAAATCTGTTCTCTGAAATGCCCTCTGGAGGGTAGAATACTATAGCACTATACACCTGATAACAAAGGAATTACTCCATTTTGTGGTATTTAAAAACATGATCTGAGTCCATTTTATTTATAAACACAAGTCTGGGCAGTTGGGAAAGCACCATCAATTCTCTACGGCCCTTAAGACCAAAGGAACTTACGCTGACCCTATGGTGATTGTTGGGTGTGGAAGTGTTTAGACATTGTGTTTAGACGGTTGATTGATCTGTGTGTGTGTGTGTGTGTGTGTGTGTGTGTGTTTGCACGTGTATCTGTCTGTGTGTAGACCATTTGTTCAGTTTCGTGCCACGTGGAAAAAAAGGTCTTTGTCCTTTAAAAACACTTAGGTAGACATGGAGATCATAATTTTAGATTGACACATTTAAGTGATTTTTTTTTCTTTTTAAGTAGATATTCTGGAATGTTTGGACTTTTGTAGCTGAGACTGAATAACAACACACTTAATAGCAACATTTCATAGCACTTTAAATTCTGCATGTACTTGTAGTGAAACTGTAAACAACACCAAAATAACACCAATTTTGCCCTTGAATTGCTTGGTGAATAGTTCTTGCCTTCGTATTATGATAGAATAGGACTGGAAAAAGCAATGCTGGACAGATGCTACAATAAAAGGAATAAACCAGCTGTGGCCTAAATGTAATGAATATGGTCTTTGAAAGCCAGCCCTCCTGCTCAAAGGTGAAGATTATGAGGCCCTTCTGTGCTAATGGTCGCTACAAATGGCTGCAGACAATGTTAACAGCCCGAGGAGAAATAGCTTGCTGTGTCACACAAACTCTATTCCAGATGTCTCATGGAAGCTGGGAGCGATGACGGCGTAGGGGTCGACCAATCGTTGAGGGAGCAGAGGAATGTGTAGGGTTCTAGAACCCCGTAGTGTTGTGAGTCAACAAAAACACTCTTCCAGTGTGCTATAGCTATAAAGTCTTAGCTTTTGATCATGATGGGAAGAAGACTGATGTGTCCCTCGTGTGAGAAGTGAAAAGAAGTTGTGAGAAACTGAGAAGAACACGTCATTTTCTCATTGCGAAGTTTGGAAAAACAAATTCTAAAATAACATGCCCTCCATGTACTGAACTTGTTTATTTTAAAATGTTATTTATTTGTTAATTCATGCCTTTATTCCCCAATACAAATTTTATTAAATTAATGGAAACTTAACAAATTTGTTTTGATAATTTAAAGATATCCTGGTGATAATCGGTTGATAATGTTAATTGGCGCAACTATTATGATAATGATGCAATTAATAATTGACAACGTGAATAATGACTTCTCAGCCTAAAATTGATTTTAATTGAAAGGGGTAAGTTACCTACAAGCTTTCTTTTCAAAGACAGTCAGAAGCCTTGAGATCATTAATGCTATATCGAAAAAAAAAAAAACATTCCACAGATAGACTGACCATAATCTCATTTGTGATGTAACAGTTGAGCCGGCAGCATCTCATGTTGAGGTACCACTTTTATGGTGGAACAAGGTCTCCTGTGTGAGAAGCTACAGATTTGACTGTATTTGGTACATACATATTTCTATAGAGCATGTGATGGTACTTTGTGATGTAGCAGTGCTTGTGGTCCATATTTAAATCTGCCTTTTGTACTGGGGCTGTTGCTGTACCAGGAAGCCACTGAAATGTGGACCTCCCCGAACATCTTCAACTATGCTGGAGGGTTTCCAAAGGCACGATTATCTTCAGTCATGGGTTAAGTCTTGGGTCAACCAGGATGCCAAACTCCTTAAAAACACCAATAAATCTAATGAGCCTTAATAGGACCACCTGTAACGGTAAAATTCCTTACAACAAGGCTAACCTATAAACTTGGCTCTACTTTCGCTTTACTCTCAGCCAGAGAGACCTGTAAAATGTGTAAAATTCTACTGACGGAATCATAAAGAAAGCATGCATTGCCGTGGTCTTTTCTTGGAATGTCCACAAAAAGCATTTCCTAGAATTATATTCTGACAACATCCGCAAGCCCATCTGTTCATGCTCATTAGGTCAAAGGGTCGAAGAAGGCTTACTGAGCTGAGGTCATCTGTAGCCCATCCACATTCATCATTTTTAAGCTTTAAATGACATCAATACTATTGCTAAAACAGTCATGCCAAGTTCAACTGTATACTTTTAGTAGAAGTCTCATTTTTAATTAAATACTCTGATTATGCAGTAAGAATTCGGTACTGGAGTAGAGTCTTATAATGTCGCACTTTCAGTATCTCCTTCAGTATCTATCTTGCTCCAGAGCCATCTCTGATTTGGAGGGTTCGGTCAGCAGTGAAGTACCAGGTTATCTGGCCTATCAGGATTTCAGAGTGACACTGTGAGTGACCATGAATGAATCAGGGAGTGCGTTATGAATCAGGGAGCGCGTTATGATTCAGGGAGTGTGTTATGATTCAGGGAGCGCGTTATGATTCAGGGAGCGCGTTATGAATCAGGGAGCGCGTTATGATTCAGGGAGCACGTTATGATTCAGGGAGCGCGTTATGAATCAAGGAGCGCGTTATGATTCAGGGAGCGCGTTATGAATCAGGAAGTGCGTTATGATTCAGGGAGTGCATTATAAATCAGGGAGCGCGTTATGAATCAGGGAGTGTGTTATCAGAGGACGTTTTCTGCTATGAGGGGAGGCACAGGAGGTGGTTAGGGTGGGCACATGCAGAAAGACCAAGAGGCTAATAAACCAAATCATCCTCAGTCCAGCCCCACTGACCTGGAGAGGGCAATTTAAATGCTATAACATTGATCAGAGTTTTCTGGCAATATGACAATGATTGATTCAACCTAGCACTTTTGCATGAGTAATGTTTTATCCTAATACTATGCCAATAACAATCAACATGGTTAAACGTAACTGTAACATGTAAAAGTGGAATCTAAGATGTGCCAAAAATGAAGCCATCTAAATTTGTTACATGGCATATTCTAATACGAATTAGTCTCATATGTAAAGAGAGGGTCCCACTATTTCGGGCTTAATTGACGTCAACATTGCAATGCCTTTCTGTTTAAGTCCTAGAAGGGGAAGCGCTTTGTTCCATGTCCCTGGGTTTTGCACGGAGACTCTGCTCTAGCACCGTGCATATGTTTCCATTTGGCTGCTCGATGCATGTGCCACCATGTGTCAGCTGGGAGGGGGTACAGCAAGGTCTCTGCAGGATCTGCGTATGGCCGTTAAAAGCAAATCACAGACGTAAAAAAAAAAAAAAGGAAGGGCTGTTACATCAGAACAGACCCGGGTGGTGACCTCTGACCCCAGGGGCCAGCAGGTATCAGTGACACAGATGGGGGGCCGCATATGTTAGGGTTCAGGGGGAGTGTTGGGCCGGGTGTTTATGTTTCTGTGCTCGCATGGTTTCAGGAAGTTGGGAGATGTATACGCTTCCACTAAAAGTCCCTCTTCTTCTGTTTATGGATAGAGAGTTTCAAGCCCAATGACCCAGAAGACCCTTCTTTCGGCTTTTGCTTTTCCCACTTTCGGAGATACTTAGGTAGCTTGCAGAAATAAATTACACCTGTGAAGTCGCACAAACTGCTGTCGATTCCCTTCATTTCCGCAAAAACTACCACCCGTAACATTTTATGGCAAGAATTATTTATACAGAAATTAGAGAATAAATTGTCAAATACGATAATTACATAGTACTTTAAAAAATACATTTAGTGTTATGTGTATAGAGTAATATGGCTATTTCCGGAGATGTTCTAGTAATGACTATAAAGGAATTATGGGAAAGGAGTCCGGGAGCTAAGGGGCAGCGTGGCTTTTTCATGAATGGGGATTCCTTACCTCAAGTTATCTGAGCTGCGACGGGGAGGCTTGGGCGAGAGGAAGACTGAGGCCAAGCCTGTTTGTTTAACTTGCACTACTTCCTGCTCCATTTGGAGGTTTACGGAGAGGTTACTCTCTCTCTCTCTCTCTCTCTCTCTCCCTCTTTTTTCTTTGGAGGTTTGGCGAGCTCATTTTCTCCCACGTAGCCTCATCTGGGAATGCGGTGCGATTCACTTACTCGGCCTGCTAAAGAGATTTGGGTTCTTTTTACGTAAAAGAAACTCAGGGCCGTAGGCTGTGATGCTAACGTGAACCCTGAGCTTGTTTATTGCTCTTGCCGCTGGTATGTACTTAGACAAGGACGCATCGCAAGGGACCGCCTCGATAATTTGTGATCATCCAGTCGCTTGACATCATTTCTGTATGTTTGTAATGCACTGGCCAGTGATGCGACCCCCCTGCTGCAGTGTAGAGATGCCCCTAAGCACTGCACACCGGATGCTCATGACAAGTCATTTTAAAATTAATTTTTCCCTCATTTTCTCTCAATGTGTTTGGTTCCCCTTCAGAGTGACTTGCTGTCTGCCAAGAGGCAGATGACAGCTGATGTGTGCTCAGCTGATTCATGTCCCTGTAAAGACCCCACCCTCTTTCACGCTACAAATCGCTTTGGCACTGGGCAGGAGAGCCGCGCACTGATTGAAAGAGTAACACAAGATCCCCACTGCTGGCACTGGCATCTTGCAGGCGTCTGACAGGTCTACAAAAAGCCGCTTATACAGTGGCCAGCCAAGCTACCCCGGCCGATTTAAACCCTCCTTTCGATGGATTGTTTGTTCCCCTGCCAAAGGGCTCCTGGTCACAGTCAACAAATGACACAGCTCAGTCTCGACGCACGATCCGAGCTGCAGGGTTCAAGTGCATTTTAACATCGTCGGTGTGCTTGTAACGTTTACATATTTTAACTTAACCACTGAGCAATATCAAAGGGCTTGTGGATTCTGCTGATGAACGACTACCGTGATAGATGGTAAAACGGCTGCGTGGTACCAGCCCAGAATCCAGAATCCTGGGGGACACAATTAGCCCTCTGCTGCTCAAGGCAGGACCATACTGAACTACACGGAACACGTATCTCCTCAGATGAGAGCACCACTTAATACTACACAAACAATGGACCTGGGGTCAAGGTGAAGATCAGGTCCATCCCCTGCCTATTGTTTGCTTATGCTCAGGGACCAAAAATAGAGTTGTTTCCTAGCAAGGGCTCTTTGGAGGAGGAGCAGTGTGTGGAGGCTGGGTACCAGTTCCCTTTCTGGAATCTGAACGCCATCTGGGTCATGTGTCTAGTTCCTTAATCAGAATTAGTTATTTAACCCTTAGCAACTGCCCATAACTGCATGTTCCTAATAAAGAGAAGAGAGAAAGAAAATAGATGGTCACATGATCAGTAACCAGCAGCTAGTATAATGGGGGTAGTGTCTGCCTCGGTTGGTTACCATGCTGTTCCTGTGATTGGATGGCGGCTGGTTCGAACCCCCGATCGCTCCAGGGCTGGGATGGCCTGAACTTGTTTTGACTGCATGTCGCTTTACATAAAAGCATTTGCTAAATAAATAAATTGTAATTGTATAATTCAAGAAGATGCTTTAATGTCCTACGATCTCTAAGGTATAGAACATGGCCTTTACTTCTAACTATTCCATAAGATACATTTTCAAACCTGCCCCGTAATCCTGTCCAGCTGTACTCAAAATCACCGTAGTAACCCAACATCAAACGTCATACGAAAGGACAGCGATTCCTATGTGCTGGTTTTTCATCCATTATTCCCCATGGATGACATCACGAGATCCGTTAGGTTCTATCTGAACGAAAATGGCCTTATGGCCTGTGCTCTGTGATTTCTTAAGCGGCGAAAGCAAAGCGCTTCACTCTTTAGATGCAGAACAAAAGATGGCCACAGAATTACGCAGGTCTGCTGTGTATATATACGCACCACCTTCAAATCTTACTGCTGACCTTTGTATATATATCCTTTTTTTAAAAAACAAAAAAAACAGACAGTCTGACTTTGGAGACATTTTTCCAAAGTCTCACCTATTCAGCAAGTGCAGAGAGCTCATCTCAGATCTAGAAGACTGGTGCAGATATTTGTGCAAATGGGTCTCAAAAGGTCCATCCCAGTCTATTTAGTGTATTAAAGCCTGTATTTCTTTTATCCATACATTTAAATGCTTGCATTTTGTGAATAAGTAATCATGCTGCATTGTGTCTGTCGGCTATAGTATACTGATTGCCTGTCGACTTGGATTAGGGTAACTTGATTGTTTGGGCATCTTAAGTCCACATTCATTCAATTTTAACTGTGCAGTCCAGCCTTGTGTTTGCCTGTTGGGGAGGGGGGGGGGGGAGTCTTCGTCTCTTTTGTGGTTTTACAGGATCGTTCTGAATTAATGCGCTATCAAAGAAAGCACAGGGGGTTTACATATTCAGAAACTCCCCCTAAAAAGTGTGTTTGTCTACTCTACCAGAGCCTTCATTGACCTTTCACATTAGAATACCGTCTCTTTAAAATGGTCCGTCAGAGGTGAAACCATTAAGGGTCCCCGTTAGATGCGTGACCGACAGAGTGAAACAAAACTTAATTAACCATGCTTTCTCGCCTTTTAATGTGGAAGCTTCACACTTATCCTATCACACTTCTGCGTGCATAAAAGGACGGAAAGTGCAGCTTTGTGCGCCGTGGGTTCTCTTGCACAGTAATGGCTCCGCTGTGTATTGTATGTTTAGTAAGGTTGTACTTCACTTGTGTCCCCGATCAGCAAGTACAGCAGTAATGTCTGTTAAGTACTCTGCTGATACCCTATAGGGGCCAGAGAGGGCCAGTACCTCAGTAAACCATTAGGTGGTGCTCATTTGCAGATGAATGCTGACCTGGCAGCCTGCCAGCCCGTCTCTCTCATTTCCGCCCTCCCTGTTTATTATTTAATATTTTGCACAATGAGCTACAGTTTCTTACAGCCATTTATTTAATTATCTTAACTGTGATCTCAACAATGGCAAATTAACAGTCATGAAATTGCACTCAGGATGCAAGAAGCCTGTGGTGATTCATCTGTACCTTTGTCTCCCCTTCGGAATGCGACTCTGTTTACTTTTATTTACAAAAGGTTTGCACAATGGATAATGAAATGTTGGACCTCGGGTGCCACTCAGACCATTTCCATTGGCAGTACTCATTTCTTTTCTCCGTAATCGCTCCTGTCCTCTAAAACGAAACGATTGGGAAAGAAGCTGTAAAGTAACCATGTGAAAAACACACCAAATAATGCAGTAAAACTACATCTGGACTGAATCAGGGCAAGAACTGAACACCTAAAGTGATTCCGGCTCTAAGCTTGTGTATGGGGATCCTACCTTCTCCCCCCATTACACAACTCTGTCTGCATTTTTGCATATGAATGTATCTCAGGACAGTGGGGTGACTCCCCAGGTACTGATACTGTTATCTCCAGGGCTGTGGGCTTTAATCTGCCCCACGGAGTTCCTGTGGGTTTATTCCAGGCTGCACCAGCTTCCCCCCCAAAAAACCCAATACTTTTTCAAGACACACCAATCTTACAAAGATAACGGAATACAGTTATATATATATATATATATATAAATGGCAAAAATAATTGCATTTAAAAGTGATCAGGCCTTAAAGCTCACAAATAGTACATTTTTACATTTGTTCCACCATGTGTATGTTCGTATTGATTTTCCAGTGTAAAGTTCATTTTTACTAAGGTAGCTACATTGCTTGATGGTTTTTCACCTCTGTCCGTGTTATAGGCCACTTTAGGAGTTTGTTTGATGTTAATGGTGGCATCCAGAGTACATGGTGACCTGCCTAGTGCCCTGTCCCCCTCTGATTCCGGCCGTTATCAGTTTTTGTGTCTTATCCTGAATTCAACGTTGCAGCAACCATGGCTTTCACCAGTGTGTTGCGGTAGATGCACTTCAGATTACTCTCCTCCTACATCCTTGTGACGTCTACAGGAGATAACCTGCGCATTTTAGGGTGATTCCTTTTCCAGATAATTGTTTTGCATGCTATGTTGCGGCCAACTAAAAGCTTACCCTAAGTTTCAATTCATTCAGATCAAATTTGGAAAAGGTGGAAGGAGAAGAAAGCTGGGTGAGACTGGCTTCTACAGCCCATGCAGTTTCTATATCCTCACAGTGTGACTTGTATAGATCCTTAAAAATTCAGTCCGGTTAATGTGAGACACAGCCATGCTATATAGGATCACAACGTTTACTGCACAATAATAGGTCCTGTTTCTCTGGATGAACTTGATTGCCATGTCAATACAATTATTGAAAAAAAAATTGCAAAATGAGTGTGTTTTTACAACAAATGTGGTGTAATGATTCATAAACTAGACCACAATGCTGCAAATCCCACCATGCAGCAGTAGTATACACTCATGTCTTCAGATTCTATATGGCTGAGAAAAGTTAAAACTAGGTAATTAGTTAATAATGTACTTTTTTTGGAAAAAGATAACGCCCAGCATTAACGTAGTCCCAGATCTTCTGGAACAATGGTAAACTTATTAACATTTTAATCAGAGACTAATTAATCTGCACATGCGAAAAAATATGAATTTGCAATTTTACATTTATTGTTGATGAAAATGTAACTTTGTAAAACTCACCCGCATAGACTGCTAGACTGCAGCTTTTTGTTTTTCCACCTACAACATATCAAGATTTCACAGGAAGAGCACAAATTTTCTGCCAGAACAGTAGGAGTGTATATATATATATGCTTAATAGGAGACGTATTGTGGCGATGCTCAGAGTGAACTTCTGCATGCAGAACAGAACTCCATGTGTCACCCTGTTGGTGCTGCTGAACTTTGGCGTTGGTCCCAAAAAATGACACCTGCATACTCTGCCCACCCAGATAGAGGGGGAAAAAAATCACACAGATTTGCCAGACAGAAAAAAAAATGGATACACGTTCATATGTAGTCAGCTTAGCTCTTGAAAGATGCATGTTGATGTGATGTGGCCTCGTAACAATGGGGACAGATTGGTTTTATGCCCCCCCCTTGTTTTTTAGCAGAGAGATGGATGGGAGGAAAGCATACGTGTGGGTGAACGTCAGTCCCAGCTCAGTGGCAACGATTCGCCTCCTTGGCTCGTATAGAGCTGAACACCACAGATGCGCGATCATGCGTGTGACTCTGCATCCTGCGCGCCAACATGACCCGGGGTGTGCCACTGAACCCCTGGAGGATTTGGCCTATTAAAAAAAAGGACGGGGGGGATGGTGATTGG
>JAODJW010000019.1:19510766-19539064 GCA_026777045.1 Hyperopisus bebe
GAAACCCCACGACGACACGGGGAGAACATGCAAACTCCACACACATGTAACCCAGGCGGACACTCGAACCCGGGTCCCAGAGGTGTGAGGCAACAGTGCTAACCACTGCACCACCATGCCACCCCGTCAATGAATATGTAATTCAAAATATATACTTTGCCACTAATAGAATTATTAAAAATTTCGGTTGGACAAATAACTGGACTCATTGTGTTCGAGCTATAACAAGCAAATAAAATATAAAATTGGTAAGTGCACATGCCTGATGTGGACTAATATGCGTCATAAGGTATGGTGTTTGCCTTGGAAACCCCCATAAAATGTGTGCTCACTAACTCATGACACTTTTCTACTGCTACCAAGAACCGAATCGTAGCTGAGCCATACCAGAAACTGCCGGCTTTCCATTCTAAATAACGCGAACCGTGACCGAGCCGTACCCAGGCCGTGACCGAGCCGGGACCGGGCCGTACCCGCGCTGACATGCCCGTTCTTACTAGCCTGACCAAATGAGCTGCATGTGTCACCATCATCAGACTGATTGAAATGCACGGAGATTCCCATGTTCTGCGTATGTATTATCTGAAGGAAAAAAGCGTATATTCAGTATACTGATTATTAGTAGTATCATACATCACAATGTATTGATGCACTCTTGATAATTCGGAACTTGAAAATTTCCAACCTTCTACTTAAAGTACTACAGAACAGCAAAGCTAAGTAATGTATATTAGAGCTGATTTCCTCTAGTCTTATGCTTGAAGTATCGGTAAGGGGTGGCTTCTCGCTTATTGACCAATTCGCTTAATGACCTAGTCGTAGGAACAGAACTCTGTCATTAAGTGAGGAATGCCTGTATAGAATTTTAATATTCTTTTTATCCAGAGTTCTATCTGTGTGTTTGTGGCAATGACTAGTATTTATTATTATTTTATTATATGTTATAACTGAGTTTCAGAATGTCTCTTCTCCTGACTTCTTCTGTGATATTTTGTGTGTGTCTGCTTTTAAAAACAGACCAAGTGATTTTTCCACTCCCCGTTCTCTCAGTCTGGAATGGTCAGTTACCTCAGTGATGCCAGCTAGGGAAATTTAGCCACCTCATCCTGACACCTGGAAGGAAGAACCATTTGCTCAGTTTCCATCCATGGTCCTATTGAAACATCCGCGGTTGTGCTCTGTCTGATTTCAAACGGATCAAAAGTATTGGGCATCGCAGAAAGCCTCTCATTCTCCATTCATTAAGGCACCACACCTTGCATGTAACAGTAAAATATCCGGCTGTGGAAACAAAATCAAGCCCAGAGCATCTGAATCTCATTTTATGAATCTTTTGAGACTTTCAGATCACTGTGACATAAAGATGGATAGAAGACACAAAGGTCCCATAGTCATACCTCCTTCTTACAGTCTAGCTTCCCCTTTTCCTGTGGCTGTAGCTCCAACAGGAGGGTTTTTCTTACAGTACCTTATGTCTCGAATGTGGAAACACTCCTGTCCTCTGGGAAACCCTGGAGCCTGTAAAGCTGTTGGTAACATTTTCCATCCTTTTATTAAAACATTAATTTAACAGTCATATATTTTTTATATATATTTTTGCAGAGAGCCCATTAGTAAATGAGCTTGCCATCAAAGAGATACTTCCACAGGCACAGCTAAAGCAGTGAAAACAGCCAGTATAGTGAAAGGTTCAAACTAGTTATTGTAGTGCCAGAATTTATGTGTTTCTGTTGAATTTGGAGGGCAAAATCAAAGAACCTCATCCCTAATAATTCTTTTTCTCTAGAATAAGGATTTTTATGCTTATTTGGATACATTTAAAGGTTAACAGTGCTCCTGCCAAATGTAAGCACTAAATTATTTGAATATAAATGTGTTTTTCCAGAAATTAACATCACTGCTTGGGTGATAGAGGAGCCAGAGAGTATACAGGCAGAGTGTCTATCAGGTAGTTCATTCATCAGCCGGATTTTTAAATTTCAAAATAGTGTTATGAAGTTGTCATGAATAGTCACTGAAAAAATGATTTGGTTTGTAAATACCAGCATGCTTACAGAAACGCATTCATTTGCATTTGCGTAAAACATATTCATTAAAAAAACGTTTAAATACAAAAAATGTGAAAAATAAGTCATGGATGTTTCTTTGATAACAAAACCTTAGTAAATTAGGAGAAGGACATTTTGGCCTTTTGACAGAAGTTGATAGCATTTTTAATGTATTATTATATCTAATGTCTTATTATATACAAAGAAACCTACATTTAGACTTGCCATTCATTCAGCTCGGTAAACTCAATGCCAAAAAACTAAGTAATACCTTGTTATTTTTTCCATTTAGACACTGATGCAGTCACTGCAGCTTTATTTCCATTTGAAAAGTTCTGTAAACTTTGCATATAATGTGCCTTTTGTCATTTTTTTTTTTTTACCTCGGCGTAATTCATGCTGCATTTAGATTTTAATGCAGTTTACTCGTGTTTTTGCTTTTTATCACTCAAAAAAAATCTATAGATCATTATATCGTGTCTTTCTGTATTATGAAACTGCATTTATCAATGTTATATTTACAATTAATGTATAATTACTACATTCTGTTTTGCAAACTAATGCTTGTTAACACCTTGTGACTGTGAACTCAAAGAATAGTGCATGGTAATAAATGTAATTAACTAATTGCAAGTGATAGACATCCATTTTTTACAATCATACCCCAAAGACAAATAATTATCACGCATAAATAAGCATTTGTCTATATGGAACCAATGTGAAAGAATGAGAGCAGAGACAAGGGTAACATGTGGAAGTGCTGAAAAAAAGTACAACAGTCTTTTGTCTGTCACATGTATCCAAAGCGGTTTACAGTAGTGGGAAGGGTTACAATTTATGTGTGTCCCTGAGATGTGAATCCACGTGTAGCACAATGCTCTACGTATTCAGCTATTGGAGCTTATCATAAGCCAATCATAAGGGAGGTATCAGCAAAGATGTACTGCAGTGCCTGCTCATCTTTGATGTAATTATACTTTTGGTCTTTAAAATCTATACATGGACACTGGATGTTTTATTAAGCAGATAAATCAAACGCTTTGTAGAAACACATTGCATCTCCCAAACAACACAACAAAACAAGACTATGTGAATGGGAGAGGAGTCACTGCTGTTTACTGTACATCAACGATTACCTCAAGCTCTCAGTGTGGACAAAGCAAAATAATGGCAGGATGTAAATGTACTATCAGGAAGGGTTACTCTGTCCAAAAATCATATTTTTTTTAGCTGCCTTCAAAACTATTCATCCATTATGTTTTGTATCAAGACCTTTTATGCTGACCCTATGCACAACTTCAGCGTTTCCATGCCAGTACTTTCTGCTTGGCTAGTCGTAGCTGTCATATGTTGGAGATGGGTTGTGTTGTTCAGAGCTGATCTCTGAGGAATATCCAACATTGCCCTTTCACTCTGTCACCTGCAGGCATTTACAACCTGCACACAACTGCTGTAGCACTTTGTGGTTGACAGACTTTCACATTTTAAATCAGTTTGAATGCTGAAATAACTCAATGCAATCAAAGACTCTGGAACACATATATAGTAGATGAGAGACTTAAAAGCATCAGTAGAAAAAATATTGTCTTTTTATGACAAATGGATATGCATTTTCTCATATGTATAGATCATCTGAGTTGTGTTTACTTTACAATCACATAACACAGGATCACACCTTCTGAACAGTCATTCAAAAACTCCTCCGCCGTTGTATAACTTCGCAAAGCTTTGAACACAGAGCAATAAAATAATAGGCATATCTATGTTCACTCCACCATAAAATACGATAGGGTTATATGCATAGTAAATCTTGGGTACTTTTGCCCTTAATTATATATATAATAAACCAACGATGTGTCAAAATTCGAAAGCAAAAGTAGAAAATGAGGTGTGACAAAATTTAATTAAACAAAAAAGTGCTTCATCATCATTTTGCATTTCAGAACCAGGAAGGTTTTTTAAAAAATTTGCCTGCCCTTTCTGTTTCAAATAAATCGTTAACTTTACAATATCTGTGATATGACCAGTAATATCAATATATGATATGATATCTATTATAAAGTCTGCCTAGAACACTGTCTTTGATATTTATCCCGCTTGGCATGGTATCTTATCTGTTTAGTGACACATCAGTACTTTTTTTTTGCTAAATTCTATAACCCAAAACAAAAGGCAGCCTGGGGCCACAGTGTTGGCAGGGGACACACGGGTTAGTGAATGTACACACTCTCAAATCTCGGGATTTCTTGGGTGTTTATAGCAAATAGGATTCAATCATCATGCCGGCCCAAGAATCCACATTAGCTGTAAGTGGTGCGTTGGCTGGAACCGAACAGGAAATAACAACAGAAAAATGTTTCATGAGCAAACAAGAATTTAGTTACTAAACACAGCCCGTGAAAATGGCATCCGGCAATCAAGCCATAGCAATAGCTGTGACATAAAGGGTAGCAAATTATGGGATGAAAGAAGGAGGAATACGATTCCTAGATTCTGTGCTTCCCAGTGCCGCGTGCGGCTGCAGTTCCTCTGAGTGACCTCTCGGTGGCACATGTGATCCAGCTTGGCTTGTCTACGCCGATTGTGGAATTCAGGATCAGTCTAGCCCAGTAGCACAGAATCACTCTGTGTCTGGCCACTGTAAATAGCCATGAGTCCAGCTCTGAATGAGTACCCATGGAGGGAGAAAAGTGCTTATTAATGGGGTAGAAGAAACAAAAAGTTTTCTCTGTCAGGTATCATGTAGCAAGGATGACTTCACACTTTCCTCTAAGTAGTGCCGGGTTTTTCTCTCCAGGTGAACTCTGAAATAGTTTATTAGCTATTTATGGGAGTTCAAGGCTTTTCAAGTCGCCGTTTCACAGACAACACACTGCCATGTATTCAGCTCGAGAATAACTCCACCAAGTAGTAGGAAAGTCTGCAAGAAAAAGAATTCTGCGAAGCGAAATACAGCTATTAAACTTTTAAGGCTGATTTCAAGAAAAACGCGCATGATTAATGTAATGTAAAACAAAAAAAAATATGTCAATATGCTAATTGAAGGCCAACGTGTGAATGAGTAAGATAATAAGTCCACGTACTTTGCCATGATAGTGAGAAAATGACGTCAAATGATAGAATTATAGCACTGTCGTATGATTAGGGATGGAGGGAAGAGTTCACATTTCATTAACCTCCAGCTGAGGCAAAAATCTTTCCTTTCTGTTGTGCATATAAATAGACTTTTCCTCTAGCATTCCATTAAGAGGACCAACGCCAAGGGGATCTAAGGCATTGATCTTTCATCAGGCGGGAATATCTGGCTAAGAGGTCTGTGATTGCCCTGCTACGCATCCAGCATTGCTTCATGCTTTATGTACCCCTAGATGCTGCCGTCTTGTTTTTTCACCATCATGGTTTATGTTCCTCTTGTTTAGTGGTGGTGCCCTGATGTATTCTCCAGGATATCTCCTTGTCTGTCTCCTCCTCTCCTTCCACTCTGACACCACAACCCCCCATCCCCCAACCCTTCTAACTCGACCCCGGTAGGTTGTTGCTTCAAGTTCTCATGGGATGGTAATCTACAACAAAGGCTCCCAAGCCCACACACCAGGCGGGGTAGAGCTCATACATAAACCCTCTTGCAGAGCTATGAGCTTCAGGCCTGCATGCATTCACAAAGCTAATCTTGGGCATAATGCCACGTGGTGCTCGCAGAAGAACGCTTTTTCCTCGGGGCAGACTAGCTGAGCTGAAGAAGAATCCCGATGCATCATGTTCCTTGTTCACAAAAAGGAAACATCTGCATTTCTCCTCAGATGGGCTCGCCTTGACGGTTTTGGCCGTAAAAAGTATGGGTGGTATTTTAGTGAGAGCTGACAAACAACTTGCTTGCTTTAAAAATGTGTTGTCATTTATTAGTTATATTGGAGCACGACTCATTGTCCTGATTGAAGAAATCACCATATTAAACTGGTATACTGGGTCCTGCAGCCTTAATAGCACTAAATGAATTGCATAAGCTTTAGTCTGCTTTCTCATGCTCTCAGTGATCAACAGTTCCCTGTGTTCCATTTTGCAATTCCCAACACCGCATTCATATGTGTGATTTATGGCATAGACACATCCCCCAAGTGTTCATCTAAACCGGGCATTTTTTATATCTTTTTCTGCTATGCCTAAATTGAGTAGAACTTTAATCTGAAAATCAGCCAGTATTCAAGTATTGGCCTGTACAGGGAGTTCCTCTGCTTTGAGTTCTGGAGTGCATGTCTTTGTAATCATCCCAGACAAAGCTTGTCTCCATTCAAGCTTTTATTTTGTCTCCACCCACATCCACCCATTATTTTCCCTTCTCCCATCACTGCACCCGACTGTTGATGTTCAGGAGGTATTACGTAAGGTAGTAAGGCATGTATGAGGGGAACTAAATCTATTTCAGCTCAAGTCGGCTGGAGAGATTTGATTTGTAAAACTTTTTTTTTCCCCCCAAGTTCTTTCCTAAGGCGATCTCTGCATTTTTGGTCAATTGAGTTAATTTCAGGCAAAATTAGTAACGTCCCCAAAGGTCGGGTTTGCGCCAGGAAGTTGGGGAAATTAAATTGTCATGCAGATGAGAGCAGACTTCGATAAGGTTTCTCCTGTAGTTTGGTTTGCCTTTTGATCCTCAATCTAATATTAGTCAAGCTGATTGCATTTCTGATTTCCTGAGGTAACCAGTTTGGGTCATGTGTCCCTTAACATCGTTATGTCTTTTACTGGGGTAAATATAGGTTGTCGTTCATATCCAGGCTTATGCTGCTCAAAATATATAATAATAGGACACAGAAGTGTTTTGATTGTGGTTTTCTTTCTTTCAATGTGCCTGCAAATACAGAAATAGCACAAAAAAAGAAAAGTAAATAGGAAGTATGACTCCTAGAATGAAAACAATAGTTGTTACGGTTTATAGTGCCCGTTTTGCTAATTTGCTTTGCATAAACAAAGTAACTTTTTGTGTTATTCTTGAGATAAGATGTAACATTTTGCACATGCAGTAACTATATTTGCAGAAGGATAACATAATTATAAAATGGTAATTATAAAGGAATATTCAATGGCCGTCTGGAGTTTCTGTAGCATGGGTAGTGCACTGACTACTCCTTAATCCAAAGTAATTAGAACAGAAGCGTATACAAAAAAAAAAAACAATATAATCTGGCTGAGCTCATTCTAGATTCCGTTTTCCTAGTAGTATGATATGCCTTCGTCCAATTAGGCACAAGAGGCCCTCTAGGCTGGGTCCTGTTAGTTTAACATGGGAGGTGGGAAGGTATAAGCCCAGCTAATTTTTCTCCTTGAAGCTTAAAAATGCTCTGATTCCTCGCCGGCACGCCGTCCTCTTTTGTAACAGAGGAAGTGAGAAATGAGCGATTTCGCTCACTACTACAAGAAGGCCGTGTGTTAGGCCTAATTCACATCATTAGTGTTGACACAAACACAAGGGTTTGTTTAGTTTGCACATTAGCGCCTATCTATTCTGCATCGTATGCCCAATGAGGGCTGCTTTTGCGTCTCCACTGAACCAGAAAAAAAAGAACTGCTTCTTGAAGCAACCCCGCTTCCTCCTTAGTCACCTGCATTGGGGGGGATGCAACGTTCCAGGCCTTCAGCTGCACGCTGTCGTTACCATGTCTCAACCGACCAGACTGGTCCAGCGTCCGCAAAAGGAGAAGTGAATCTCCCTTTCAGCGCCGTGTTAGGGCTTCGAACTGGAAGTGGCTTTTCCTGCTTAGTCACTATGATTTCCACTGTAAAACAGACACTGCTTAGAGAGAATGCAACAGGTAACCACTGATTGTCAGTGGTCAGGGTGAAGGACTAACTGTCAGACGGCCCGAGGAGGTCGTGAAACACACTGCACCCGGCGTCGGAAGGACGACAACAAAAAGTGCTTAAATTGAAACGGCAGTGAAAACATTTACACTTAACTCACAGCTATCGCAGATTTTATACTCCCATTTGTGTATTAATTATTGATAATCATACGTACAGGATAATTCCAAAACTCTGTCTTTACTGCTGTAATGTCTGTCCTGTTATGAATGTTACCCTGCATCCAGGAGAATTATTATTTCGTTCCACTGTGTCCTGTACATAGCCGGATTGACAATACAGATTTACTTGACTTTATTGGAAAAAAATGCTTTAAAATGTAGCCATTCACATCAGAAACCTTCCTTTCTGCAAATGGTTCCATATTGTTGAAAATCACATTTCATGTGAACTATCTAACTTGCTTGCACATAGGTCTGGGCAAAAAAAATCTGCTGAGAAAATTAATGTATGTGTCTTCATGAACATAAAACTAGAATGGCTACTAAACTAGATTAGGCTACTAAACTAGATTAGGCTACTAGGCTACTAAACTGGCATGTTCTGCAGTCACCCATTTTCAAAGAGGCTTGCAATTTATTACACGTAACATTCTTACTACTTTGTAATGCTAATAAGTACTATTTACATCTATTCAGCAATTCTTTGTTACAGCAGTTTTAAATAGAGAGGAGATCATCATGACCTGAAACTGATATTGATACTGAGTTGTGATGTGGAAGAAAAGAGAGCAGAGTAATGTGAAAACTTCTGACCAAACTGTACTAAGCCTATAGAGGCTGCACATCTAGATGTTTAGCTTTGCGGTGTAGACTATTGCTCATTTGTAGATTTTAATCTCTTCTTGCAGCTGGTGTTTCAGTGTGTAATGGTGTCAGCAGGGAAGATTCCACAGGGGATAGATATAATCAGTCCATTGCATGTTTATTCCCTCTGACAGAGATGCTGTGTTGATTGTTTGTTGACTGTCACATTGAGTTGACCAGGTCACATTGACTATGAGATTACAGACACCCACACAAACTAAGCTCCATCCTCCATGTATTCAGGTTTGATCATTTAATGCAACTGTATCTAATTGTAATTAATTAAGATCTGAATAAGTTGCATTTTCTCAATAACAAATGTGTTTTTATACAGAGCATAAATCCTTTAGAAAGTCATTTTTTATGCATGTAACAGGATTTCTATGGAGGATATTGGCAGCTAAAGAAATAAAACTTGCATTGGGGCAAAAGTTACAATAAACATTTGCAAAATGTGGAAATCGTCATCAACTGGACACCACAGGTGATTGAGGCTTGTCTTATAGGTAGGGTTACAAACCCCCCCCCCCCCCTCCCACCCATATAATCCATACATTAACAGAATACCTGACAACAGGGCTTGTGTATTGCAGCAAACTACAAACACAAACATTTGGGTTTTTCCACAGTAAGTCGAGCAGATGCACGATGTCTGAATAGAAAAGAAATACCAGTTGACTGCATTTTAAACTGAGAAGCACGATTTAATTAAGAAATTATGTTATCCAATATAAAGTTAATTTCCCCTTTTTAAAGCCATAGATACAACAATAATACCTTTTACTCTGACTATAATGTTTTCATTTAAGTCTGCATTGAACCAGAATGGGGAAAAGTGACGCAATGAAATTATGGAAAATAAATCTTAATGATTATTGGAATTATCTAGGCATTGTGTTGCTTGGGAAGCTGACCTAAGAAGTACCTTGCCTGGTTCCTCCCTGGTCGAACAAGTGAAAAGAATAAAGACCCACTCTGACACTTGATCCGCATTTTAAAGGATATTTGTGTCATGACACATCGCACTCCAGGCAAGCCAGAAAACATGCTATGCCACGAATGAAGAGGTGCAGCTCCACATTTCAGTTATAGCGTTAAAGACAAAAGGAAATTGCGGGAACTATTTAGTCAATCATCTGGTGCATTATGAAGAAATGTGCTGATTTTTATTCTGGTAAAGTGTCATTTAAAGATGTTGTGCAAGAGAAACAGTGATCAGGGTGTGGCCGTTGCTGCTGAGAGCCAATCTTGGTCCCAACCAGAGCGCACACGCTCATGTAACAGGAGTCTGGAATCCACATAGTTTACAGATCTGTAGCTTCCCATTAGTGGAATGAATGTGAGGTTTATGTGACAGATCTGATCGGATATCAAACGCCCATCTACCGGTCTCTCAGAGCCGGGACACCACTTGGATGGTTTGATTGGATTTGATTTCCCTTGAGACTCCTCCAAAGCCTGAGGCATGTCCTGCAGGAGAATTAGTCAGGGGTAACGTTAGTGCTGTCTCAGGGAATTCGAGTGTGCAGCTGTCAGTCTTTATCCAGCTTTGTAGATTCTTTTTTTCCCACAATTTAAGCCCATTACAAAACCAGCACCTTGTGCTGTTCAAGCTATGTTGGCGTCCAATGTCATCCAACCCTACTAGTGTTAATCACAAGACACTTAATAAGTTGATTCTCTACAGCAGAACTTAAATGTTCAGAGCAGCATAGTAGCCTAAAGTTTACAAGTCAACCAAAGACCATGCGACAACAAGCAAGAGTGAAACTGCGAAGCGGCAGACCAGATGTTGAGATATAAACAGGTTTTTTTTCTGGATGAGATTTAAGATGCAGAAAGCGGTTGGGGACGACTCTGCTGGGGCTGGAGGCATCTTCCAGATGTTACGTGACTCACAGCAAATCATGGTGCCTGCTCCTTTCCATGGGTTACAGCCGTGTTACTGTGCTTGACCTCGATGTGGACTGGACACTACATTTGTTTCTGTTTCAGGATTGGCAATTGAAATTCCATCCCACCAACCAGATTATGAGATGAGATTTAGCATTGTTGCTAAGAAAACAAGGTCATTATATGACTCTTAAGAAAAGCACACAATAAGAACAGCTTTTGAACAGTAAAAGATGCAGTATTGGAATGAAAGGACTAACATGATGATCCACTGTAGGAATTTTAAAACATTTGTATAAGTTTGCACTAAATGGATTAGCAAAAAATGCAGATGAGCAAACAATGCAAGGAAGGAATATTTTATGAGATAAAGAAGCATAAGAATGGTACAGATATTGTAAGCTAAACACCCTAATGTGCTATAAGGTAAATGCAGGTTAATTGGTGCTGATCAATCAAGACGTTTGCAGTTCAGAGGTTGTGTTACTCCTGGCAAAAGCGAACCGAACCATCTGGCTAAAACAGCGAATGAGTTTAGGCAACAGGAGGAAAGATCTTTCCCTCAACAAATGGTAACTTCTGCTTTCAGTATTTTCACTTACAGTAACACTCCTAAAATGTTGCCTTCAGCATAAACAGAGTAGCATGTTCTGAATCTTTATTTTGGCTAAGTGTGTGTTCCATTTTTACAATACATAACATTTTGGGAGCTATTTTCCACTTGCTGATCCTTCTGGTATTTTACAAGGGGATAATTAGCTAAACATCACTATTTGTAGCAAGAAGGTATTCATTATAAGCTTTATTTAGTGTTTGCATCCATAAAGTCTGAGGGGGGTTTGTGTCAGCCTGGTTTTGATGCTACCGCCAACCTCCTTGATCTGAAATGTGAACTGACTGACGAGCCATAACGCCAAACTGACTGCCATTTCTCCGGCTTCCTATCTGACCAGGGTGGAACTGACTGTAAGCTCAGTTATGTTTGGGACAACCGTAATTACAACGTATCTCATTTTCTCAAAAGGCACTGAATCTTTTATAATTTGTAGGTCCTCTTGGCGCAAGAGAGAGTGCTTTTTTGTAGATTAATCCCAGAATGCATTGGAAGTATGTTTGCATTCTTTTAACTGAAAACTGAATGTTATTACAGCTGGTTAATTCAATGATTATAACACAGATGATCACAATGTGAATGTGAATAGAAACAGAAATCCCTGCAGACGGAATTCTTTCTCCCATGGATCGTCCACAACAAACACCATGTTCGAAAAGATGTTCATAAGTGTGGATGGGCCATCTGATTTGATAGTAAGGCCATGTGTTATGTATTCTTGGTTGAAAAGAAGAGCATAGCTATCAAACGGCAACCGCTTTTGGTGAGTGGGATGCGGTACATGGGGAGGAGGCTGGTAGATGAGGATGACCCAAATGGGCAATCAGAGTTTGCGGGGAACATCTGGCTGAATCTTCAGTGCAAATTGAATTATCTCATACCTTCAGAGAAACTTCTTTCTCCCTACACCAAAAGAAGATGGGGAGGTGAAGGGACTGTGTTCAAGGTTCACCAAGAAATGCTGAAGAGGAACTTTTTTCCCCCAGGCAATTTGGATCCTTAAGTCCAGCATCTAAGACGATGTGCAACCAATGTCCGACCAACCTGCTAATCTCCAAATATGCATATTCAGCGGACATGTAACTTATTTACTATTTAGATTCTTTGCACCCGCTAACCTGTCACCCACCCACTCACCCAACTCCACACTATTTATGATTATCGTTTAATGTTTATTCTTAATTTTTTATGTCTCTTTTTACTTATGTTACATTCCAGAGTTACGGAGCTATGCGATCAAGCATTTTACTCCACACTCTACTGAGTATAACTGTTTTTGTGACAATATTTTGATTGATCGATTGAATCACCTGTCTACGGAACATTGTTCTCCCTTCACACATCCGTGTGCCAGTTCATCAGGGTTGCCAAATTTCATGCATTTGACTTGATACTCATGCTTTCGGACTCTCATGCTTACGCAAGAAATCTTAAGGAATCCTACAAACCCTACAGACTATTTACAAGTTAATAAAACTGTTATATACATTTAAATGCATGTGCATGCGTGGGCAGACTTGTCTCGGACATCTCACTCCTCCCAGCTGACCAAAGTTGGCAACCCTGGTTCATGGGAGTATCCTAATACCGTTAACATGTGCTTTATCAACTCAGAGAAGGTGTATAACCACGACCATATTATGGGAGGTGCTACAGGAGTATGGAATACTAAGGCTGCTACTGCGTGGTGTTTGGTCCCTATATGAATGCAGTAAGAGTAACGTGCACATCTTTGGCACTAGATCAGAGTAATTTAAGAGTGGGTGTTGGCCTTGGGTGAGGGTGCGTCTTGTCTCCTTTCTTGTCTGCAAGCAGGATAGGAAGGTGCAGTCTTAGCTGGAGGTGTGTCCAGTATAGGAGGCTAGAAGTGACATCCCTGTTATTTGCAGATGATGTTCAGGCCTGATGTGACCAGGACCTCCATTACACATCTGAGCGAGTCAGTGCTGAATGAGAAACAGAGGAACGAGAACCTCAACATCTCTGAATCAGAGGACGTGGTAGTCTCTAGGAGAAGAGTGGATTGTTACTTTTCATTTTGTTGAGGCTCTGCCCTGGGTGCAGGTGTTTAAGTACCTCAGGATCTTGGTTGTGTGTGATGGTAAGATGGAATGTGAGACTCACACATGCACAGTGACTACAGCTTGACGAGCCCTAAGGCAGTCTGTGGTGGTAAAGTAGGAGTTAACTTGCAAATGATGAGCCTCATCATTTGCAAGTCAGTCTACATCCCTACAGGAAAAGGGCCCTAGTCTGACCTGCTCAGCACGCTACCGCTGCAAGCCTCACCAAGTGAAGCAACAGGAAAATTAGCCGGAAATCACAAAATGCTCTATCAGATGCAATGACAGCCACCTCAGTAACAGAAAAGAGAAGGGAGGTTTGGACAAAAAATAAACATTGCCATACCACTTCCTGCTAGGGCAATTTTTTGAATGAGACTTCCCCATTCATGTTTGCGAGAACGGGTCATTCACAGTTACTTAAAGTACAGCCATTCAACTGTATGCCCAAACGCCACCACCTACACATACTGTAGATCTTGTAGACCCTTCTTTAGTTCTTTAGTTTAATGGTGTTTGTTGTGTGCATGTCTGTATACACCCTTGAAAGGAAAATATACTTGTGAAACTTAGTAAAATACACAGACAAACACATTCATGCCTGTTACTTTGTGTTAATCTGCCGTCAGTGCTAATCTCCTTTCTCTTTCGTTTTTTCTGCTTTCCCGATGAAGCCTTTCAAACCAGATCGACTGTTTTAATTTACTAAAAATTAGGCAATGAATGAAAAAGAACATGTTACAGATTATAACCCGATCTAGTCCCATAACTATGTGTTTTGCAGGACGTTGAATTTCCTCCTGGGTATAAACATCCAAAACATAAACAAGAAAAGAATTTTTTTGTTGTTTTTCGGAAGTCAAGTGTAGGAACAGAATTGTGGGTGGTATTTATGCTCGAATGATTTAGATTAGGGTTCTTTTTTGCAATATGAAGTACCTGTTTCTTTCAGTTGTAGGTTTCAAATAAGTTCTTATTTGTGGCTCTCAAACATTGGGGGGAAAAGTCTCATAAAGTGGATATTTCAAATGGTTTAAAAGAGCAAACCCCCTTGAGCACTAAATCTTTTCTTTCTTCTAGAGATGACTGAGATTTCAACCTCACAAAACCCTATAATTTCGAGTACTCAGTAAAACAAGGCTGGCTGACATGTTTGCAGTCATAAAATTGAAGTTTTCATACATAGATTTGGAAGGAAGACATTTTTATGACTAATCTGTTAGTCCCTTTCAGCATCATTTCCTTTTTATGCTGTATTCCATGACATTAAGAGCCTTTTTGAGTTAGAAAATGCACATGTGCCAGCACGTTCATGTTTTCTCACAGAAAAGAATTTATATTTATATTTTAATTGAATGAAATCAAAGTAAAATAAAATTAAGGGCGGGCATTACCACGTTCTTTGCTTGCTACGCATGGGTTAAAGTGAGCTTCTAAGCTATGCAGTTTCAACATAATGGATATGAAGGGGAACTGCCAAACAGATAGTATTAACCTGAAATGTATCAGGAAATGTTGGACTATAATCCAACAGGACTACGGAACTACAATCTTGTAAAAATAAAAACCTGAATATTTTAATATAAAGCCTAATGCAATGTTTGCCAAGCTGGTCCTCGGGCACCTACAGACAGTTTTGGAGCAGAAATGTGGACCGTCCAGCAGGGAGGTCAGAGGGAGCAAAAATGTGTGCTGTCCAGCAGAGAGGTCAGAGGGAGCAAAAACATGGATCGACTCTGGGTACCCGAGGACCGGATTGGGAAACACTGACCTAATGTAAGGGAGATAATTATTGTTGATGTCTTTATGAGTGTGATTTGAGATATGAATTCATAGTCCACCAAAATTAAATCACAACTATGAAAGATGTGAAAATATAATAAATAATAATAAATTTGAACAGGCGGAACAGGTTAGAGATGGCCTGGGTTAGTGTCCTCTGAGCTGGGTGGGTTTGGGACGTGGAGACTGGAAGCACTGAACAAGCAAATGACAGGTGGCCAGGTCCAGAAAGGTAAAATCTGGACCAAGATGTTGTTTCAACCTACCAGCTGAGTATAAAGAGTCACAGTCACAGAGTATTCAACTGTGGTTGAAACAAAATTATGGTCTGGATTTTTACCTTCTGGACCTGAAATATTCACCTCTGCAGATGGAACATCTGAACTGCTCAGCTGTCCAACTGTACCAGCTCCTTCTTGAGAGGATGGGCTTCATGAGTAGAGTTTGGCCACCTTTGTTCCCTCCATTACTGCTTCCAAGAAGTTTAGTCTCAGTCCTATGTCCTAAGCTAGCTTTCCTTCAAAGTTTGTTCAGTCTACCCCCTTGCAATGATATCTCCCCAGTCCCAAGAAAGAACATGACATTGTGATCAGCAGCTCCCTCCCTGCCTGAAGTCTACCTCCAGCACGTTTTTCTTTCAGACGATGAAGGACTGAAGGTGGTTCTTCTCCCACCACCTATCAAATACTCTCCAGAACACTGTTCTCGTCTTCCTTCATTGAAACATCCCAAAATCGCAGAGAACCTCTGAAGATCGCGTGGAGTAGTGTTGTTCCTGATGTCTATGGTATAAAGGGCAAACAGAAATAGTGACACTACTGTCCCTTGGGGAGCCTCTTTGTTTGTTAGGACCATATAAGATTTGCAGCGAATGATGCAGACAAACTGAGGCTCGTTGGTGATCTATGCCGCCACAAATCCGCAACCTGCACCACCTTCAGCCTCCTCCCCAGCAGGGAAGGCTGCATGATGCTAAATGCACTCGAGTACTCAAAGATGAGAATGCTCAGGATGTAGTTCAACGTCCCACCTGAAGCTGTTCAGAATCTCACGTGTGCCTCGTATGCAAACCATAGACAAAGGAAGACCTTCGTAGCATAGCAAATATCTTTATTATATGGAATGTCAGTACAATTCGTCTGTAGTTATTAGGAACACTGATGAATCATTTCTTGGGCACAGGGACTGTGCATCAGGTTTTCCAGAGGGGAGGGATCTCTTGCAGTTAATGGGACAGGTTAAACGTGTTGCAGAACCTCTCCCACGCAAGTTTTAAGCACTCTAGGGCACATTCCATTAGGTTCTACTGCCTTTCCCATGCAAAGCCATCCTGCATATTCTCTTTCCTGAGAAGGAGAGATGACAGACCTGGGACAGAGGGGGAGGCTGGAATGGGCAGATCAAGGTGAATGGGAGGTTTGACACATTTGTTTTCTCCTGATTCTTGACATCCCTAAGGATATCCATCTTGCTGGAGATTCTGATCTTCCTACCCTTTTCCATTACTTCTTCAAGTTACATTCTCTAGCTTTTAATTTTATGATATTATGATAGTATGAGAATTCTTATTGCAGTTTTTAGCGCTAAACAGCTTCCTCTGGTAAATTGTCACTATAATTAAAACAGACTTGGCTAACATCTGCTCATCAAGGGGAAAAAATAGTTCCTTAATGCCATTTTTTTTAGAATAAAGTGAAATGTTCCTTCTTCATTTTTAAACAAATGAGTTTCTGAACTGTAAAAAAAAAAAAAAGTCTGGTTTGAAGTTTTTAGCCTGAGTGACATTCAGTTTTGAAAGAGCAAAGGTAGTACCGGTGAAATCAAGGGTCCAACAGTGAGATCATGCTCACTGGGATTTGAGGATTTGAGCTAGTGACCTTCTGATCACAAACGTAGCATCCCAACCCACTGATCCACATGCCTTCCAAAGAATACTGTTTGTTTTACTGCGCCATAGCTTTTGATGGGAAATCCATTTGAAGCTTCTCAGTCCCCATGCAGACAAATGATAAAATGGTCTTAGGACAAGTATAAATATATTATGAAACAGTATGGTCTATGATAGACTGATGTCCCATCCACGGTGTACTCCTACCTCATGTCCAAAGCTTCTCAGCAAAGGCAAACTACTGAATCATGATTCTTGAGTCCCAGACAAATATCACATATGGCCACAGTACCAAGACAGCTAGAGTCACCTCAAGTACATAGAAACTTGTGATCCGCAACCGAAACCAGCTGAACACCAGTCGCACTTCTTCAAGCTCTAGAGGAACACTGCCATTGTGCCCTTAGATAAGGAACTAAATCTGACCTGCTTGTCATAGCTTTTAAATAAACTTTACCATCAGTTCCTATATGCTTATATGCACCATTACAGTGTAAATTAATATATAAAAAAGTCTGAAATAACATCCCAATAACACCCTATTCTTTTGTCTTCAGTACAGGGTTTATTTTTAGTAGTTTTAATTAGGAAAAAAAAAATTGAATCCCAACATGAATCATCACAAGAAACATGAGACAATCAGCCTTTGGGTTTTCTTACAACAAGGCTAAATTTGTTCCTCTTGATTTTTTTTAACCCTCATTATTTTGTCATTGAGAATCTCTGTGGGCATTTTTGTGGGATTTTTCGCTGTTTATTTCACTTTATTGTGTATTTCCGCTCCTGTCTGGGTGAAATAATTGTAGCTACATGCAACAGTCTTCTTCCTTGTTAAAGCACAGGTCTGTTATTTTTTTACTGCATATTTTGTGGTTTTACCCTGAAGCCTTTCATCGGCTGGACTGTCTTGTTACAACATAGCTTAGACGCCATATATACTGTATAGATGCCAGCAATGATGTGGTATTTCATTACAGATGTGAAAAGCAATGCAAAAACATGCAGATCCAATGGTATAATGTCAAAAAGGACAGGTTTATGGTAATTGGCTAAATTTAGATCTTGGAGGCACACAGTCGATGGGTGTGTAACGATTGTGGTTCAGCGTAAATCTAAGATGAATTTTCAATTTTCAACTATGTGAAAGCTGATACCAGCAGATATCAGGGTGTGTGTCTTCAGAGATACACAATGCAAGTGAGGCTGGACAAAGATTCCTGCATTGACAGCTTGTTGGTGGCACTGATGGGTCACAGCAGCAGGACGACTGTCCCTCATCTAGTGTATGAATGTGGAGGATGTTCTCTCTATGAGTCTGTCCTCAGTAACTGGCTGGATGGTAGACAGATAGATAGATAGATAGATAGATAGATAGATAGATAGATAGATAGATAGATAGACAGATAGATAGATCAAATTTTAACTTGATTGATTGGTTGACTGACTTATCCCCAAGGGGACAGATGTACTTAAGCTTCTTGTGTCCCAGACAAATATTATGATACAGTCAGTAAGAGCACCAGTCACCTCGGGTAGATTGAAACATGTGATCTGCAACCGAAACCTGCTGAGAACCAGACATGTCGAGTCGCACTTCTTCAAGCTCCAGAAGGAACACTGCTGTTGTGCCCTTATATGAGGAACTAAACTGACCTGCTTGCCATAGCTTTAAAATAAACTGTATCCTTTTTGCAATGTTATATACACCATCACCTTACACTGTTCTCACACGCATGTAAAATTTATTATTCTGCAACCCTAACAACTGTGGTAAGTGTAACATTACTAGCAGGGCAAAATACCTGTATGATGAGCACGGATTTCTCTTGCTAAATAAAAGACTATTGCTATCTTTTAAAGATACATCATGGCGATAATTAATGTTGCTAATTGGACTGTGAAATCTATGCGTTGTAATCGTTTTAACACTTCAGAATTCATTGACTCTAGCTACATTGCTTAATCCGAATAGAATGTTTTTGAGGCTTTTAGATAACTTCATACAAATTCATTAAATTATGACACTAAAAATACTGCTTACTAACATTACTAACATATTATAAGTATTATTTGTATGCATGTTGCGATTAATTCTCTAACATTTTCGCTGCAGTTCCCAGATGTCATAGGTGAGGTGTACTAATATGTATGTTTTCTTGCATAAACACTAACACAAAAATTTTTGGTGATGCCACACATTTGTGAAGTTTTTGTCTTTACTACTTTCATGCCAAAATCATCATTGTTTGAATGGCATGCAATTAAGGTAATCAAATATATTTCTTTTGAGTACTTTCTTTGACCACCTTTGGTATTGCTGGTTATTCAGCCTCTGCATCGCAAACATGAAATATTTTCATACGACAATAGAAAGGCTTTCATGTGGAATACTGCTAACAGTGGATAAAGGGTCTCTGTATATTAAACCTCTGCCTCTGAGTTTTACAAGGTTCTGTTCTGCATCAGTGACTAACTTCTTACAAGGATAAATGTTTTAATGTATATACAATGTGCATTTTTCAAAGGCGCTAAAATGAAAACTCCTGAATAGGCTTTATGAGGCCTCTGGGATATGTAATGCCAATTTCTTAATGCACAAAGTGTATGAGTCAGTTTTGATGTGCTTTGTTAATCAAACAGTCTCAAAGATTACCCCAAAGTGAACTTAGATTAGTCATTGAACATTACTGTAGACATGTTTTGACAGATGATTTATTTGTGTTCTTTATTTTAAACCGAGTTGTATGCAATTCTTTCTCATTGCCAGATTCAGCTTTTAACTGGGGAAGCCTTATATGTACATGGGAAAGAATGAATACAATGCATTTCCAGGTTTTATACTATAGTAAAGAGACAAAAACATTTTTTACCCATGAAGAGGAGGTGAATGACGGTGTACTTCTTTTCTCAAGTTGAACATAACACATATGATTTGTTATCAAGCAATCTCACAACGCCTTGAAGGAGCTCTTTGAAAATCAACATGCTAACAATGAATGGAATCCTACTTTCTTCCCATCGGATGAAGGACATGAAATTTGAGCATCTGATTAAAAGAGAACAAAACGAGACAGGGAATACTGCCTTCCTTAGCACTAAGTCACGATGATGAGTTCATGCAAATCCTATGGAAAATTATGCAAATCTATGAAAAGCAGAGGTTAAAGGAGTCGTGTAAAACTTAACACTTTCTTCTCAGAATATGATCTTAAAGTTCTTGAAAGGCAATTATTTCTGTTACCTGAAGTCAGCCATGCCTGGCCCTGTTAATCTCAGGAACAGAACAGCATGCAGTGCCCATTTTTACACATTTGGTTTCACTCAAAAACGCTCAGCAGTTAAAAGAGCAAATGTGGTCTGGTCTTATGTCTTGTTTCATTTCAGACCTCTGTATCTTTTGTTTTTGGACCTAAAAAGGAATGTCACACCATACAAAAACAGGAACATGATTAAAAGTTCAAAATGAAGTAAGCAATAAACAGTAATTGCAGATTACCTCTGATAAGATGAATTCAGAAATATGCTGGACCAATGCGTATTTCAGTGAAGGTCACTTTTGTATTTAGTACTCAGTGAGTCAGTAATGACAGCATTTTTGTGAAATTAGTATGGTATTAATTATTTGGATATCCAGTATTTGTGGCACCCACCAGAATTATTGACAAAAAATATTTATATGATAAACAATGAGAGACAGGAAATTTTCTATTTCTTGAAGCAAGTCTTGAAACAAAAACAAGAAGTAGTATTAAAAAATGCATTTCAAAAAAAAATTAGACATTGTTCCTGTAAACATACATTACAAAATTACATTCTGAACCACATGTAGGTCTTAATCACTTCCAAGAATGAACTCTGGCTTTCTTCTGAAAGCTAATAATGTGTATCAACTGAAAAAAAAAAAAAACATTAAGAGAAAGAAGGGTTTTTTTGTAACACACCACTGCTGTCATTTAGTGTCAGAGTGTTTGTGGTTTAATAGTTTTTGGCTTTGATCTCCTCCATCATCTACTTGCCAGTGTGTCTCTCCAGCTACTGGGCGCCTGGGCCATGGGTCTGCCCCCCTGCCACCCAAGGAGATGACAAAGGTGGCACAAGTGATAATGGGAAGTGGAGCATGTGCCCTAACTATACTCTGCTGGCAGGTGGCGGGTGGCATGCTCTAGACTGACCTCTGTGCAACACTCACTGCTTCCCAAAAAAGGACACACCAGTTCCACACCAGTGTCAGACCGATTCCACACCAGTGTCAGACCGATTCCACACCAATGCCAGACCGATTCCACACCAGTGTCAGACCGATTCCACACCAGTGCCAGACCGATTCCACAACAGTGCCAGACCGATTCCACACCAGTGTCAGACCGATTCCCCACCAATGCCAGACCGATTCCACAACAATGCTAGACCGATTCCATATTGATTCCACACGATGCCACACCAATGCACAGCCATAAGGAAGAAGAAAAATGATCAGATGACATTTTATTTGCCATTTGTACAGTAACAAGTCCATTGTAATGTGTTTTTTTACATGTACCATCTTACCCTCCTTTTTGACATAGACACATATTGGATTGAGGATGAAGATGGGCTTCTGAGCACACTGTAAATCGTGCTTTCCTCCTGAAGTTTTTTTTTTTATGGGTTCTTGCTCAGGATCCCAGTGCATGTGGGTTCTCCATCCCAGTGGGAAGTCGGGAGTTTAAGAGTGACGCTTGACAAGGAGAAAAGGGTATCCCATTGGTGTGACAGAAGCAAAGAACAGAACGCAGAACAGTCCCATGAGTAACCAGAACCCATATCAGTATGACTGTCAGCTGGCTGGCCATCAGAATCTTTGGCTTCTTCACTTTTCTACATCAATGTGTTTCAACTATGTGGGATGGTTTAGATTTGTATGAAGAAGTAATCTCAACACCTTTTCACACACTAAGTCAATATTCTATCCTGTTGCTGACTTGTGCATGTGCAATTTATATCGAAAGTCCATTTTCTGTCCCTTCTTTAACAATGTCCTTATTTAAATGGTAGGAGCAATAGTCATAAATATTCATACATTGTACTTTATTGTCAATAGTTACTACTGAATGAATTTGTAATATTTTGTGTGCATTGAAATACAATGGCGCTATTTCAAATTCTAGGTATATAGTAGTTCTTGTGGTTGTTCTCCAGATGCGGTTAAATTGGTCCCAGTGAGGTTGGTTGTCCAAAATGACAACATTTTTAGGAAAAACAGTCTAGTTTGTAACTCATGTACTGTGTTATTTGTTGTCTCCTGGATATTTCTGCAGATATTCAGATAGATTCAGATTCAGATAACTATTTTGAAATTTTCTGGGGATAATAAACAATAAACCTCTCAGGGGTTTTTTATGCAGCTTTGTGACCAAAATAATCAAGTACTCAGGTACATTCAAGCACCTGCATTTCACACTAGGTAATCCAGTGTTAGGGGAAGAGTCCAGTAACTGGGTAAGCTGGGTTGCTGCTGGAAAAGGTGCTGGTGTGGCCAACAGGTTAGCCTGTCCTGTGGTCTGCGTGGATCTCAGTGTCCCCACTGCAGTGACGGGGACACTGCGCTGAAAAATGGTGCTGTGTTTTAGATGAGAAGTAAAACCAAGGTTCTGATTCTCTGAGATCATAAAAGATTCCTGGACACTGGAATGCGGTACCCTGGTGGTACCCTGGTGGTACCCTGGTGATACCCTGGTGATACCCTGATGTCCTGGCTAAATTGCCCATTGTGGTCCTTTCAAATCTGGCCTCCTAATCATCCCCTATATCTAACTGGTGAATTCTCTCCTGCCCCTTCACCATCTTAGCCACAGTGTGGTGAGCGTACTGGTGCAGAAATGGCTGCCGTCGCATCATCCAGGTGGGGGCTATACAGGGGCTGTGGTTGAAGTGGCTCCTCATTGGTTCTGTAAAGCGCTTTGGATTTCTTGAACAGTGCTATATAAATGAAACATTCATTCATTCATTCATTCATTCATTTTATTCATTTATTCATAATCAGGCAATAATATTCAGGTACATGGTTTGAATTAACTAAATTATTTGTCATCAGGAGAATGTCTGAATTGTCCTGCTACACTGTTAGATATATATCCAGGATTGTTTTCTTTTTTTCTTCTTGTTTGGCCCTGGGAGAACCACCTGACCCCTTCAGTGGAAGAAACGACAGCCTAGAAAAAAAAAAAAACTGCTGTTCTCCCTGCAGTCTGGGAAGGATTCCGCTCTCGTGCCCCAAAGTAAACTGCCTGGTGCTTTGATGGAGTTGTTCACATTATTCAATTACATATAATGTGGAGTAATAGCTCTGAGAGCGTAGTGTTTGCAGTGGCCAAACAGGAAGGCCCTCAGTGCTGGTGTGTGGCTGGGGTACTACGTGATCCTCGGGCTGCAATTATGCTCGCGATATGCCCATTAACTTGTTCGACATCCTCTCTGAGCCCGATGTTTTTGTTAGGAAAACAAAGGGACGGGAGGAAAAAACTGCACACAGCGCTCACTCACTCTCTCTCCCTTTCCCTCTGTTTCTCTCATTCTCCCTCGCTCTCTCTCTCTCTGCATCCCGTGCTCTGTCTTTCGCAAAGTCGTGGAGTGGTCTAAGTACGCTTGCTATTCTTCCCGCCCTCATGTTCGATTGCTCTCTGCCACCCAAGCCGACAGCTGCCCACTTGGCAAGTACCCTGGCATGTGGTAATGAGTGGCGGGGAAGGGAGGTGTGCAGGAGGCGAGGCAGGAGGGGGGGATGGGGGCTGTTTCTCTGGAGCTGGGACTGGCGGGTGGGGGGAGGGTTAGGGGGGCACTTGGTCCAGCTGGCACTTCCTTATCTAACAGGCCGGTCTTTGTGTTGGCAGACAGCTGCACTGGGAGGCGCTGACGGTGTGTGTATCTTTCAGATTTGTCAGGTCAGCGGCAACCCACGAGTCGCCTCTCATGGGATTTCCTCTCCACATTAATAACGGGAGGAGGCCTGCCGGATGAAAGGCAGCCGCCGCCGTCAATCGGCCCCCGAGCACGTGGAGGGCCGAACGGGGAATCGCGGGGCTGACCGGCCGCCCACACCTGATTGGGCGGATTCTGTGCGCGCGCGGTCCCACTAACGCCTCAAAGGCTGCCTGGTGTATGTCCTGAAAAGTCTGTTATTTCCATTCTGAATCTCTATAGAATATTCAGTAAGGCCACGTTTTCCACGCAAGAGAGTGGAACAAATTATGGTTGTTATGATTATCTAAAGTTCAAAATGAAGCAATTTAAGCGAAGATGATAGAGTTAGTCAGGTGTTTCGATCAAAGGCTGACCGTAAAATTGCACATTAAGTCAAAGTCAGAGCATTTTTATTGTCTCTTATTTATCTCTAGTTATATGACACTTGGGGCATACAGTGAAGTGAAATTTCCGTCTCGGCCGTAGTGAAAACGAAAAGTAATAAACTAAATATGGGTATGTAAGACGTTTAAAGACGACATATTGAGACATGGCCATAAGACACAAGATAGAGAAATACAGGTTTAGAAAAATGCATTGGAAGGTACGTAGATGGCAGTCTACAGAGAGAGTAATAACTGAAGGGCTTGTCAGAACAACGAGGAACTGAAGAATCTTTGCTACCACACAAGTCGGTGATCTTTTCAGGGTTTGTACTCAACGTCTCTCTGTCACTCCGCTCCCAGCCTGTCGACATGCTCAATTTGGAAGCACAAGACACTCTAAAACTTGGCTATTTTTCTGTGGACAATCCGCGCTTTGTGGAGAGTGCTATACACCAATAGCGGAGAATGGGAGTGTGTACAGCGCTGTAAGTTACCATGAAAGGGAACTGTGTACACTAATTACTCATCTGGTGATCCTGCAAAATCCATCACCTTTCTGTATACATAGCTGTATACAAACTGGGTTTTTGCATGTTTATGTCTATGTTTCTTTGTATAGTTCTGCTCAAAGAACTTGGTGTTACTTGCATAAAATAAGAATCTATTTAGCTGCTGTGCTCTTTCTAGAGAATTCAATGATTGCAATCACTGTCGCTATGGTCTATAGAGTGCATGGAACCACGACAAAAGGAATGAGCTTAGATGTATGTGGATTTCTTGTTTATTACAGATATGAAAGAAGGCACTTCCTGAGAGAGTCTGCTCCTGACTTTATGCATATTCATACATTTAACTTAAAAAAAAAAAAATCTAAATTACTGCTCTCTTCCAAACTTGGCCCATTTCCCTTTTACCCTTTTAAAATGCAACCTTTGGCCCTTGACACTCTGCCAACCATAAGGAGGTGATTTGGATTCTCTGTCAATCCAAATTGCACTTTTTATAAACTTCAATCAAAAGTCCTTTGAAACCCTCTTCATTACTAAATAGAGCTTTGGTTGCCTGCCACTGGCTATGTAAATCACACTCACAAACTAGATTGCTGCAATGACCTTGTTGAACATGCAAAGACCATGACTCTTCGAATAATTAATATGATTGTTCAAAAAATATAATCCAAAGCAACGGCATTTTGTGCTATTTCCTGACTGAATGAAATCAGTTCGGGTAAAAAATATTTCCCTGCTTATGACACATCGTTTACTTCTGGGACAGTTCTAATATTTTGAATACTGCCATAATGAGTCAACATTTGCACAGGCTAGCATAAATACCTCCTTTGCACTGACAAGCTTCAGCACAAGACGATTAAATTCAAAGGAGATTTGAACAGCCCATCTGTTGAATCTGGTAAATCGACCAGGGCCGAGTTTCGGACATTGTGCCCAGTGTACAATCAGCGGCGTTCAGTAAACCGAACATCAGCGGCGATCCTCCCAAAATAATTATTAGAGAATTCCGGAAAGTTTCCCCCGAACTCATCCCTCACCCTCTGTACCACTGTCACCCCATTAGCGACGGCTTTCAAACGACACTGTAAAAAGACGGATCCACGACTGTAACACTGATCAAAGTGTAAATTATTTATGTGCTGAGGGCTGGGGGAAAAAAATAAAAAATAACGAAAAACCAAGACAAAACTGAAAAAAAAAACAATGTAGGTTTATGAATGTTTCTCTCCTCATTAGGGGAACAGAACTCACACTTCGGCTTGATCCTGAACAAAAGAGGGAAGGTGCAAAGCTCTATTGAGGCGCGCATAAAAAGGCAGGCCGGCAGGCCGGCAGGCAGGCAGGCAGGCAGGCCACCATGGCATAGCTAGGCATCAGCAAGTGCATGTGATTGATAGCTTTAACTGCGGGCCGAGGCTCAGCAGGCTACACTGGGGGGACATTCATCCCCACTTCCTGGGGCCTTTGTGTGGGACGCGGGGGGCATCTGACCTGGAATGTTGGCACAGTGCGGGGCTGAATGAGGCCCTGCCATCTGCCGCCGTAATTCAGTGCTCGCATGCCAGAGCAGCGCGGCCCTTACGTAACGCATTCAGAGCCGCACAATGTGCAGAAACAAATAACACAAGCTGACTTGTTAAAAAAGGGGAGGGGGGGAGCTCCTTTAGCCGCGATGTGGAGGCTCCGGACCACTTGTTTGCCCATGGCCTCGGGATGGTGTGTGTACAGAGAGGGGGGTGCGGTGGGCTGATGGGGTGGGGTGGGGGGGCGTTGGGGCCCTGTTTGCTTCCACAGACATCAAACACGACAGTTGGCTTCTGGACAGACGGGGCATCTGACGATTTCGCTTCTGCTTTGCGCCGCTCATTGTCCACGGACTTAATGCACCGCAGGTGTCTGTCGACTCTGACCTAATTTTTTTTTTCTGTATTCGAATGTTAAATTCCTGCCCGTGCAAGTCACTGTCCTTCTGCAAGAACATATTGACAAGCGAGATTAAAATGCCACACCTATTCACAATCCATGGGGTGTACGAAATGTGAAAGCGTGTCATCTTTTTGGGGTCTGTGCTCTCCGGGTTTGGATGCTGTACCTGTGGTCCGGTGGTCGTAGGTTCAAATCCCCCCCCAGTCAATAGAGTGTTTTCACTGTTGGGCCCTTGATCAAACCCCAACTGCCCCAGGGTTTGTTTGGCCCAGTTTTCTCAAAAAATTACGTCACTTTGGATAAAAGTGTCTGCCAAATACAGTAATGGGATGACTACGTTGGATTGTAATAATAATCCTAGAGTCGAAGTAATATGAAATGGCCGGTGAGGGCTCGTTTGTGTTGACATCCTTTACAGTGCAGCTACATGGGCACATGGTGGGAACATCTGCTGAGTCCACTGGGCTCTTTTTCCTCCAGCTGCCACAGATTCCCCAGAGGAAGTGACAGACATTCCTGGAGCTCCCAGTGCGGATCTGCAGCCAAGTCTCCCTCACTTGTGGTCTGCCAGACCGGAGCGGGTTCTGCCAGGGCTCGGGTGCTAGAGGCGAGCCAGGATGATAGAGAAGGCGAGTCACATGTGTCATGGGGAAGCTGGGGTGTAAATATGCATTTACATATCAGGACGTGGTCCCGAGATCCTGTGTTATCATTCCGTCTTGACGTTGGCTGCTTTGTGGTCCCAGAGGAGAACTTACACATTTCCTAATAGGGATTCGCCCAGGTCCAAATGAGGTCACCGTCGCCCTGTTTGTCCTGCTGGATGCTCTTCTTTTTAAACACCTCCGTCGGCTTTAAGATTGATCTTGTTAACACTGTTTAGGAGTGAGATGGGTCGCTTAAACGGGGTGTGGGGGCCCGTTGGCAAGAGGCCGCTTGCTTTTGTGCGTTTTTCTGCCTTTGAAGGCCGCGCACTCGACGCCCCTGTAAAGTGTTTATACGGATGACAATGTGTTTTTCATCTTTGGCCTTTTACGGGGGGGTGGGGTGGAGGGGTGGGAATAGGGGGCGGGAATTGTGCTGGAGCGGGAGCGCGTTTCAGTTTGAGGGCCTCCGCCCTGGATTCCAAACACCTACACACTTTTTCCCCTCCGCCACTTAAATCCACCCGCCCGCGCTGGGTTTCTGCCTCTGAGCGCAGACCTACTGCCACGATGCTCAGAGCTACCGGAATGTTTGACAGCCTGAAACAGATAAGCAGATGGGCTTATTATTTCTCTCAATTAAGCTGATGCACGGTATTTGAGCAACAAAAGAAGATCCCCATTTAAAAAAAAAAAACAGTCCATTATTCCTGCCATGAGAAGTAGACCATAATGCAGTCTCTGTGTGACTGTGCTTGGAAATGATTTTGACACATGCATTTGGCGCTTCGTGCTGAATTACTACAAATGAAAAGCCTTCATTGTCTTCTGGAATATGTATATCCAATATCAAAAAGCCATTGGCTATAGCATATAATGTCGATGTCTTTATTTAGCAGGCGCTTTTATCCAAAGCGTCGTACAGTTGAGAAACAGGCTCAC